>MSJE01000298.1:196463-517144 GCA_001931935.1 Aspergillus aff. floccosus IMV 01167
AAAAAAAAAAAAAAAAAAAAAAGAGAAAAAACACATATATCGACATAGAATATCACATAGGACGCCTCACGACGCCTCCTCCCGATGGGGCTGCGTGCGGATGCGGAACCGATCGCGCAGCCGCTGCGTCAGACGACTCCGTCGGCGGTCCGCCTCTTCGGTCGCCGCCGGCGGATTCGTCGTCGTCTCTTCGCGCACGCTGCGCAGCGCCGCGAGCCGCTCCTCCACGCTGGCGTCGCGCATCCGGCGGGCGTTTAACGGCCCGTGGAGGTAGTTGCTGAGTCGACGACGGTGACCGGTCGTGTGATCCGGTGTGCCCTCTCGGTGCGACTCGGTCGGAGCGTTGGCCGTGTCGGTTTCGTCCTGCTCCGTCTCGCCCTCGGCTTGCGGGGGATTCAAATCGATCCGGCTATTCAATTCGTTAGAACGATTGATGATATATAGGAAGAGAAGGTTGGGTCGCAGAACTCACCAGAGGGGACAGGTTCCAGAGACATTCACCAACCACGGGTCAATACACTCGGGGTGGAATTTGTGGTTGCATGGGAGCACGCGCAAATCCTGACCCTTGACAAAGTCATCCGTACAGATGGGACAGGAGAAGTTCGGGTTCTCCGGGTTGGTGTCGGCTCCCCCGGTGCGCTTGTCGGCGGGAGCATCCGTCGAAGTGGTGTTGGGGGTGGTGTTAGGATGTGTCTCGTCTGATGGGGGGGTTCCCTGTTGATCCGCCGGAGCCGTTGACTGAGCCGGAGTGTTGCCAGCAGCGGTCATCTCATGCTCGCGGTCGTCGGTGTGCTCATCAATATCCGGGCCCAGCTCCACGTCTCCCTTGACGGCGTCTGTCTTGGGGTTGTAGTCGTCGCCAAACTTGACGATCGGAATGGTCTCCAGCATAGCGCGGGCGATCCCTCGCGCTCGACTTTGCCGGGGACGTCCGGCAGTGTAGCGAGGCCCGTAGCGTTCGGGGTGCCGGTGGGCGCGGACGGCCCCCATGATGATGATGGCAAGGAAGAGCGCGGTGATGATACCGGTAATGCTGTAGAGGATGATCATGGCGGTGTTGGGGTTGTTGCCGGCATTCCCGCTGTCGCCATTGTCCATCGGGACATTCTGGATTGGGAAGGACATGTCGGCCACGATGCTAGTGGAGCCGGAGCTGGCGCTGGCCGAGTCGAGAACGGCTTGAAGCGAATGCGAGGCGTTGGGGGTCAGGACCGTAAAGACGTTGGCGTAGTTGTGGGCACTGACTTCATTCGCGCTGTAATTGCAATGGTTGGCCTGGGTGGAGTACAAGAGTACGGCTGCGGGCTGCTGCTGCGAGGTGATGACGTTGGCGACGGTCTCACTCGCATCGAGGTTGCCGGGATAGGCGGATGGATCGCAACTGATGAAGGCGATGTCTCCGGACTGAACAGCAAGAGAATTGGCGGCGTCAACGTGGAGGAGTTGTCCCGTGGCGTGGAAAGTCTGAGGGGAAGTGCGTTAGTGGATCTGGGGGCGCCATCGGGGGTGGGAGAGATGACTAACCTTGGGCTGGGATAGGACGTTTTGGACGACGGACTGGGTCAATGGGGCGAGGGTGAGATTGGTCGGAAGGTGGAGGGAGGCACTCTTGAGGTACAAGAGAGTGCCGTTGGTCCAGGAGAGATCCGCAGAGCGGTTGGAGGGAAGCACCGACCAGGCGGACGAGGCGAGTGCAGAGACGGTGGAGGAGAGCAGAAGGAGGAGGAGAGCGGAGGAGAAGAAGGAAAAGAGGGGAGGGGAACGGAGAGGGAAAGAGGAAGACGGTTTTTGCCCGAGCCCCATCGAGGACGAGAAGCCAAGCTGGAGAAGGGATCCACGATGACGAGGCCGATGGAGAGAGTGGAGGAGATTTGGGGGGGACCCCGGACGATCTTGGGGAAGACCGGAGGAAATAAATCTGCACAAAGGACAACTCAGAGCCGGAGATGACGGATGTGAATGCAGGATGACTGGCGGCTACCGGGAGTTGCGGGAGAGATGAAACGGGTGAGATGAGATGAGAGGGGCTGGGAGGGAGGGAGGAGGAGGAGGAGGAAGAGTATTACTGTACGGAGGAATCAATCAATTCCGATCATGCTAGAGACGAGGGGAAATGGCACCGATGGGTGTGGGTGGAAGTGGGGAGAAGGAGAATGGAGATGGAAGAAAAGACGTGGGATGGAAGAAAGGAACAATAATTATTATGAGGAATGAAGACATGCAGAATACGACGATGAAGAATTGAGGAGCACACGAATACGGATAAGATAAGACGCTATTATTCAATCGATTGAATTAGTTATCTTGCTTGACGCGGAGTGAGGAATTATCTTTATGATCATAATTATCATATTCTCACAATTATCTTTGTACATAGTTACTTCCGCCATCATTCTAGTGTCCGCTGCATCCGACCATCCAATGTGTTCCTGAACGCCGTCTTCATGAACCCCTTGCCTTACCACGTGTGGTATAGTGATTACCTCCATCAACTTATTCTAACCATCTACCTCCTCCTCCGGATGTCTGCGGGGTTATGAGACTTTCCTAGTCTCCGTCGATCCACGAAAACCAGCACGGCCGCATTGCGTCATCCCCATCCTGTCCGGTAAACCGGATTCTCTTGAGGCGGACGGAGTTGGTCGTTTCTGCTTATTTTGATTTCTTTCTTTTTTTTACTGGACTGTTCATTTTGTGGTGATACTCCCAAGCTCTCGTATGATCCATGATCCTCTACATACATACATACATACCTACATACCTACATACTAGGTAGAACTCTGCAATCGGACTCGATAGACTTCCGCTTCCGTGCGATCGTCCTGGGTCCATCGTTCTCCGGAATGCGTGCTGGTTCCGCTACCTTGGGCCGCGACAATGCATTCTTCGGACGGCTAGGAGATTGATTCGTGTGGAGGACTTCAGGTCCTTGGTGCTGGTATCATCACGTGAACTACATGACCTCAGACTGACCCAACACTTTGTCGATAATAATATGATCGACTGATCGACTGATCATCTGCTATCATCTGCATCCGGGGAGATCACACCGCCCGTGGTGCAGCAAGTCAACCGCCAGCGATATGAACCCCCCGAATTGGATGAATTTCCCCTTTTGTCATGGCCAACCCAACCCAACCCAACCCAACCCAACCGTACCACCTCGCTCCTCACCCTCCCGCTCCATCCCATGCCGACCCCAGACTCCCAAAGCTTGGCTGGTGACACCAGCCCGTCCTGCAATGCGACTTGTGGATGAGGCCGCGGTCGGAGAAAACGAGGCGTCGCGAATTCCGATGTTTGACAAATCCGCCTCCTGCGACCGGGTTGGATTCCAATGACGCCTCCTCGTTCCGATCCTCGCAGACCAGTTTCACCCAGCCGTATTGAACCTTATCCTGGCCGCTGGGAGCCATCGACCGTCGGACGAAAAAGCAAAGAACAACAGCTCCAGCTCGATCCAGGTCGCACGGGCTTATCCACTAACTCTCTGCATCAGTGACAGTTGACCGGTATAAGACGAGCTCAGGGGACGGTTCCAGGGGCGACGTCTGTCGTGCTGCATCGGTCCCATCCATCCTGTGCGACGGGCGCAACGCCTGCAGCTTGTTGTTTGGAGGAGAGGATGGCTGTCCAGTCTAGGGTAGTGTGTGGATGTCGGACCGACCATTCCATGGAAGGACCAGTAAAGAATCCGGTTTCGTTTGTTCAAGTCGGGATCATGCGATCGGGATATGGATGATTATGAGGCCTCAGGAGGTGGTCGATGAGCGTCCTGTCAGGGACGTACCAATGAGACAAATCAGATGCACCTGCACGAGGCGATGGTGCGAACACAGAGAATCCGAGCGAAGGTTTGGCCTGAGGATGACCAAGTCAGATGGACGCCGAGCATCAGCCTGAGCTATTTCTACTATTCCTATGGATATCCCCTATACCTTGGAAATACTTATACGTATACCTATACCTCAATACCTGTATGAAGTAGTATGAAGGTATCTGCGAGGAGATAGACAAGGAGGGAGAATAATAATTAAGTCTACCTAATCGGGACACCTACAACTGAATCAGCCCTGGCCAAAATTAGCCGGGCACGGTGATAGGCCCATTGCGGGGGAAAAAGTCTCCCTGCGTCATCCCCGCCTCGATTCGTTCTAGTCGAGGCCTCGACCGCGGGCCAGACCCTGGTTCGCCCGGATTGATTGGCCGAGACCGCCCCCCGGGAGGGGAAGGCAAAGAGTCGCCCTCTGCGCCCTCTGCACTGGCAGGGCCGAGGCTCTCATCGACCGTGCCTCTATGGTCCATCGTGTGCACCTCAAAAAAAGATTATTACCTTAACTATTTATTAGTATTCACTGGGGGAGGCGAGAGAGAATGCCATATGGAGGAAAGACACTTGTCACGGTTACTGTCATATACGGAGTACGATATCTATCTTATCCTGGGTCATAGGCATGTACCCAACTACTAGGTAGAGATCTCCCTTTACTTGTAGTGAAGAAATAAGACCGTCATTAATCGCCAAAGTACCGCCTGTACTTTTTCCCTCATCATCCACACACTCGTTTTCTCTTTCGCCTTCCCTCTCTCTTTTCTTTCTCCCTCTCTCTCTCTCTCTCTCTCTCTCTCCTTCTCGTCTCCCTTTCTCTCCATCGACTCTCCCTCTCCTTCTACCCCCTCCATCATATCCTTCCAACACATTCCATCTCAGCCGCCCCTCTTTGTTCCCCTCTCTCCAGCGGGATTCCTCCCGTGGTGACCTTCGAATCATGTTCGCCATCAACATCCAATCCTAATTCCTGCGCCAGAGAGACAGAGTTCCCGAGCGCAAAAAAAAGACACCTCCTTCTCTCTTCCTACACCTCTTCCGACCGACTTTCTCTCCATCGAATCAGTCTCGCCCGCCGTCTGGCCGCCCCGTCCGTCCCGACTCGCTCCCTCCGAGACCGTGCTGCCCCTGACATGAGCGATTCGATTCGATCGACGAGACCGGCCTCGTCCCGCGGGAGAAAATTACGACCGCTTTGACAGCAAAATGCCTTCTCCAATTTTATCCGTTCCAGCCGCCCCTCCTGCCGCGGCGGACGAACCCGTTGCCAGTCTGTGGAGGAAGCAGTTCGACAAGAGACCCTTGTCAATGTACGTTGCTGATGATTTTTCCTCTACCATTCCCCTTCTATCATCCCTGTGCGATTTTCCGTGTAAATTCTTATTCATGTCTTTCCTTCTTTATCTCTTCCTCTGTCGAAAACTTCTTTTTTTTTATATCAATTTGTGTCTCTGGTTATGGCTCTGTTCATTTCGGATGATCTGCACCGCCTCCACTCCATCCCGTCCATCAACCACCCTCCCAATAACGGCTAATCTCCCCTAGGAACCCGGCCATCGCCACCCTCGACGTCGAATACAACGAACTCGTCCAATCCTGGAAAGAGTTTCAAGATCATCTCGCTCCCACTGATCGACTGGACTTTCATGATCGATTACAGACCGCCGATGAGGTCCTCGCCTTGGTACGCGGCATCCAGGCCCTCTGGATGTCCAACCCGAGACAGCGCCTGTTCACTCGCTCCATGACCCTCTGCGACCAAT
The DNA here is from genome assembly GCA_001931935.1 of Aspergillus aff. floccosus IMV 01167. Classification (NCBI taxonomy): domain Eukaryota; kingdom Fungi; phylum Ascomycota; class Eurotiomycetes; order Eurotiales; family Aspergillaceae; genus Aspergillus; species Aspergillus aff. floccosus IMV 01167. The sequence goes on from MSJE01000298.1 coordinate 202,059, forward strand.
TCCTATCGACCTTGGATCCTCACGCCATCTTACTCAGGACCTTGCCCAACGATGAGGCCAATCGGTCCCTCTTCTATGCCGTTCTACAGTCCATTCTCAAAGTGAGTGTTGATTTTGTCGCTGTCATCGGCCGTCAACCCAAACGCTAACCTGTCGGATAGGCTTGTGCAAACTACCCTAAGCTGTCAGAGGGGATCTTAAAAGCGCTCATCGAGGTGAACGAATGTATCTGTCTCCCGACACAAGATGGTCAATCAACCGGCCTCGATCTCTCGACGACCCCCATCGCAAGATTCTACTCCACGACCTTCTTTTTTCTTGGCCAGATCATGGAATGGTATAATAGATGCTCAGCCTGTGGGCTGTTGAAAAGCCTTAGCCAGGACGTCTACTCGCATCTTCGGGGCCTCGTCCACGCCATTCAAATTCGTGCAAAAGACATTGTCCGGGGGACCTCGGACAACCTGGACCTGGACCACACCGCCGACGACACCCCGCGCGATGCCATTCAGCTGTACGATAACTTGCGTCTCTGGGAAGAGGCAAGAATCAACCAGATCGGACTGGCAGACGGGATTCGGCGCTGCTTCTCCGCGACCGTCTTCACTCGGCAGTTAATGTGCGAGATTCAAATTGATTATGCCCAGCGGGCCCTGTTGCGGAGCCAGCGAGGGGGCCTTCTTGCGCAGATGTTGGATTCAGCGAGCCAGCGGCTCCGTCCTGTTGCACAACAGAACAGTGGGATCGCTTGCCTGACCACCACCGCTGCGCAGGATCTAGGTATGCCGGACGGCCACCTCGAGACAGAACATCGGTCGCAACTAACCATGCCCTCGTCACAAGACATGTCCAGGTTCCAGTGGTCGCATGGGCTGAAACACAAGTACACCCGGTCCGAATTGCAGGCCAAATCCAAACACCTGCTAGATTTCTTTGATAGCGATGATCAAGTCGCCGACTACGAACTCGATGTGGATGTCAACGTCGAGGATAGTGTGATGATTTCACTTCAGCAGTGGGCTTCCAACGCTCGTTCACAAGTCCTGGCGGTCGGGGGTGCTCCGACGACGGTCTTTCCCAGCCCCGTGGCCCTGATCTCGGCATGCTACGCCAGCCTGGCTCGAAAAGAAGGATTGCCGGTGGTTTCTCACTTCTGTTCGCTCCCGACACAAGAGCGAGATGGAATGACGGTTTACGAGCAGGCGCTTATTGCCCTCGCCTACAGTTTGCTTCGACAGTTGATCGACTGTCTTCCACCTGTGTTGGAGGGCCATACCGCATGCGACCTTAGCCCGGACCGGTTCAAACCACTCAACGGCACACTGACCAGCTGGAAGGAGGTTCTGTCGCTGATCGATATACTCCTACACTACGCCCCACCGCTCGTGGTATGTGTGATCGACGGCCTGGATGTGATACAGCACGAGTCGACCGATTTGCGTATCCGGTCTCTCGTCCGCACTCTGCTAGCTCATACTCGACACGAGCCGGTGTCCACTCCTGAAGGGGGCCTAAGTCAGAACGTATTGCTCAAGGTTCTATTTACGGTCGCCGGGCGTCCGAGCTCCTTGGTCGAGACCATGTCCGAGAACCACCTTGTTCTCAGCGAGTCGAATCGATCGAACGCGCCCGCCGCCACAGATCAGACGTTGAATCCAGACGTGGGAGTCGTCATGATGAATGCATGAGGTTATGTCACGACGGTGTTTCTTCTTTTCTTCGGGGGCTGCTGCTCCCTTGTCTCTTTAATTCATTCTTCCTATTCCCCGGTTTCTTTTCACCTTCCTTTCTACTTTGTCTGTGTTTCGGGAGAAAATTTGGGTCATTAATAGAATTACGCGCAGGCTGGGATTCCCTTGAATATAACATTGGTAGGCAGACATACACCATTGCTGTAATTTCGTAACCTTTTCTTTCCTTCGTCTACTTTCCTTTCTTGTTGCATAGGTGTGGGAGCGATGCTCTTTCAGACACACTGACATCATTTTACCTGGCCAATGCATGTATATGTGTACCATTACCTCTATGATTTACGGAGTACATAGGGAGTTGTGTACGATCATCCGGGTTCTGTTGAAGGCTATGAGAATCTCAGTGGCGGGAGTATTGCGATAAGCGGTCTGTGATAATATCAAGATGAGATTCATTACACTATCTAGTTTGGAGTAAATTTTTGTCTCGAACGTATGTACTGAGAAATATGATCACGAGATACACTCAACCCTAAACCCGTCATGTCCTCCCTTGGTTCTCCAACACCACTACACAAACACCAGCCATGTCCTATGCATGGCAATCTCCCTAGGGAAGTGTTGGGTCTCTGACTTCGCTCATGGGATCGTCATTGGGATTGAAGTCCCGGGAGCCTGCTATGCATACCGCCGAGAAATCTCACCCCGTCCGTGACCACATCCAGATGAGGGACGGCAATATATATGAGATGAAAACGTTCACCTCTAATACCCCTGGACAGGTGATGTATACATAAGATCTTCATCCTCATCCTCATATAACAAACTAAGAGCTAGTGCAGTTAGTCATCTCGGAGAATGAATTCCGAATCCACGTGGATCCTTCTTTTGGTCTTCGTGATGAAGACGTATCCAGTTGAGCATGAGCATTCCTGGGAGTCTGACGTCCCCCGCAACTGGCAGCTCGGAATTGTCGCCCGACTGTCCCTATTTATCCCAGTTGCATCTCCAACCAGTTGCATACTCCCAACTTCTTCTAAGGCTACAACCTCACTCAGGCCATGCCTCTCTCCAACGGCCACTCCTCGCGCAGTCGGCTCATCGAGCCGGCCTCACCATCGCTAGATGAGTTCAAGCAGATCTGCTCGCAAACCACCGACAAAGCTCTCTACCCCCTAGCCCAGACAGTAGAGAAAAACATTCCCGTCTACGACGTCTCGCAATGGACCACCATCACCCCCGAGCTGGCCACTCGCCTCCAGGATGAATGGTACGACATCCTCAGCACCGGCCCAGGCATCTATGTCCTAAAGGGCATGTACCAGCCCAACCAGTATGGCGAGACCCTCGCCGCAACCAACACCGCCTTCCAGCACATCATCGAGCAGGAGCGCGCCGGCACAGCGCCCAAGGGCGACCACTTCGCAGCCGGCGGCAAAAACGACCGCATCTGGAACTCCTTCAGCAAGCATGCCCTCGCCGACCCAGCCTCCTTCGTCGCCTACTACGCCAACCCGTGGCTGCGCCTCGCCAGCGAGGCCTGGCTGGGCCCGGCCTACCGCGTCACCGCCCAGGTCAACATCGTCAAGCCCGGCGGCGCCGCCCAGGACAGCCACCGCGACTACCACCTGGGTTTCCAGGAGCAGGCCCGCTGCGCCGCCTTCCCGCGCTCCGTGCAGCTGACCAGCCAGTACCTCACACTGCAGGGCGCCGTCGCGCACAGCGACATGCCCGCGAAGAGCGGGCCCACGCGCTTCCTCCCCTTCAGCCAGACCTTCGAGGCGGGGTATCTCGCCTGGCGGCGGGAGGACTTCCGCGCATTCTTCCGTGAGAACTACGTCGCGCTGCCGTTGAGTCTGGGTGACGGCGTGTTCTTTAACCCGGCGGTGTTCCATGCCGCCGGCGCGAACGAGATGGAGCCCGCCGCTGATGGCGGGTTCCATCGCAAGGCGAACCTGCTGCAGATTAGCAGTGGGCTTGGGAAGGCCATGGAGTCGATTGATGTCGTTCCCATCGTGGAGCGCTGCTGGGATGTGTTGCGGGCGAGGTATGAGGCGGCCGGTCGGCGCGTGGACGGCCCGCTGGAGAACGCGGTGCTCGCTATCGCGGATGGGTATCCGTTTCCGACGAATTTGGATCGACGCCCGCCGGCGCCGAGTGGGATGGCGCCGGAGAGCGAGCAGGAGATGGTGTTGAGGGGGCTGAGGGAGAATTGGACACGGGAGAGGGTGGTGGGAGAGTTGAGCCAGATGAAAATGGACTCGAACGCATAGGTGCAACGGCCGACCCATCAATGAAGCTATTTAAAGAGCTAAAGTAGTGTACCCGCTAACTCGTGTATGCGACTCAGCCTCATGAGTCAGGGTCAATACGAGATCGCTCGTACATATATACCTAGCGACTTCCTCTCCCTCAGACTTCTCCTTCACTCTACAACACCAAGAACAAGATGCCTCCCACACGAACAACCAAGAAAAGCAAGAACCAGAAACGCCCCGTAAAATCCAAAGCCAACCCCTCAGATCCCTTAGACAACCCAACCTTCCGCACAACACCCACCCACATCATCTTCCACAGCGGCCTCCTCTCGCAGTGGCACCCCTGCCCGACGCCCTTCCTCGGCGCATCAGCCCTCTCCTACACCCTCCCCAAACTCACCGAGCTGAACCTCTCCCATCCCCCAGCAACCGCCCTCTCCACGCGCCTCCTCTCCATATCCCCCTTCGCCCGCGGCGAACAATGGATGATGGCGCTAAAAGCCTGGCTCTTCGAGCGCGACCCGTCCTCCTTGTCTGAAAGCGAGACCCCTCTTACAGAGAGTGAGCTTTCCGACCTGCGCGATGAAATGCTCTCCCCGACGCCTCCGGAGGACCCTGTGAGGGAGGCGCTGTGGGGGAGCAGTATGTGCCGCATCCTGCGCACGAATATGCCGCGCGCGCAGAAGGCGCTCGGACGGAGGGTTCGCGGGTTCGACGAGGAGGTGTGGAATAAGGCCAGCGTGGCGGTTGTGGTGGGTGGGTGTGTTGCGCGCGCGGGGGTCGATCCTGCACTGCGGGGGGTGTATCTTGCGGCGCAGGGGAAGACGTTTGTAGAAGGGAGTGCGCGCGATCGTATCTGGGGGGTTGGATTGCGCTGGGATGGGACGGAGGTTGAAGATGAAGGGAAATGGAGGGGGGAGAATCGGTTGGGGGTCTGTCATGGGATTGCTGCTGAGGTTGTTAGGGCTGCGCGTGAGTCTACCTAGTCCGTTGTTCATGGGTTGTACTCAAAAGTATAGAAAGGTAGATATGTGTTTTGATGCTACTGCTTAAACTGCGTAAACTCCTTCTGCACGCGAATCCCGCTCAGCGAAATCTCCTCCGCGCTTCCGTTCATACTTCTGCCGCGCACGTCCGTCACCGTGTGGCTGCGGTCGTAGTCGGGGCGCAGCGCCGCGTCCAGCGAGTCGTGCGCATGGGCATGGGTGAGAGCCCGCCGGCCGTCCGAGTCCGATTCGTCCGACAGATGGTAGAACGAGTGGCGGTGGCCCGCGGTGTTGTCTTGCCCTGTCGACTGGGCGCCGGTGTCTGTGGCGCTGCTCTTGACCAGCTTCTCGGGGTGGTTCTGCAGCAGCGCGGGCATAAAGCGCTGGATGCCGAGGGTGCGGGCTGTGAGCTGCAGGGCGGGCCGCAGCGTCGGTAGACAGGCGGAGACGATGCCGGCGGACATCTCGATGGCCGTCCAGCCGACGGTGGGCGCGAGGGTGTAGGATGAGTCGGCGGCGTCGTAGGTGAAGAGGACAGAGAGGCGGTAGGCGGAGGCGAAGACCACACTTGTATACTATTAGCTGTGCTCGGCGGCTCCACGGACTCTGCTCATGGAGACGGAAGATGGATACGTACAAGAACCCTAGGCCAAAGGCAAAGGTCAGGGCAAGCTTCTCCGACAGCCGCAGCTGTAGACGCCAGACCTGCGGAATCGGCAGCAGGAGGATGACCAGGTCGGTCAGGATGGTCGACACAGCGTTCGAAATCCAGGTAGCCACCTGGTTGATGCAGCGCCCCGGGAGGTACGGATACCACAGCTTCTGCACAGGCACGCAGATGAAAATGAACAGAAAGGTGATGCAAATCACCCACAGCACGACGAATGTGCTGATGATGTAGGCCCATTTCTTGAAGTGAGGAAACCGGAAGATGCGGTAGTACATGAGCAAGATGCTGATCTTGGTCCAGACCAGGTTGAACACGTAGAGGATCTCGGCCACGACGAGGAACTTGGCGACGAGGACGACGTCGTCTGGGGGCAGCGTGGCGGCGTGCAGGCCCATGCCGGCTCGGATCATGGCGAAGATGAAGCCGACGACGACGATGTTCCAAGCCTGTGCTGTTAGTCTTCATCACGAATCCCCGGAAGGATATCCTACCATCGACCACAATATCATCCAGTCATCCCACCACAGCGCCTGCTTGCGTTCATACCGCGCCAACAACCGCAGACACACAGCAACAAAGGCCAACACCGTGACGGCAATGGTCGTGGCCGACACCCATGGCTGTAGGCTGTCCGAATCATGATCCATTGGGACGAGGCGAGTGAATCGTACCGATCGAATGGCTCTGATCGAATCGACCAGGGACAAACATGGTAGATATGGGTGTCGGCATTTGAGAAGGCCCAACGGTCTCTATTCAATCAAAGTGACATGTCAGGGACGTCTGCAAGGAAGCAGTTGTCCACTCTTCGCCCCCAGTGCCATGCTCTAGTCTGCTTGGCTGGCGTATTTCATGGCGATTGATTGCACCGGAAAAGGTGCGTCAGGCCATGTGGAATCGCCCACGGCTCCACTGGGAAGCCTAATCGGCGCTACCAGGGCCCAGGATCAGCGTCGGCGGCCTTCATGCTCTGCAATCGGCGTAGTGTGACGATTCCTGGCGGGCCAAGATTCACTAGAAGCGACTAAAACAGAACGAGACGGCACGGGTGAAACCGCACAGTACCCGGTGGATGCGGAATTACTCCTACACTCCTGGACTATCCTCCGTTGGCCTATACCGGCTAGATTAAGGCGTTACTCGTCAAGATTCCTGTTTCAGGCCATTGAAGCCCTTAAGCGACTGCTACTTGTACTTGTTGACCATCTCCAGCAAGGCCTGATTCACCTGGACCGGGTTCGTGGCGTTGAGATAATGGGCTCCACCCTCGATCGGCACCAGTTTGGCTTCAGGCGAGCGGACAAAAAGCTGGATCTGCTCCGCCGCGACCTGCGTGGAGTAGACCGCGTCCTCCGTGCCCTAATGCGATCGGTGAGCGGATTAACCCCGAGCATTATCCGAGGAATCGCAACTTACGTGCAGCCAGTACACTGGACACTGGATATCCCCCAGCCGCAGCAGCAGCCCGTCGCGCTCCAACAGACAGATCACAGCCATGCGCGCCTTCTTGCGGCCCTCCTCACCCTGGTACACATCGCGGAGCGTGTCGGACCAGAAAGCGGTGGACTCGGCCGTCGCGTGCGCGCCGAACCCAAAGCTGCCCACCATGCCGCGCCAGGTCTCGTCCACCACAAAGTCCGGGGTGGGCACGGCGCTGGTCCACTTCTGGTAAAAGGGTGTCAGGAGAGGGGCCGGGTCCCAGCAGCCCTTGGAGCGGGAGTCGGCCGATTCGTAGTCCATCGACGCGCCCAACGGCATGATTCCGAGGATCTACAGGAGTCAGCGGACGGGACGGTTCGTAAGAGAGTTCGAGCTTCGTATGAGGAGGAGGGGGTGTACCCGGTCCGGGGCCAAAAGAGCCATCCGAGCGACCATCCAGCCGCCCTGGCTCGTTCCCAGCGCAAAGGCCTGCTTGATGCCCAGCTGGTCCATCACTTGCAGCGCCATGATGGCCGTGTCCCAGTAGGTGAAATGCTCGGCGGCGCAGCTGGTCGCTCCGTGGCCCAGGGGCTCGATGGCCAGGAGGTTCATCGCGGCGGTGAGCTCGGGGTCCTGGAATTGGGCTTGGTAGAGCGACACGGTCATGCACATGGAGTTGATGAGTACGCAGGTAGGCTTGGAGGGGTCGTAGGTGTCGTTTGCGAAGGCATAGCCGGCTTTGATGCCGCCCAGATGGGGGACTTGGACGGTTTTGGAGGCGGCCATTGCTAGTCGATGGATTCTGTAGTTGAGATTGTACTGGATGAGATGGACTGAGCTGATCAGCTGTTAGAGCTAAATGCAGTGGTCGACCAACTGACCTGTAGTGTGGTCACTGAAAGACAGCAATGCACTTGGAATTGCAAGACACTGCAATAGATGCCCCTCTATGAAGCGAGGGTTGTAATATACTTTACCTTACTAGTCTTAATTTCTTTGTTGTCCAGCTAGTCTGCCCCTCTTGACGTCTTCATCCGAGGCTGATCCACGGTTCTCTCGGGATTTGCTCAGGTCCACTTAAATGCTGGGCAGTATGGATATAAACATCTTGTTCAGATATGGATAAACGTATCTTCCTGCACGATTCAATATGATTCTTTACACAGAGGAGAAATAAATGTATTACCATACTCTATCATGGTTTTCCTTATGAAACAATGAACAATACACCCACCCAGAACATGACGACTATCGCACCCCCGACGGGATCGCCCCATTGTCGCGACTCTGCTCCTGCGACAATCGGTGCATCTCATACTCGACCACGACATGATCCGTGCGCTGGATCTTCATCATCGCGGCATCCTTCTTCGAATCCACCGGGAGAATATTCTCTTCGCTGCCGAGCTGCAGTGTGTCCTGCGTGCGACGCGACAACTGAGACCGCTTTAGACGGCCATTCGTGGAGTCATACGGATAAGATGGCGGATGGCTGGAGGATCCCAGGCTGCGTTTACCCAGAATCAACTCGAGCAATGGCTGGAGGGTTGGGATGCAGGATCCCAGCACGACGAGGTCGGCTTCGACGCTGTTCATTGTGAGCGGGTTTCTCACGGCTGTATGTAAGTGATGGCTTACTTTGTCCACATGACTAGGGCCCAGCTGCCATCTACGCACTGTTAGAGATGAAACATACGGAGGAAAACATTTTTTTTCGACTTACAGGTAGCGTCAGTGACGTCGGCAAGGGCTTTCAGATGGGTGATCTTGATGATAGCGGCGCAGGCAGACCTGTCAAGTCAGACATGCGTGATGAGCGAGATAAGAAAGACATACACTGCCCCAACGCCCAAAGCCAAGCACAACGCAATCTTCTTGCGGAGCGACATCTGCAGTCGCCAGAGTACCATGCTCGGATAGATCGCGAGAGCCAAGTCTGTGAATGCAGACATTGCTATTCCACTCATCAGTTCCCACGCCATATCAAACAACACGCATGAGAGGCGAACGGCTTACCCCCGTTAAATGTCGCATAGCCAATAATCACATCGGTGCTGCGACACGTCATCCCCTCTGTGGGATGCCACAGCGCCTCTGGGGGATTGCACGAGGTGAAGAAAATGATGATATTGACCACAGCGACAGCGCCCACAAACCCCGTCAATCCCCAGATCATCCACCATACCCGGGGCGATGGGTTCAGGATGCGGTTCAACAAGGCGGCGACGCCCAGTTTCGGCACTGCAAACGACAGGATGCCAAAGATCCAGCCGATATCGATGATGAAGTTGGCCTTTTCCGTGGCGACCGGACCGATGGTCGACGAGTGTTTGCCAAATCCGTGGTGAACCGCGAGAGTGGCCAGGGCGACGTTGATAAGGCCGAGGACCTGCACGGTGGATTGTGTGTTAATATGGTCGTGGGCGGTTGCAGCTGAGACAAGACAAGGGACGCAGGCGCAGGTGTACAGACCATGGAAAAGGCAATTAGCCAGTCGTCCAGCCCTAGATTGCGAATGATCTTGGTACGGATGAATAGTCGCACGGCGACCATCAGGGTGGTGAGGGCTGTAAGAGTCCATATCACCACCAGCAGGGTCGGGCCTTTATCCTGCGCATCATATGCTGTGTCGGTGGCCATCGTGAATGCCAGGCTTCATCCGCAGACAAGAACCTTTGCAAGGCATGCGTACCTGCGTATGTATGAACACAGTCGAAGAATGCGGTCGGTCCACCCGCCTGCAGACAGAGGTTAGTCTTATATGTCAATGGTGTCATTCAGCTCAAGAGGCAGACTCTGCAGCCATGCCAGAGTGCATCGCTTCGACAGGGTTTTTGCTCTTCTCTGCTACGTCCCTAATGGCTCCCCCACCGCGGGCTGGGGCCAAAATTGCACATCCCGTCTATTACGAACCCAGCACGGGGCCTTGGAGCAACCGATGCGCGATTAGGTAGCCCGCAGGATTCGCATCCTCGTTCAAGGGCCGTCTATTTCAGACACGTATTCATATATTTGACTTTCAACGGAGCCATAGGAATGAGTCGCTCATTGACAGCGGGGAGATTGTGCTCACTATGGGCAAATAGTGGAGAGTGGCGGCCAGGATGCTGCATAAGTCCATCAACCTCGTGTAGTTCCTGTTGGGCAGATTGCACGACAGATCGGCCGGCCAAGAAGCAAGTGCCACTACTAGAGAGATAACCAGTTCGTGCCCCTGAATCCTTCCGTGCGCCGGCGGGACCTCTAGCCTTTAGTACTTTAATGGTAGCAGGAAAGGTGTCTAAGATGCGCATCGGCCACTACAATTATTTAGATAACGATGAGAGACAGGAGGCCAGTTTGTATAGCCACTGACATCTCATTGGGAATCCTTCAAGCAGCAGCATCATCCTAATCTTCAACAGGAGTACTCAGCAAGACAATCCCTATCTATAATAGCTATAAGAACAACCTTCCTGCCGAGCCGGTGCCCGGTGGGGCGGTTTACTAGTAGCAATCCGATATTGCGGTCCCTCTGGCTATTCCATAGCGAGTAAAATAGTCTGCCACTACAGATGATGGCGTGGTCGCCACGAATGCTGTCTTTGTCTTGAAACACACCTAGTGCACATCATCATACCCTTTTGTCGACCGGCCTGAACTTTGGTCCGCGCAGACATAGCTTGATCCTGGGGGTACATATACTCTGCGCCATGTCCCGCAGCACATTGTGACGTCTCCCTCTGCCAGTAGCCAATAGTCTACCCGTGCAATTCACAATTGGGACACCCTGTGGCATCTCCCTCCATTCCATGACCATGGTTGAGATCAATGCCCCCGCCGCGGCGGCATCCGACTCCAACTCGACACTGGACATCGACCAGGTTGCCATCTCCCCCAACGATGCGCAGCGCGTGGCCGGGCTCGCGCAGAAGGTAGAAACCTTGAGCAAAGCCTATGCGTCCGGACAGACCAATACTCGCCTGAAACTCCTGGAGGCCACCGAGTCTCTGCTGGCAAGCCTGGAGACGCCGCGCGAAACTATCCTGCGATACTGCTGGCGCAATGTACGTCGTGGTCTTTGTTGTCGCTGCCTCGTGGGCGTCCGGACAGAGTTCCCAACTAACGGCCTCACAGCCAACAGCGTTTGCCGTGGTCGAAACGGCCTTGAATCTGGGCGTCTTTCGGTTGCTGGCGGCCAGCGATCAGCCAAGAACCGTGGCCGAACTAGCGACTGCGACCGGGGCCGATCTCCAACTGCTAAGTATGTCCGAGACAAAGAATTCGGGGTGCCCGATGGAGACTGACGTCAGGTTCAGAGCGCATCATGAAGCATCTGGCGGCGATCGGCGCTGTCACTGAGACGGGGCTAGACCTGTATTCTCGCAACGGCTTCTCCACCACGCTATCAAGCACCCGGTATTCGGATGCATTCCCGACAATGTAAGCGCAGAGTTTTCCTCTGACTCGTTGAGGCTTGGATGGTCTTTCTGATACAGCGGCTGCCAGTTCCGCGACGACCTACCGGCCAATCCTGGCCATTCCCGAATTCCTCCAAAGGACAAACTACAGCAATCCCAAAAATGGGCTGGACAGCCCCTTCCAGCTGGGGTCGGGCATCAAAGCCTCGTTCTTCGAATTCGTCCAGCAAGACCCCGTGATCAATGCGCAGTTCAATAACCTCATGTCGGTTTACCACCAGGGTCGTGCCAGCTGGATGGACCCCAATTTCTACCCGCTGGAGCGGCTGGTCGAGGGCATGCAACGCGGCAGCGACGAGGTCTTCCTAGTCGACGTTGGCGGTGGCAAAGGCCACGACCTGAAGGAATTGCGACGCAAGTGGCCGACCACGCCGGGACGACTTGTACTGCAAGATCTGCCGCCAGTCCTCGCAGAAGCGACGGACCTCGGTTCTGAGATTGAGGTGACGCCGCATGACTTTTTCACAGAGCAGCCTGTCAAGGGTAAGTTCACCCGTTCAATGTCGCATTTCGGAAAAGTCTGACGGTAGCGATGCAGGCGCCCGGGCGTACTTTATGCACTCGGTCCTTCATGACTGGCCGGACGACGTTTGCTTGAAGATCCTTGGCCACCTGAAGAACGCCATGGTCCCTGGATATAGTAGGTTGCTGATCAATGAGAACGTCGTGGCGGACACGGGTGCCCACTGGCAGGCAACATCGCTGGATTTCGTCATGCTGGGCGACTTTGCGGGAGCGGAGCGCACTGAGAGTCAATGGCGACAGTTGCTGGAGGCTGCTGGGTTCAAGATCATGCATATATGGACTGCGGATAAGTGGTCGGAAAGTCTGATTGAGTGTGAGCTGGCCTGAGGTGTTTTGAGATGCTTGGTCTCAGGCACGATCTATGTTTATGCTACCGGTTTGTATACGTTACGTTCAATGAGTTTGATTAGGAATGACCGCTTTCATTTTTCTGTGGGCTTTTGATCCAGATAGAGTTGCCTTCTTGGACAGTATTTACGTATTACCTATTGTCCCTTTTGCAACTACTACCTCCTATCTCCTATTCCCTATCATCTTTCACTGTTGACAACTAGACGCAGTTAATGTCCAGATCAGAATTCCCAAGATTGACACATTTAAAGGTTGCGTCCTTTCCACTCGGTGGAGTCACGCGAATATCCGATGCCGATATATCGTGGCAGACCTTATCGAACCATTAGCAGTTGAGTCAATATCTTCCACAGCGACAACTTACCTCCGGACTGCTGCACACCAAAGTCCCAATCTGAGGGTCATACTTCTTCGACGTCGTACCCTCAAAGTTCGTAAACGTTATATCTTCGATTTCAAGAGAAGCCTGCGAAGGGTTAGTGGCACTCATGGACGTGAATAGCAGACCACATACCGGATACCGATCACACATGGTCTGATTGATGGCATAGTAGCACTGCGTCAGCTGAATGACCCAGTCATTGTTCTCGCTGTACATCGTATCCCAGGTGACGTTGCGCACGCGACCAAGGCCTCCTCCGCTGGTCGAGCCGGTGGACTCCGGCGGAACGCCAGGCCACACCTTGATCCTCGCCAGGTCGCTCGCATCTCTCATCGTGACGTTGTACACGTAGACGTCCTCGACAATGTCTGTCTCGCCCTGGTACTGGCCGAGGCTGCCGACCGAAATGCCGTGCGAGCCTGTGCAGTCGAGGTTCTGGACGATGACCTGGGTGGAGTTGGGTTTGAAGGAGACGCAGTCTGCGTTGTTAGCACGGCTAGCAGCAACGTGATACCCGCGAGCTTACCATCGGTGTTGACGATGCGCGAATTCTGGATGACGATGTTGGAGCTGCGGTAGGTATCCCAGCCATCGGTGTTCTATATGCCTTAGACAATGCACTACTTGAGGTATTGAGGAGGATAAGCTCACCTTCGCTGGCGCCTCCTTTGGAGAATCACCCACAAGCAGGGTCATATCCGTGATCAGGATGTCGCTCGAGTTTGATATGAGATTGAACCAGTTTGGCGCATTGAGCATGGTAAGCCCCGAGATCGTGGCGTGGTGAAGTCCATCGGTGCCCAGGAGAATCGGCCGCGTCACGGTCTTGTTCTTCGCCATGGCCGACCACCAGAACTGTCCCATGCCTATAGGTCGTAAGCTATTGACCCTGGGAGTATGATTGTGACCGTCTTACCGTCAATCACCCCCTTCCCGTCGCCGTAGATGTTCACATTCCTCCCTCCAAAGCGCCAGAACAGGGACGACGTCTGGAACTTATATTTGAACGCCTTCTCCGTCCACAGCTCGATGTCCCTCTTGAATGTGACATTTCCCCAAATGGCAAAGTCCACGTCCTCCAGAAACGTGAGGTCCAGCGGAGTGCCGATTTCGTAATCGCCAGGCGGCAGGAAGACCGTCCCACCGTGATTGCATTTGTGTGCAGCCGCGAGAATTCCGGGACCGGCGTCGGCTGCCTCACTGTTCACTGGACAGACCCTGCCGTGGGGGTGAGGTCTTCCGGGATTGAAGTTGTTCGGGGACTTTGGATAGGCGGCGAGATACGGTGCTGGGCCGGGAGAAGCTGAAGCCAGCGCCGGCAGCATTAATGCCAGGCTAACAAGACTGTGCAACATTGTCGTAGAGCTATTGTAATGGGATTGTTTGGACAACTCTAGTTTGTTTACTTGCTGGTTGCTGCATGTAGTCTCTATATACTTGCTTGAGATCTCATATCTGATCGCTATTGATGGAAAATTTGTGACAGACGGAACAATTCCTTCTTAGCCAATTCCCTAACGAGTCCATATGAGTAGAAAATAGATGAAATTAGAATGCGCTTTGGTCAGATTCAGCCAGATCCCGGCCCCGGCAAACAAGACCAATCGTATGACTTGCGCTTGTCTTGGTATCTGGATAGCCGATATAGAAAGGCTCCTATAAGCCAATCTCACTTCCCCCGCAAATACTGCGGCTATACAGTCTTCTCCGAGGTCTGCAATGCGACACGTTTAGGCTAAATCACAGCTCGTGCGAATACGAAAGCAGTGCAGTAGCTCATGTTGCTTTCCTTGTACGCGCTTCACGTCGTCTTGATGGCAGTTCAAGATCAGGCTGAAGCGGATCTATGTCATGCGTTAACAACGCTATTCATGGCATCCTTCTAGTGTAATTCCTCCAATCGTTCCATAGCACAGCTATGACAGGAAAGTAGATCTATGGTATGCGTTAAAGTTATGTTTTGATGAACATATCTTTACTAGTTTACCACCAGTGCTTCCTCTAATTCCACCATCGTCTTTCATGTTTTGTTCATCACCCTTAACAAGCAGACCTGAGGGCCGGCAGTGTGGATATATACCACACAGGTGTTCCCCTTGTCTGTTCATATGCAGGGTGCTGGAATGTGCTGTCATATGCAAGGGCTGCCGACACGATCTTCCAACGGGTTCCTCCCGACGTACAATGAAAGTTGCGACCTGGGACCGTTATTTTTTTCACGTCATGTAGCTCCCTGTTGGCTTACTTTGTATGATCCTCTCTTCCAGGGAAATAGTTTGCACTGTGTGGGAATGCACAATATTCACAGCAGAGCGATGTCTCCAAGGGCGCAGTTCTGCTCAATGCTCGACAGACTCAAGCTAGGTAGGAGAATGTTGGGCTGTCCAAGAAGAGGAGAAGAATTTGAGTTAAGACGCAGTAAATGCAACCCTCATGGGAAGATCTTGGAGTGATTTGATATGTTGACTCATGTCTATATTGTTTTGAGCGAACATCGCACAGTCCTCGTCATACTTTGAAAGAATGTAGGATATCGGTTCAGGGTTGAGTTGCCGGTTCTTTACTGATGTTGCGCTGTGGCAGATCCTGCGTCAGTCGCCCTTGAAACTTGCGAATCGCAAAATTTAGCTCATAAATATGGATCGGACCCAATTGCAATATTAGCAGCATGTTGAACAAAGCATTGAGGTATTGACAACGCCAGGCAGACGTGTAGTGTGGCAAACTTGACTGCCTTGAACCACGCCAAGTTTAGCAAGTAGACATATTCCCCTTCCCTTCCTTTGCTCAACTCTCCATTTCCCTAAATCGAACCGATAGAATCATCGTCAAAAAAACATCGTCTGAAACGCCCCTGATGCAAGCTATCGTGAAGGAAAAGCATGGCAATTCCCTACAGCCACCACAGCTTTCCTTGGTCAGTAAAGAAGCACTTGCTAGGTCAAACATGCTAACACCTAGAGCTAGATCCTCCGTGATAACAATATTCTCCAAGTAGAGGAGCGACAACTTGATGATGCACTGGAGAAAAGTCGACAGTACTGGTATCAGCTCGCGGCTTTGACCTACAGTCTTCGAGACTCTGGATTGATTCCAAAGTTCATCAATCCTCGTCACGCTCTCCATAGAGTCCCAAAACTCCAACCCTGCTCTAGCAGAACCAAACTCGCCCTTTTGGAATTTCTCCAGCGATCAGTCTTTGCACAGAAGCCTCTTCTATTTGGAAACTGCCAGCAGAGCAGGGCTGCGACAGACTCGAAAAAGAGATCTCGCGTCCAGCCTTGCTACAAGTGGGCACCGATACTGCTACATCTTTCAGTTTTACTGCGAGTATATTCAATTCCTTCAATGGCATTATCGAAGAGAATGCCAGGGGGTCTAATTATCTGGGGATCCTCACACTTGGCTGGTGCTATTTACTATCTGCACAACTTGTTGAAATGCTAGGAGGAGATGGCTCTATGCTTTACAGCAGCTTTGAAGCTGGGTACAGCAATGAAAGCCTGCCACATCCCTCGGAAGTCCATGTTGTCGATGTTGGAGAGGCGGACGAGAGTGTAGCCCGGTGGTGGTCTGCAATACTCGCCCCAAATGGATGGAAAGCTACAGTGAGACGAACGACCAAAAGGGAATTTTCGGCGCCGTGGTCAGTTTCTCGCACTTGTGAAACGTGTTTCTCAATCAAGCACAGAGGGCTCTCTTCATCTTCTTCTGTCCTGGACCCCTTGTCCTCCGGGAGAGCATTTGAGGCTCTTGTTGAATTTGCACGCCTGCATAGATTGCACAGGCAGTTTCTCATTGCCTTTGCGATGGCCTTGACAATTCCAACGCACAAGTTCTATGGTCTATCTGCCAAAATACCGCTTCCTAGAACTACTGCCGGTAAAATACTGAATGCTCCTATCGATGTCATTCCGCCCGAATGGATGAGCCTAAAGGACGACTTGCCCTACTACATGAGTTTGAGTTGCAGCCCCGAAGTACTCATGTCAACTTTCTGCGGGGCATTCTGGGAACCTGAAATACCCTGCAATCTTGTCAGTCCATGGCTACATCCGGTCCTGAATGAGGTCCTAGGTGAGACGCCTGATCCTGAAATCCTTGCTTTTATCGGTGCAATCCGCCAGCCAAATTTCAGTGCACTCTGGATTGGAGCGGTTGCAAGCGGTTTAGGCCCAGTAATTCTCCATAGAGTAAGGGGAGGCCGGCCTCCTCTTGATCCGCTTGGCTTTCCCTGGACTGGATTTCCACAAAGCTTCATGGACATTTCAGGGTCAGGTTCATACACTTGTGAAAGCCCTGAATATATCTTGAGAGCAGACGTCTGGCGATTGATGCACCTCCATTCAGCTGAAGAGGATAATATATGCTACCAGTACAGGCCTAGCACGCCTTGGGCACGCTGTGGAGCGTCTCCTATAAAGAATTGTGCTCTCCGTCTTACAGCCCACCTGGACTGCCCTCGAGATCAAAGGTGAGATAGATTTCAAGAGAATGAACCTCGACCAAATAGCATCCCGGGAAGCCTCATTGGATATATTCCGATGGTTTTGTGTCGGCGGAGAGGGCCTGCCACCGGAGAACATCTATCAAGGTGAGTGGCTTAGGGAAATATGGGAAGACGACGGAGATGCTGGAGAGACTGATGATTGTGACTTGCAAGAGCCAGTCAGCAACTCCAAGAGATGAGTTAGTTCATGGCTCAATACAGTCAATTGATTCAGTCCATTATCTGTCAGATCGCATTGGGCATGTGTAATCGTTGAACATGGCAGCGGCATCTTAGAGGAAGTCTATGGGTGGCCTAAAGAATCAAGTATGGATAGGTGCAGATATATATTTAATGCAGATCACGCTGCATCCATGACACACACACCCCACTGAAGGTAGAGATTCCTGGTTCCTCCTTTCTGGCATGAAGGAATACAGCCGATTTTATAAGTGCTGGTTTGCTATGTTGATACGTCCACTACGTGGGGG
Organism: Aspergillus aff. floccosus IMV 01167; assembly: GCA_001931935.1. Lineage (NCBI taxonomy): Eukaryota > Fungi > Ascomycota > Eurotiomycetes > Eurotiales > Aspergillaceae > Aspergillus > Aspergillus aff. floccosus IMV 01167. The sequence goes on from MSJE01000298.1 coordinate 219,781, forward strand.
TCATCCGATGTTTCCATGGGTGGAACATCGGGATAAATGCCCTGTACCATGGACCACGAGTGCTATGGAAGGACGCAGCTTGGCAAATAGAATCTCGCACAGCATGCCACATCCCTTGAATCCTGTAAAAGAGGATTGATTGTCATGTTGGGAGGGAGAGAGAACGGTGGAATGTATGGCATCTTACATAAGTCACCCAAATAGGAAAGTCACAGACCACATCCACCGTCCACCAACAGTATTGATCGTCTTGTCGTCTCTTCTCTTCTCCTTCTCTTCTCCTTCTCTTCTGCTACTCCCCTACAGACCCCCGTCTATTCCCACCTCGTGAATCTGTTCTACCGAGTACATACAGGTGGAGTTGTGCAAATGTTCTTCTCTATCGGTCCTCTGTCCCACTCAAGGGATAGAGCAATCGACAACCGGGAATGTACACTGGAATGATCGTCGCATTCTATAACCTCGGTAACCAATTGATGTCAACTTGACATAAACAAGCGTACCAACAAAGACCATCGCAACATGAGAAACTCTGGACCGACCCCAAGGGCAAACCACGGCGGGTGGCGGCCGATGGTGAAACACCGCCCCGTTTTCTCATTACAACGAGGGTCACTTTTGGCGACTTCTGCGACTCGGAAAATTTTCGCTTTCCTGCTTCCTCGCCTCCCCCCGGCTGCATCTGGCGCAAATCTACGCAAGGTCCATTGATATAGATCGGCCTTTCACGCCAATCGCGGGATTCTAGATCTCGCCAATTCATCTACCCCTCAGGGTTTTCTCTCCCGGTCTACGTCGCCCGACCCACTCGCTCGCCACTACTGAATTGGTTGTGGGTTAATTAATCTGGCACGTCACATTGCTTGATGTTGGCGAAGAGGCCATATTAATTGCCTAGGCGTGTACCGCTGCTAATCACCCGGTTCAATCAACCCACTGCCATTGTCGCCCAATTGGGATTTTTAGCACGCGCAAGATGACGGGTCGGCCAGGCATTGCGGAGAAGAGGCTATCGGTTCATCGCTTCCAGCAACTTCCTGAACAGTCGGGAGAACCGTTCGACACCTCCAACGATGTTACCATTGAGATACCTTTGAACCCCGTCCCCAGCCAGGGCCAAACTGGGGCTCGGCCGAGTTTTCAGTCCACTCGCTCCCAGCGTGCTTATGAACCGCCCCAGGAAGATGGCAATGTCAGCAGTGAGAAGACCGGACTCGTCCCAGGTCGTCGTCGACGGATCGATGATGTGAAGGGCCGTTCCTTGGACGACCCCGAAGATGGCACCGTGACTCGCATGGGCCGTTTTTACAACAAGATCCGCAACTTTTCGGTCGTAACCAGATATATCATCTACATGGTTCCGATTGCAGTTCTCCTTCTTGTTCCTGTGTTGGTTCCGATGTTCGTGGCACCAGATGCGACTATTGGCGGCGTGGGCGTGGGATGGTTCTTCTTTTGGATATTCCTGCTTTGGGTCTACATCTGGATGTGCAAAGTGATCGCGCATGTTCTTCCCTACGTTTTCCAGTTTTTGTGCGGGATGGTCAGTTCCGGGACTCGAAAATATGCCCTGATCCTCCGGAACCTGGAAATCCCAATTGCAACGGTGCTGTGGTGTGCGCTTGCGCTGGTGACTTTTCTTCCGGTATGGCCCTCAGCTTTGTGCTCGAGACAGTATGCTAATCGCCATATCTAGGCAATGACCATGAACCCACGGCAGAAAAGGCTTAATGACACTGCGGTCAAGCCGTGGGAGAAGTCGGTGAAGAATGTCCTGTTCGCACTCTTCGTCTGCAGCCTGATCTTTCTGGCAGAAAAGACGATCGTGCAGCTCATCTCTATCAGCTACCACCGGAAGCAGTTCGACATGAGAATCAAAGAGTCCAAACATAATGTCCGTCTGCTTGCCGAGCTCTACGAAGCATCTCGTAGCATGTTTCCGATGTACTGTCGCGAATTCCGCGAGGAAGATGCGGTTATCTCTGACTCGATCATGGCGCGCAAGGGACCCATGCCTCGATCCAACTCGGCCCCTATGCGTTTGTTCCGGGAGGTGGGCCAGAATGTTGGCCGTTTGGGTGACAAGGTCACTGCGGCTTTTGGAGATGTCGCCCAAGAATTGACCGGCAAGGAGGTCTTCAATCCTACCGCGGCCAAATCCATTGTTACGCTGGCCCTGGAGCGCCGGCGGTCCTCCGAGGCCCTGGCCCGTCGAATCTGGATGTCCTTTGTGATTGAAGGTAGAGATGCCCTCCTGCATGATGACATCTGCGAAGTCCTCGGCGCCGGCAAGGAGGCGGAAGCAGAAGAGTCTTTCCTCATCCTAGATCGTGACGGAAACGGGGACATCAGCCTGGATGAGATGGTCATGGCTGTCACGGAGATCTCTCGGGCCAAGAAGTCGTTGAATCACAGCATGCACGATGTTGACCAGGCGATTCATGTGCTGGATAATTTGCTGCTCTCCGTGGCGTTCGTTATTGCCATCCTCGTCTTCATCTCGTTCGTCACCTCTGGATTCGGAACGGTCATCGCTGCCGCTGCCACGTCGCTCCTCTCCCTGAGCTTCGTCTTTTCGACCACTGCCCAAGAGGTTCTCGGGTCCTGCATCTTCCTCTTCGTCAAGCATCCTTTTGATGTGGGAGACCGCGTTGAAGTCGATCAGAAGCCATACATTGTGGAACGCATCTCGCTGCTTTTCACAGTGTTCCGCAACGTTAATGACCACCGGACGACGCAGGTTCCGAACGCCGTACTCAACACCTTGTGGATCGACAATTTCACGCGTTCGGCCGCTATGCATGAAGTGTTGACGGTTGCGGTCAACTTCGACACGACGTTCGCCGATATTCAGCTCCTGAAGGCCGAGATGGAGAAGTTCGTCCGTGATAAGGAGAATTGCCGTGACTTCCAGCCGGAAATCAACATTGACGTAGTGGGTGTTGGTGATATGGACAAGATGGAGCTGTCGGTCACGATCTGTCACAAGTCCAACTGGTCCAACGAGACGGTGCGTGCTGCACGTCGCTCCAAGTTCATGTGTGCCTTGATTTCCGCTGTGCGGCGGCTGCAGATCCGTGGACCGGCCGCCGCTGCCCCCGATGGCGATGACGACGATAAGCCCGACCCCAGCGACGATGTTCAAAGGATCGACGAACCTACCCAGCCTGTTACTGGGCTGAAGAGCGGCGCGCAGCGGAAACCCTCTCAAGCTACGAGATCCACAGGCGTTGACCTTGGGCTATCGCCGGACTCTGTGCACCGGCGCGGCGGTAACAACGCCGCGATGTCTGCCAGCACATACAGTGAAGGAAAATACCCGGAACCCGTTCCCAGTGAGGGACAAGGCGACGGGAACGAGGGTGATACCTATCAGACGCCCAACGCATCTCCTGAGCGCCATCTCGCCGCTCCTGCGTTGGGCAGCCTGGCGCGGGAACCATCCACTGGTCGCCGCAAGGAGGGCAGCACGTCAGTGCCAACAGCCACCGGAGGCGTGCCCATCCTGTCGGAGCCGGTCCCTCCCCGACAAGTAGCTGCCACGGCGTCGCCTCCAGCACACCAGCGGGTGGTCGCGGAGTACTACCAGAACACGCCGGGCCAGTACTACGACCCGCAGGACGGACCGTACGATTCCACGCAGCCGTTCGAACTGCCGTCAATGCTGGAGCAGACGGGGACGGGATATCGGGAGCGGGCGGACTCGCCGAGTCTGCCGTCGTCGGTTCAGACATCTCCGACGAATCATCGGTTCGCGGATGAGCAGATGCCAGGGGCGTTTGTGTCGCGACGACCGAATGGGTACTGAGCTTTGAGCTGATTTATGCCTGCACAATTCTATTTCGAGTATGTTAGGGTTGTTTATGATATGTAATGCTAGGCGTATGGCACAATATTATCTTATCACCTAGGTAGGAGATTCTTATCGTACAGTACATCTATAATACAGTCCCTGTCGCGCAGTATGGCAAATGCACCTAATTACTTTGTCTCCTTCCACGGATACGAGACCTGATCGTCCTTGCGCACCCAGATCTTAGACTTGCGCTTGTTGACGACATGCTCGACAAAGGCCTCGCGGGTGTACTGAGCCTTGAACTTGCGGATCCAGCGGGGATCCCACAGCTCGCTGGCTATGCCTAGATCCTTGCAGCAGCGCACAAGAGCGTTCGAGCGACACCCCTCAGTAGCGGTGGGGATACCGTCGGGCGAGAAGTAGTCTTGTTCGCCGCGGGCGACTGACACCAGCCTATACACCACTGTCAGCATCCCACACCTCCTAAAGACACCAAAGGAAAACATACCTTCCATTGCAAACCAAAGCGTACTCCCTCGTCACCGTCTTCGGCGTAACGATACTCTCACTCCGCGGCACAAGCCCCCATCCACCCGGTCCAAACGCGCGGTTCAGAATGCGCCGGTACTTGATCTCGGGCAGGTACAGAATGCCATCGGGCTTGATCTCGACCTCTTCCGGGTCGGTCGGGGCGAGCAGGATGTCGGCGACGTGCGCGGGGAAGGGCTCGGCGGAGAGGCCGTGGAAGGAGCGCGTCCAGTCGATCTTCTCGGCGGGCGTGCTCTCCAGCTCGAGGGGCTTGTCGGCGAGCCCGGTTTTGGAGATGTTGTCCGTTGTGGGGTGCGACGGGGTGGGGGAGAGGATGCGGGTTGCTCGGGTGTCGGGTTGTTTTGGGGGTGTTGCTGGTTTGTGAGCTGGTGGTTGTGGTGTGGGGGACTGTTGTTGTTGTTGTTGTTGTTGCTGTCGGTGGTGGTGGGATTGAGTGAGGGCGCGGATGCTGGTAGTGGTGGTGGTTCTTGGGAGTGGTCGGAGAGGCCACGTTTGGGAGACGAGGGAGCGGGATGTACGCGGGACAGACATGGCGGTGGAGGAGTTTGAGGAGGAGTTGGAGTTGTAGTGATGGGAGGTGAAGTTGGAGCTGAAGCTATCGCGATGCGTTGATAGCAGTGGTCACGTGAGATGACACCACCACCAGCTGCTAGACAGAAATGCAGAGATGCAATGGTGAGATTGGAGATTATAGTACATGAAGAGAGGTTTGATATTCATATGGTACATTAATTGGCATCCTTGGTCTGCGTGCGCTGGTCGTTGCCCTGGCGCTTCCAGCATTCGCGAAACTTTTCCATCTGCGTGGACAGTCAGCATGACAGGAGTTGACAAAGGGTTCATCTAGATGCTGATGTATAGAATGACTGGGAGTATAGGAAGAAGATTGCGTATAGAGTATCAGAGGAGGAGACCGATGTATAGAGGTGTATAGGTGTATAGGCAAGGTGGTAGTATAGTGATAGACGTACCTCCTTCTGACACAATCGCCAGTCCTTTTTCGCAAAATAACAGTCGTTCATCTTGTCCTGCTCGTCTGCTCCTATCAGTATACCCAGCAATAGGATGTCCTCTATGGGGACTCCTACCTGCGCAGCCGGTGCTGAAGATCCGCTTATCCCTAAGCCCGTCAGTTCGGCTTCGTTTCCACCACCACTTCTTCCCCGTACGTACCACTCGTCCGGCTCGTCATCGTCCACCTCCACCACCGGGGGATTCTTTTCTGTTCCCGACATTGTTGTGCTTTGATTGGACTGTTGTTTGTGAGTTAAGAAGAAGAGGAGAAAGAAGAAGATCGCCGGGAACTGCGGAGAGGAAATTCTGCATTCCGAGATGGCCACTCCCACCCTCACAGGGACGAAACTCAACGTCCTCGTCTACTCCGGTCTATCCTTTCAATTCTCTTTCTTTATTGCTCAACTAACTCCCTTCAGGCAATGGAACTACCGTCAACTCCGTCCGTCACTGCCTCTACTCCCTCCGCCGTCTCCTCGCCCCGCACTATGCCGTGATCCCCGTCACCGCCGACATGCTCATCCACGAGCCCTGGTCGCTCACCTGCGCCCTCCTCGTCATCCCCGGCGGCGCCGATCTCGGGTATTGTCGCGCGCTCAACGGAGCCGGCAACCGTCGCATTGAGCAGTTTGTGCGCCGCGGCGGCGCCTACCTCGGCCTGTGCGCCGGCGGATACTACGGCAGTCGGCGCTGCGAGTTCGAAGTCGGCGACAAAACCATGGAAGTCATCGGCGATCGCGAATTGGCGTTCTTCCCGGGCATTTGTCGCGGCGGCGCCTTTGCCGGGTTCGTTTACCATAGCGAGGACGGTGCGCGCGCCGCCGCGCTGCAGGTCAACAGAACCGCGCTGGATAAGGGCATCGTGCCGGATGTGTTCCGGTCGTATTACAACGGGGGCAGTGTGTTTGTAGACGCGGAGACATATGCCGATCGCGGGGTCGAGGTCCTGGCCAATTATACCGAGGAGCTGAATGTGGACGGGGGCAGCGGACAGGCGGCCGTGGTGTATTGTCGCGTCGGTCAGGGCGCCGCCGTGTTGACGGGGCCGCATCCTGAGTACGTATTGCGTGGGTGGGTTTGTCAAAGTGGGATGGGAGGCTAACACTCACAGATTCGCCGCCGTCAACTTGGATAAGAGCGCCGGAGGCCCCCAGTACGCCAAGGTCGTCGACGCCCTGGAGGCGGATGACCGCGCGCGCACCGATTTCCTCAAGGCATGTCTGTCCAAGCTCGGGCTGCAGGTAACCCAGGGCACGACGACAGTGCCGTCACTCTCGTCGCTGCATCTGTCAGCGCGGGACCCGGACGACGTGGCCCGGCTGGTGGCGTCGATCCGCGAGGATGTCACGAAAGACGGCCAGGAGGAGTACCTCAAGGATGAGAATGATACATTTCGCATCGAGACGTCCGACGCGTGGAATATGAGCACGCTGCAGGCGGCCCTACCGAATCACGCGCCTGCGTCGGATGGCGGCTTTGTGGATTACAATGCCATCGTCAAGCATCTGGTCGTGCATGACGACTTGCCTTCGTCTAAGCTGACGCCCTACTTTAACCACCACGCGTACTACTCGAATCTGAAGCTGTACCAGTCGCAGACCCGCGACGGCAACGACGAGTTCGGGCTGAACCTCCTCTACGGCGAGGTGGTCACCAGCACAAACACGATTCTAGAGAAGTACAAATCTCACGTCCGGTTGCACAGACAGCGTCTGATGTTGACAGGAACCCGAAGCTGCTGCGCAAACTCCCCTCCGGCTTCACGATGACGGCCACCACGCAGGTTGCCGGCCGCGGCCGTGGTTCCAACGTGTGGGTGTCCCCGGCTGGAGCGCTGATCTTCTCGACGGTGCTGCGCCACCCGATTGCGAAGCTGCAGTCAGCCCCGGTCGTGTTCATCCAGTATCTGGCGGCGATGGCGGTGGTGCAGGGCGTCAAGAGCTACGACGAGGGGTATGAGGCGATGCCGGTGAAGGTGAAATGGCCGAACGATGTTTGTAAGTTCACCACCATGGCCGCTGATCCTATGCGTGATACTGACCATCGAAGACGCCCTCGACCCCGAAGACCCCGAAAAGAAACGCTACGTCAAGATCTGCGGCATCCTCGTCAACTCGCACTTTTCCGGTTCCGAGTACATCGCCGTGGTTGGCATCGGGATCAACGCGACGAACGCGTCGCCCACGACCGCGCTGAACGCCCTGGCGGCGCGGTTCCTCCCGCCCAAGGCGACGCCCATCACGCTGGAAAAGCTGCTGGCACGCATGGTCACGAAGCTGGAGGAGCTGTACACGCGGTTCCTGCGGACGGGCTTCGACAAAACATTTGAGGAGATGTACTACGCGGACTGGCTGCACATGCACCAGGTGGTGACGCTGGAGGAGGAGGGCGACGCGCGCGCGCGCATCAAGGGGATTACGCGGGATTATGGACTGCTGCTGGCGGAGGAGCTGGGCTGGAATGACCGGCCGACTGGACGGGTGTGGCAGTTGCAGAGCGACAGTAACAGCTTTGATTTCCTACGGGGGTTGGTGCGGCGCAAGACATGACATGCTTCTAGAATAGAATAGAAGACTAGAGATTATAATGCCAAGGAAGGCTTGTTCAGCCAAGCCGAGCCAAGATAGGTACAGGGCTGACCACATCAACTATGAAAAGATTCATCATCTAACAGCAGATCTCGCAACACTCGAAACAGGCAATGCCAGCACAGCTTCACATCATCAGTATCTCTCATGAAAAGGGTCAGGATGATAACTTACATGCCACAGCAAATTCCGCCGCCGTTTCCACCGCCGCGCAGGCGCATCTCCATCGACTCAGCGGCCGCCTACCACTGTTAGACTAATCCACTATCCTATCGTGAAGAAACATACCGGCTGCTCGGTCACCACCTGCTCCTGCTGCTGCATAGAGGACGGGCTGGAGGGCTGCTCCATGGCGAGGGTCTGGGGGTTCCAGGTGGGCGCTGGGGCCTCCTCTTTCGAGGACTTGAACCAGGAGAAGTTGAACATTGTGTAGATAGACTGAGTGTAGATGTAAGAGAGGAGAATACCTGGGTAGGTACAGAATAGATATGCAGAGACTGAGTATTTATGATGATTCTCGGCTGATGCATGTCTTGAGAATGATGATGCCTAGCGCTAGTGGACCCGATCGGCGCCTTAATAATTCCATAAACAGATAGGGCTGGAGTATCGACTATTGATAGAGCCTCAGCCTCAATAACATGGTAACTATCCTAACTACCTAGTTAGGCACTGCCCAGTTGCTAATGGTAGTAGACCGTCACTGCAGCCCCCTTCGTCGCCGAATACGCAAACGACACCCACATCTGCAGATGGGTGCTTTCTTGGAGGTTTAGCCCGGTGCTGATCGTGTTAGCAACTACAGCTGATCGTAATCTGAGGCACTTACACAAACGTTGGTAGATGTTTTTTTGTACATGGTCGCGGGCTTGCAAAACCCATGCTTCGCAAAGAGCCCGTCCAGCGCATCCGCAACCAGCGCATCCTTGATCCCTGCAACGGGGAAGTAGATCTTGACCTGGAGCGGTGCATTGCTCGGGTGGATCTCCAGGTTGAAGAGCAGGGGGTACGCAGTGGCTGGAGCGGTGGTACGCACCCGGTCGAGGCTGAGCGATTCGTGTTGACCTTCTGGAATATTGAACGCGTCCCAGAGCTCCCTGAGCAGTTCCGATCCCCTATCCGTGTCAGCCCCAGACATTTGCCCGTTCAGCGTCCAAATCTGCGTCATCCGTGCAAACGTCGCCACCGTCTGGGCGAAATAGAACTTGAACCGCGTCTTGGCCGGCGCGACGAACTTCTCGATCCACGGCAAGGCCTCGATGTGCGGACTGCCGAGGGCATGCAGAGCATCATAAGCCAGTGTCAACGGCGCCGCGCCCGTCACGACAGACTTCAGCATGGGGGTGGGGTACAGCTTGAGCGCGACGTCACTGCCATTCAGGTCCATTCCCAGGAGGATCTGCCCGCTGAAAGGGGTATTGTCGAGGACGCCGCTGGGCTGTGTGGTGCACCAGTCGTGCTCGTCGAGGTTCGAGAAGGACAGACATCTGCTTAGGACGTGGTATGGTCCGGTGGTTGAATCTTTCGCTCCGGGCTGTGGAAGCTTCGTTTCCCCGCTGTGAGTGTATAGGATGACATTTCGACTCAGAGCAAAGAGTACCTCAACTTCTGTGGGCAAAGGGAAGTTGGATGACCTGGGAGGGTAAAGTGTTCTGGGAGGGTAGAGGGTATCTGGTCTGTGCTACGGAGTTGAGTCTTCATTTCAGCGAGATCAGACGATATTCCAATCTTTCATCTCCGACGTCCTTCAGCTTGTCTGGGCTGTATTTGGATCGACGAGCCTGTGCGGTCTGGGAGGTGGCACGAAGCTGCATTGGCTGTGCTCGCTGTACAAATATACATAGACTACCTGCACTCGCATATACGGACCGAAAGATTAGTGCTTGATAGCCTAAATACTAAGTGGCGCTGAGGTGAAGCATTGATGTCATTTGGAGATGGGTTTGCTTTTGCTTCAGCAAGCCATGATAGTGCTTGACCGGCAAGGACATAGCGGTCTAGCTACTCGAAAGGTACCATTTTGTCTGCGAGTTTGCCTGCTGCAGTGTTTGTCAAACACTTCTTCAGCTTGGTCCGGTCTCACAACTGGCTGTCTAGATCGACAGACCGACACATTGGTATAAGAGTTCCACAAAGAGGCAATTACGGCATGCACTAAGTGTCTAGTATGGAAGCGTGCTCGATCATACTCTCAACTGAAGCATTACTGAGCAAACAGTTCAGCTTTTGAAGACGTGAAGTGGCTGATCTGGCTGCCGGCGCAGTATATAAAAGATAGCTCCAAGATGCGAAAAGCATTACGTCGAGACACGATGTCGGGCAGGACAAGCACCATGCCATTCTTCCGCAGTCTCTTTGGAGCAAAACGCACAGAGACCAGCAGCCAAAAGATCGACGTCTCCAAGTACGCCGAATCGGACATCATCACCCGCGATGTCGGCGTCATTGGAGGCGGCGCCGCCGGCACCTTTGCAGCCATCCAGCTGCAACAACACACCAAGAGCGTCGTCGTCGTGGAGAAAGAAAGCCGTCTAGGCGGACAGACAATGACCTACATAGACCCCGAGTCTGGAACACCAGTCGAGTACGGCGTGACGTTTTTCCCGGACCTGCCCGTCGTGCGCAATTACTTCGCACAGCTCGGCCTCCCCCGGTGCAGAGGATCGCACGCGGCTGATTCGGGCAAAGAGAGTCATCTTCGCTGTGCCACCGCTACCAGCAACACTCAAGGACGTCGACCTCAGCGACGAGGAGAAGCGACTGTTCAGCCAGTTCCGGCACACATACTGCTACACAGCCATCGTGCGAACCGAAGACCTCCCCACCGATATGTGCTATTTGAACCGCGGTGTGGGATTCCAGCATCTGCGGCTGCCGTGCGTGCTGACTGTCCGTCCCAGTCCGGTGGATAATTTACGCACGCTGCATATCGGCTCTTCGACGCCGCTGTCTGACGAAGATATCAGACGCGAGATTGTGAGCAGCTTCCGCAGCTGCCAGCTCGGGGACCCTAAGGTTTTGGCGTTGGGGAACCACAGTCCGTACCATTTGACGGTGAGCGCAGAGACCATTGCCAGCGGGTTCTATCGCGAGCTGAACGCGCTGCAGGGGACTCGTCGGTCGTTCTATGTTGGAGCGGCGTTTGAGTCGCATAATTCGCCGCCCATATGGGCGCTGGTCAATCAGTTGCTGCGGAATGATATTTTGCCGTCTTTGAAGAAAGGTTGATGATATATATCCATAGTCGTGTATTAGATTTCTGTTTGTTCCATTCTGCTTCAATGTGAGTCGTATACTATAATAGTATCTAGTCGATTTTCTCAGACTGCTACGGCAGAGGCCATGTGTAGCCATCTCAGCGACCACCATCTTTATGTCGCATGAATTCATATCGACCCCCCGTCCTCTGTGCATCATCCAATAGTGATACGACATGACTCCTCATCTCCGACGAATGGACTTTCGGCTACATGCAGCGATCGGCGGATGCAGTCAGCGAACAGGGAGAATAAGTACTACTTAAAGGGTGGAGTTGAAGTTCACGTCAGCGTTGCAACCCTCGGCTATGCAGCATCTGCCTAGGCACTTCCAACATTCGAAGACTGTCAAATCCCATCCCCATCCCCAGCCAGCAAACCAAGAGAAGCATCATCCAACAATGAACTACTTCTTGATACTGGCAGCCATCGCCCTCGTAGCATCGCTGCATCGCATCTACACCCGCATCCACCACGCCCGCAACGCCCGCGCATGGCGCTGCCAGCCCGCCCCGTTCTACCCCAGCGACCTCCTGGGCATCAACAACCTCCGCGAAATCCTTCGTGCTTTGAAGGAGTATGAGCTGCCAAGGCTGTTCCAGCGCCGCTATGAGCGCATGTGTGCTCTCGCCGCCCGCCCCGTCGACACCTTCTGCGTGACGCAGCTGGGCCGGGAGACTGTCTTCACCTGCGATCCGAAGAACATCCAGGCCCTGCTCGCGACGCAGTTCAAAGACTTTGGCGTTGGCCCCGCGCGACAGACGTCTGTCGAGTTGTTCCTCGGCCATGGCATCGTACGTCCCACTAGCCCGCCCCCCAGCAACGCATAAGATGAACCATACTAATGGGACAGTTCACCTCCGACGGCGACGAATGGGCACACTCACGCGCCCTGCTCCGTCCCCAATTCACCCGCGACCAGATCAGCGACCTCGACCTGGAAGAGCGGCACGTGCAGCTCGCCATGCGCGCCATCGCGCCCGTCGACCCTCACACGGGCTGGTCCGCCCCCGTCAATCTGCAGCCGATCTTCTTCCGGCTGACCATCGACTCGGCGACGGAGTTCCTCTTCGGCGAGAGCGTGCACAGCCAAACCGCCGCGCTGGCCGGCGCCGGCGCCGACGCTCCCGACGCGCGCTTCGCCACGCTCTTCGACCGCTGCCAGTGGTACGCGGCGCGGCGCGTGCGGCTCGAGCGGCTGCACTGGCTGGCGAACACAAAGGAGTTCCGCGATGCCTCGGCGTATGTGCGTGCGTATGTGGACCGGTTTGTGGGGGCTGCTCTAGCCTCGGGGGGTACGAGTGCCACCGGCGATGAAGAGAAAGGCAAGACGTCGGTGTTCCTGCGCGGCCTGGCAAACGCCACACAGGACCCCGTCGAGCTGCGCTCACAGCTGCTAAACATCCTGCTCGCGGGGCGCGACACGACCGCCTCGCTGCTGAGCTTTGCGGTGCAGCAGCTCGCGCGGCACCCGCGGGTGTTTGCGAAACTGCGCAGCGCCGTCCTCGACACGTTCGGCCCGTACGACCCGTCCACCACCACGAGCATCACCTTCGAGACGCTCAAAAGCTGCCGCTACCTGCAGCACTTTCTCAACGAGACGCTGCGCGTGTACCCGATCGTGCCGGTGAACCGGCGCGTGGCGCTGCGGGACACGACGCTGCCGCGCGGCGGGGGCGCGGACGGCGCAGCGCCGGTGTATGTGCGGCGCGGGCAGGTGGTGGTATACAGCGTCTTTGTGATGCAGCGGCGGCGCGATCTGTGGGCGGGCGAGTACGATGCGGAGGAGTTTGTGCCGGAGCGGTGGGAGGCGCGCCGGCCGGGCTGGGAGTACCTGCCCTTCAATGGCGGGCCGCGCATCTGCATCGGGCAGCAGTTTGCGCTGATCGAGGCGGCGTATGTGCTGGTGCGGCTGTTGCAGCGGTTTGATGGGATCGAGGGAGTGAGTTCGGGGACGCGGGGAAGTGATCCGGAGGAGGAGGTGAAGTTGGCGTCGAATTTGACCATGGCGCCGGCGGTGGAGGTTACGGTGCGGTTGCATGAGGCTTAGCTGGATATATACTTAGTCAGATATGAATGTGTGTTGACTGTTCTACAGTAATTTGCTAGATACATGTGGAGAGAGCTCTGATACTCTATAGACACTGGTGAAAATACGGGTTCTGCATCACGCAGGTGTATCCCCCCTGGCAGATCTTCGGGCCGTTCCAGTTGATTCCGCCGCATTGGCCCCAGCGCGACGCCACGTCGGGCGGGTTCGAGGTGCTGGGAGGCGAGGTGAAGATGGGCAGGATGGAGGTCACCGAGGTGATCACCGAGGCAGCTTGGGTACTCGTGGTGGGCGTCGCAGGGGCCGCAGTAGAGACGGGGGCGGTAGTAGCAGCAGAGGCGGAAGTCGAAGCGTCAGCAGAAGAGGTAGAAGCAGAAGCCGAGGACGAAGTAGACGCAGCGGGAGAAGTGCTGGCAGAAGTAGCAGAGGCGGACGACGCAGAAGAAGCAACAGCGGAAGTACTGGCAGGACGAGCCTCGCCAACAAAATACTTCTTCAAAATAGGCATATACGCATCATACGCCGCGCCGTCCGTCGGCTCCAAACTATACATGTAGTCTCCCCACCAGGGACCAGCGGCCCACCACTCGGCGCCCATCCAGACGTCCGCGTTCTGCGCCATGTACGCGAGCAAGCCCTCGACGGCCGTCTCGCACTGCTGGTTGACACCACCGGCGAACTCTCCCAAGAACCCCTTCTTATTGTTGTCCTTCAGCCACTGTGTGGCAGACTGCACGCGCTCCTTGCCGATGGTCGCGCTGACGCACGTCTCAGAGGTGCCGGATCCGTCCGAGTCGAGGTACTGGTGCATCTCGTAGACCAGCCGGTCGTCGACGGGGTCGGTCAGCTGCGCCAGGTTATCGTTGGTCGAGGCCCATTTCCAGGCGCCCGTGTACGAGTTGCCCTCGATAAAGATGTACTGGGTGTTGGCGCCGGCCGCACGGATGCCGTTGATGGCGGCTTGGTTGAGGTCGAGGACGAGCGATTGGTCCATGTCGTGGTATTCGTTGTCTAGGTGTCAGGCGGTGGTTAGATGCTGTTGGAGATGAAAGTAGGAGATGTGCATACTGGTGTCGAAAATGACCTTGTCGTTGGAGGCAAACTCGCCAGCCACCGTCTTCCAGAAGGCCTTGAAGTCAGAGGTCGAGGAGATGATACTTCCAGAGCTGGGATGGTCAGTTTGCTCCTGCAGATGGGACGAGGGACATACTATCGTCCGTAGTTATGAGGATCGAGAACGGCGTACGCGCCGCTGTCCGTGATGGCGGTGACGGTCTAGCAGTAGTCAACATCTCATGCGACATGATCAGTGTTTGTACGTTTGTACCTTCTTCAAGCCCTGCAGGTAGGTCGAGTCCGGAGGTCCCGTCATGTCATCCGGCACCAGGCGCTCCATCAGGAACGGCACCCGGAAGATGTTCATGCCCGCACTGCGCAGGGTCCGGATCTTCGCAGTATCCGGCCAGGTGTAGTCGGTTCCCAGGGTCCCGGGGATGTTAGATTCACCAAACTCGGCACCAGACTCGCTGACACCAAACCCTGGTGCTGTTAGCGGATGACATTGGCTGATAGATGGCAGCACTCACAGGTGAATCCGGTCTCGCGCTTCTTGATCTCGCGACGGGGGTACGCATGCACCAGGCCTGCGGCACTGACCGCCATCATTAAGCTGCCGATTCTCATTTCGAAGGAGCGTTTTGAGTTGGTATGGTACAAGAGGTAGGACTTTTGAAAGAAATGACGAACAGAATGAGCGGAATCAAGAGCCAGTCTTGGTGATTAGGAGGGACATTTTGCGTCGAAAGCTCACTTTATACGGAGTACTGGACGACGGTCCAGGATGCCGCTTCATCTCCAGGGCTCCACAGGTAATCTTCGAGCAGACCCTACCCGGCCTTCCATGGAGTCTGAGACCGCCGTGGACTTTGCGGATCCATCAACATGCGACACACCTAGGGAGTTCCAGGCATCTGTCCGACTCCCGGATCAGAGATGGAGCACAACTCTGTTGGAGACCACTACACAAGTCCCTAAGTAGGTGGGCCCTTTAACTTCCTCTGCTCGACAAGACTCGGTAAAACGAAACGACTGCTTCAGCCAAAGGCTTAGCAGCTTAATGGGGCGATCGTCTCTCGCGGAGATTTTGATCAGAAATTGGCCGGGAGCCTGTGGGGAATTCATCCAAAGGTGCTCAAGATGAAACATCAGAGCGTCCCGGTGTTGTTGGCGGAGGACTTGATGTGGATATCCGCATCGCACTTTAGTCTCTGGACCCGCACATTACGGATCGCCCTAATACATATTTATATATACTTGTATAAATACTAGGTAAATATCTTAGAACTTGAGCTGTATTAGGTACCGGTACTATGGGATTTGCGTCTGCCTGCCCTGCTACCTAGATAGAGATCGCCTGGATGTCCATCTCACACGCACATGAACTCATCACCTCCTCTTGGGCTTCACCTCTTCCTCCCTCTCTGACAGTCTTCGTTGTCTCTGCTTCGTACTCTTTTGGCCTCTGCGGGGACCACTGGCAGAAATCACATTCATCTCATCGTCGATGTATGCGCCACCAACAAACGGTATGAGTTCCGGGTATTCTCTCTTCAGTTTTGCGTATCGATCATCAATATATATGTATCTGCGAGGCTTGGTGCGGAGCTCGATATAACTGCTTCCTTCAAACTCATCGACGAGACTGTTCGCCCGACAGATTGTTCCCCAGCTGTCACTTGCTGGGTAAGTTGACCAAACTTCAACCCCATTCTCATCTTGTTGGTAAATTCGAAATGCCAGGCGTGCGCCAGTGTCCTGGTCCGGGTCCTGTGCTGCTGTAGCCCATGCCCGGGGATGCCTTTCGTCTATGGGTGACAGCTCCGCTTTTACCCAAACATGATTCATATCCGCCAGCTGATGGTCCATGTCGAAGAAAATAGTGCAATGTTGGAGTGTAAAACTCCGTCTCTTCGCTCTGCCGCTTCCCCTGGTGATTTGGTATCTGTTACCAACTAATAACTTGAGTCCTGCCCGGAAAGAAAACGGCTTTATCGGCGACTCTTTTTCGCCCAGGATTTCTTCCTGTTCCCGTTCAGTTGTGGAAGAATCCACGTATTCTTCATCCTCAATGAGCTCCAAGTTATCGATTGCCGGGATCAGGGAGCTCTCATTGTGGATCACTTGGGGATCCGGCAGTTGGGAACCAGAGCTTCAATCTGGACAAAGATCGCTGTAAATCGACCGAAAACTATTGAGTAGCTCTTCAGGTATAACGTATTGTGTTTTAACCTTTGATTGGGGAAATCTCTGAGGACGAGGTCTTTTGTGCCTTGATCTTGGCAGACTTGCTAGAAGAGCAAGAAGACCGTATCGTAAGGAGCCACCGACAGCTTCTGCTAAGCGTAGTAGACTTTCATCTCGTTCGAACCCTTTGTCAGCGAGCCAGACCCCTAGAACTGGCTCAAGATCGGTAGGATTAGCTGGAGGAATCTTCCCGTCTCTCTCGTCAGCCCACCGTCGAACTATCATAGCCATAGCCAAACAGCACTGATAAAAAGATGGGAATATTGTAATGTCGGTTATTGCAGAAACAAACTTGAAAATGCTTGTTAACTCATAGGCTTGTCTTCCATGGCTAGCCCAAAGCTTGGAAAGGGGAATTGGTGCACGAATAAATATTCTTGCGATTTTCTTTTGCTGGATCTCGACCCATGTGTTATAAGCCACACCGTCCAGAGTTAAAGCCACTTTCGTCGCGTCAGGCGGAAGTATAATTCCTTCTATATCGCCACATATGATAATAACTCGAAGACGAGTGCCAGCTATTAGCTCTCGAGAGGCATCACGCAGAAAGTCATATTCAGAGGCAGTAAAAGACTGCACTTGAAAGCTCTCTGATGTATAGACGTATCTTAGAAGGTTAAATGGCCAAATCAATGAGTTTGAGGCTTGAAACCCACTCTCCCGTAGGCCCCATGGTATACTAATAACCTGACCATCCTCATTATAATCATGTAGTGGGGTAGGCTCGAAGTCAATGCCTATAGAAGCCTCCGAGCTTCCAACAGGACTAATTATCTCAGCTTCAGTTCCAATTGTTGAATTATTGTGTTGTATCTTAGCGATTGTTGACCGAAACCAGGATTGAGGGTCTATTGCATGCACTTCCAAGGGGCTCCAGACATTTTTACTAGCTTGAGTCAAGGTAGATCCCTCAAGACTCAAGCTAGTACTAATGGTCCGGCAAAAAGCGCTGTAGTAACCCTCTTTATCCATATACTTTGCCGCTGGCAACTCCTTAGAGTGCGATACCCGGCGCACCTGATAATTTTCGGTATTGCGATGAAGTGCCCATTCACGAATTTCAAAATCTGGCGAATCAGATAGAAGCTGCACAACTTTATAGCGAGAGTAAGGACAGAGAGACCTTCCCTAGAGAAAAGGCGATATAACATTCAGACCAACTCCGGAGTATTGACCCTCTGGACATGGCCCAAAAATCTCCGCTAAACTCGCCGTAGGAAGGGAATGAAAGGCTCGGCACATAACCATTTCCACAAAGTTTTCGAAGACGAGTTCAATGATATTATCAGTTCGTGGAGGAAACGGGAAAGTCCATAGTCGAATAAAGTTGGCGTGTCTGTTCTGTCTGTTATTGATGATATAATAATGTAGAGAGTTTTTCGATCCCTTTAGTATCTCTCTAATATGTTGGTGAAAGCCGAATTTTTGGCTTAGAAGACTGGCCAACATAGCAACGTAGATATGTTGGCTGGTCCGCCTGGGTGACGAAGTTCAGATAGCCCCCGTAGGGATCTTCCCAGGTTGTTCGATTCGAGGTTTGCTTGAGACGGATTGCATGTAGCCTATCCAATATAATTAGCAGTGGATTAATAATAGTAAGGCGAATGGATAAATTATGTATATTTCTTACACTTTGACAGTGATAACCTGACCTCTTGAGGCCCGAATATCTGGGTCAATTGTATTATAGACCAAATGGGCAAACGCCTCTGGCCCGCCCATGACCGTAATCACTGAGCGGTAAACCCCCCGTTCAAACTCTAGTTGCAATTTCTGTTCAGAGAAGATGAAATCAATCAATTGGCGCATAACAATGAGCAAATCCGGGAACTGAAACTAGGAGGTATATGAGTTATTTATGCTTAAAGCCGATATATCAACTCAATATCATACCTGGCTATTCTCTTGGTTGTTAGACTCTAAAGACGAAAGAGCCATATTTGCAACAATCTTTGCCGGAGTCTCGTCGCAACACCCGCAACATGGATAAGAACCGCAAAAGCTATCGCAAGTCCCACTACCTGGGCAGAAGTAGGACTGACACCTCCGGCAAACCAGATTGCAGAGGTGTCTCTTTGTCGTCAACTGACGACATTCGAGACATAGCTGCCTCACGTCTGCTGAAGCCTGTTCTTAGCTTCTAAACTGAGGTGGCTGTTTTGGAGTCGAATATTTTCTGCGATGGGGCATCCTTTCGTTTCTTAAATAGTAGATATGGAGAGACGCTGAGGGCGAGAAAGACAGGGAGTAAAAAGGCAGAGAGTAAGGAAGGAAGACAGCAAGTAAGGCGAGAAAAGAGAGGCAGACTCCGTCTATATTATTATACAAGCAGCGATGATATCTGTCTTGTGCAACTCCTCGGGCTATGTCTGAGCTCAGGTTATCATCATCTTCTTCATCGGGAATTAATCCCATCACCAGATTGATTAGAATCATTGCCTTTGACATCTTACAGAGCCATAGCTCCTCCTTAAGTAAAAAAGGTAAAACATAGTCTTAGAAAGTGATCCAGATCCTCACTGTAAAGTTTATTTATGCAGGAATCAATGCTTGGCCCCCTCCCTTCTCTCTACGACTATCTGAATAAGTGCTGGTAGGACAGTCGATGAAGCTGTGCAGCTATGTATGCTGTGGCGGCTATCTACTAGATAAAGGCCTTGACCACATGGCAAACCGTCTGCTGTAATTATTTGGAATCTCGTGAAAGATCATCATTGTATCATCCTGGACACAGTGCTCTGGAGTTCATGTCATGTTATCCCGTTCAACACGTCATCAAGGAGCTAAGTTTGGCAGATGGTTTAGCAGTAGTGTAGTAAGTGGTATCTAATATCTTCCAGGCCAGTAATAGGTTGATTGTATAACCACAGCACAGCGACTACAGCGTTGCAATCTTTCGAGGCACAGGTAACATTATCTATGGATATATGAGTGGAAGGACTTCAAAAAAAAAAAAAAAAGATGCAAATGCCCCCGGCCGGATTTGAACCGGCGATCGCTGCATTACAAGTGCAGCGCCTTAACCACTTGGCCACAAGGGCTATTTGTCAGCTTTATACGATGACATGCTGATATCTGAATCATGTAAGTACGCACAGAACCCTCCTCACATATCGCACTCAGGATATGTGAGCGCTCGGCCACTGCGCTGTAATCCATTATATCTAGTTTTTATATTCTACTGACAACATGGAGTTTTGAATTGTCCTTCCGAGTCAGAAATATCCAACTGACTTCTGAACTCTCAGTAAGAATAAGCCGGTAACTACTACGCTATGAGTGTCGAGTGTCGCACGCCAGCGAGATCAAAAGGAAGATGATTTCATTCAAGGCAGTCCATGTACGCAGTTCGGAATCGCCAACCCGATATCGTATCGGAGGAAACAAGCGGCCAAAGTAAAAACACAAGTCGATGCAAACCCACCAAACAAGCGACTAGACTAGTAGACGGGGCCATCCGTTAACATTTCAGGTCCCAGGCTGATTAACGCAATAATCCTAGCTAACCCGCCTAGTACCCAGCTTCGTGACACCTGCAGCAATTTGATGGAGGACGAAGGCTTCGACAGACCGTTCCGGTTTATAGCCACCGGCCAGTACCTCGCCGTCCACTACCACGATGGGCGTTTCGAGCTCTGCAGAGACTACCACACCCGGGGCACGTTGTTCTACCTCTCCGACGACGAGGAACAGATCATCCATGGTCGCACGTACATTGGCGCGCTAGCTGAGCACCCCGACTATCCGGGAGACGTGTTCTACATCCGCCAGGGCTCACAGTATCTAGCCCAGGACGGGCGGTGGACCGAGCGCGTCGACGACGCCGTGATCGTGCAACTCGACCCCCAGAGCGACTGCGGCGACGCCGACGCCGAAACGGCCCTTCCGCCCCCGCTTCCCGCTCCGATCGTGGAAGCAGAGAACCCCATCTCCGCGGACGGAATCGATCTCTTCCTGCCTGAGAAATGGTTCTCCTTGTATCCCATCACCGGCGACTGTCTCTGGCTGGGTGACGCGGGCGAGTTTCAAGACATGCTGTATTTCGGAGGTAACCCGTACAGCCTGGGGATGGGCTTTCAGCTCTCCAAGCACGAGGGGAAGATACGTATCCGCTCGATGGAGGGCCGATATCTGACTGTCATGATGGATGCTGGTGTGGCCGAGTACTTGGATGAGAGCTGCAGGCAGCATACATGGCGCGATCAATGTCCCCGGTGCACGAGGTGCTACTCTTTGGGATTTAGTTCCGAGCCGCAGGAGTGTCTCTCTTTGGTTCCGACAGGTCTGCCCAGCATGTTTGTGCTCTATGATGGCCTGTCCTACTATCAAGTCAGCGCGCTCAAGGGGAGTTTTGCCACGGTGGTTCGTGTGGACAGCATGACTGCTGCGACTGTCTTTCAGTTTGTCGCCTAATCTGTCAATTCCAAACTGGGTGGTCTGTTGACCCTGAGAGAGAATAAGGATCGCCCGCCAAAGACTAGATCATGCCCTTGACCAACCGTGGATGAATGGGGCTGTGTCATCATCTTCCGTTACCACTTATATTACTGTGCTATCATCTGACCCTAACATAATGACTCGTTGATTATGAATGCTCTATGCAGACCTATCTCTGCTACAGACACATCTATGGTCGGGTAACCTGGAATTCATACGACCGGTCCCCCTCCCCCGTCGGAATGGGCTCTGCATCGTCGTTGTAGAGCGTGCGTTCAAAGTACCGCACGCGACCCGAGTTGCTTACAAGGATGATCGTCTGCTGCTGCGTGCCGTACGCGCCGTGTAAATACGTCTGGTCCAGCGGGTCACTCTTCTGATCCGGAGCCGCAGAGTGCCCGTCGACGCACGCCGCGGGGACGCCATTCGCCTCTGGCTCGTGCTTCTCCTTCACCCCCAGAATCGGGATAAAGATACTCTTTCTAAAATACGGCAGGTAGTCCTCCGCCGTGGCGTCGTCCGCCAGGCGCGGCAGCGTATTGCGATTCAAAACAGTCAACAGCCTCTCAATCAGCGCATCCTCGTCCTCACCATCCCGCGCATGCGCCGCAATCGTCTCGTCCATCAGCCGCTCACCATCAAGGATCTTCGGCCACGACCGGTTGTCAAAGGTCGTGTTGCTCAGCCCCACCGTCTGCCCCTTGGCCGTGGCCAGCCAGCTGATCGACTCCATCGTCGACGACCGGTTCGACACGACCGCCAGCGGCTCGTGCACGTACCCGCACACCAAGCTGAACCCG
This sequence comes from Aspergillus aff. floccosus IMV 01167, assembly GCA_001931935.1. Taxonomy (NCBI): domain Eukaryota; kingdom Fungi; phylum Ascomycota; class Eurotiomycetes; order Eurotiales; family Aspergillaceae; genus Aspergillus; species Aspergillus aff. floccosus IMV 01167. The sequence continues at coordinate 241,575 of MSJE01000298.1, forward strand.
CCGACATCGCGCGCCGTCGGGCTCGCCACCATCTTCTGCACGAACTCGCGCGTCGGCTGCGCGCCGTCCTCGCTGAGCCAGCTGCTAACAATCGCACCCCGGCTCTGCGCCCCCTGCGCCTGGTCCGTCTGCTTCTCACGGTAGTTCGTCAGCACGGCTACCTTGCCTTCGCGTGTGATTCCCATCCAGGTGCCCTGGATGGCGCGGGCGAGGTCGCGGCCCGCTAGGATGTTGGCGTGTGGCTCGGGCCACCAGGCGGCGGGGGCGGTGGGACGGTGCGCGTACTCCTGGGAGGCGTTAGTGTTTGGTGACGGTGGGGGGGAATGTATCGCGTACATCCCTGTTGTCGATGAGGATGAGGGAGTAGGATGGGTGGGCGGTGGATATTAATGCAATGCACATGGTGCTAGGAGGATTGGTGTACGTGGTTCGAGGTGAAAAGTTGGATCTAGGATCGAAGCTAAACGGTCATACCTGGTCCAGCAGGTAGAAGAATAAGTAGTAGGAAAGAAGAGAGCTCTGAAGAAAAGAGAGGAAAGGAAAAGAGGTCACGAGGATGGCCCGAAGAGGAACCTGAAGGTGAAGTCATCGGGCAGCTGCCTTATCGTACCGCCTGCTGTTTGTGGTGATCCCGCTGATCTACCTATGGGGATGTCACACGTTGAACCAATTGGGTATAATCAATACATTAGGCATTATGCATTAGGGATAATTAGTTCAGGGTAGATAGTACGCTAGTAGCACCCTATGATATCCGTGGCCAGTCTCGACAATACCCCAGGACCGTCCGACACAGCTTCCCAGCCTCCACGCTGAACCGAAATGCCTTCCACGTCCCTACCGCTTGGTGCGAGAGTCTCGCGTCCGGATGCGTGAGAGGCTTCGCTCCCATACGATTCCATCGATGTTTGCTAGGACTGGCCTTCGTTAGTCCGACAGTCAACTGAGCTGCTCCATCGGGCTTACCTGAATCCTGTGATGGGGAGGATCAGCACGTCGTCCACCAGCTTACTACGACCATCGTCGTGTCGGCCGGTGACCGCATTCCATCGCAATCCCGCCTTCTCTTCCAGCCATGACTGCACCGTCTCCGTGATCGCTGCGGGACCCGTTGCGCTGACCGGATCCATGTCCATGACGCGCTGAAAGGTGCGAGTGGACGCGTCGTCGTCGCCCGCGTAGTCCGGGGCAGTCGCATCGAGATGGTTGCGGATGTAGTCGATGAATCGTGACAACACCGGGTGTCCACATGTGGCCGCCAGCGCCCATTGGGTGAGCTGCACCGGGTAGTGATATCCTCGGCGCCAATACAGGTCGGTATCGGGGTCAAAGTCCGCCTCCAGGCCGAAGATGGCTCCCACCGGTCCTGTGGAGTTGTGCTCCTTGCCAGTGACCGGGTCCGTCCACGGGGCGATGTCCTGGGCATCAATCCAGGTGGACAATGGCCGCAGCAGATGCGTGTCAATATCCGCGTACTATCGGTCGTCAGCAAGGGTTGGTCATCTCCGAGAAGACAGCCTTACGATTCCTCCGATCCATTTCACGGCCAGAATGCGGAACACGTCGGAGCGCTCGACGTTCCACGTTAACGCACGATAGGTGGGAATGAAGTCAGGTTCGTATTTTTCCAAGAATTGCGCAATCCCATCGTCCGTCCACAACAAGTATGCCATACCCTCGGACACGGCACTGGCCAACCACTTTTCAGCGCCGGCGCGGATACCATCGGGCCACTGGAGGATGTCGGTGTTGCCCCATTGCTGGTGGATGATCAAGGGGATATCAGAGTGTGCAATGCGATGGGAACCGGTTAAGTTGGTGTATTCCCGAGCCAGACGCGCTGCTTGTACGATCGACGATGGGGGAGAGGGTGAGGAATGCGTCCATTCGGGTGGCAGATACCAGGCTAGCGATGTCAATCTCGATCAGCCGAAATCCATGCGACAATTCGACGAAAAGTGAAGAGATCTTGTCGTGTCTACTGGAAGACTTACCTCCGCCAGCGCCGTGCGACTGTTGCACGTGCTCCCAGAGTAACGGATATCTTCGATGGACGTGTTCGGGTTGATCATCCTTGGCAGGTTTCTGGAACAACAGAAAGCACACGGAGAATGCGACGATGGCGGCGACCATCCACAGCCGGAGGGGCCGGCGTGGGCGACTGGGAGGAAGCCACATGGGCCGGGGCAGCCATACACGTCTCGCTCGACAGAGGTGCGGGAGAGGAGACCAGATGCGACGGCACTGGGACTTGAGGCCGTGATGTCAGAGCCGGTGGTCTCACGGAAGAGAGCAGAGAGAGGAGAAGACTTTATGGAGTGGATGGACCTGCATTTCAGGGACGCAGGGCAGAACATTCCGTATGCATCCGCTTTTGCTTGCAGACCCACCCACTAGGAGAAGCTGGACTGTGATGGCTGGGCAAGCAAGGGCTCGATGGTCGAACGGTCTATGGTGTTAGGGAGGGTTTATATTGAACTTAGGTATCGATGTTTAATATTCGATGTAGGGCAGAGAAGAGCACAGTGTCACCATGGAAAGCACAACTGGACAGTCAATATAGGGTATGCTACAAAATTTTGCTTCTTTGTTCTCTTCTAGATTTGCATTTCTATCCTGTTCTATAAATTTTGTTCTATATATTTGGATAGATTTGTATCTGTCTGGCTCTGTCAAGCAGTATAGTAAATCTAGATCTACCAGGTACACCTGCAGGTGCATAAACAATGGAAGATCGCGTCGATCGGTTCATCTGCTGGGCTGAGACCCAAACAAAGGAAAAGGTGCCTTAACCAAAAAGAGACAAGTGGAGATGCAGGCACAGGCATTCCGATGGTCTGCTGACTGATCCTTGTACATTCCTCTTGTGCATTCCCCTTGTGCATTCCCCTTGTGCATTCCTCGTTCCAAGTGTCACCTCTCTATCTCATTGCTCATCCCACAAAGTCTTTCTTTCTATTCTATACCTACAGATATACATGTACTTCACCAAAACGCCAGATATATACATCAACTCAAGATGTTGCTTGCAACTCAGCCACACCGCTTCTCGTACCCCTTAAGCGGCACAAGCCCTAGATAGCGGGTTGATGCATCACCCTTGCAATGCTGACTGGCCGCCACTGCTTAGGAAAAGCAATCATCCGAGGGGCTGTCTGACCTTCACAAAAAAGGACCGATGACAGTTCCCCCATATCTACCTGTCAAACTCTCACCATGCTCCTCACCAGCCAATCCACGCTCTGGGATACCTTCCTCGCAGACCATCCGGACGTCGAATTCGTCTGGCTCCAGGTCCTGGCATACAATGGTCTGCCGCAGGTCATCGTTCTCCCCGTCACCCGCTTCACCGATCTCGTGCACAAAGGCGAGCCCGTCCCCTTTGTGAAAGCCGGCCTCCATCTAGAACCCTTCGACCGCATGCCGCGCGGGGTCACGCCCGGTGGCGTCTGCTACTTCCATCCCGACCTCTCCACGGTCTACTGCAAACCTGCGCCGCGATCCAACCATGCCGTGGTCATGGTCTCCTGTCAGGACGCCGACGGCGCGCCCATCGGCGAGTGCGCGCGATCGCGATTGGCCTCCCTGACCGACACGCTGACCCAAGAAACCGGGTTCGCCCCGCTGGTCGGCTTCGAAGTCGAGATCGTCTACATGCGCCGGGTCGTCGTCGAGGGGAAGACAGTCGACTACGAGGCGCTCGACGAGCCCCACTCGGTGTTCAGCATGACCGCCGACGACCATCGCCACCTCGACATGCTGGAGGAGACGGCGCGCGCGCTACTGGCCGCCGGCATCGCGCTGGAAAAGTTCCATGCCGAGGCTGCGCCGGGCCAGTGGGAGTTTGTCCTGCCGCCAGCGTCGCCCGTTACGGCTGTCGACTTGCTCCTCCGCGCTCGCAGCATCATCGCCGACATCGCGGAAAAGTACCAGCTCCGGGCGACGACGTGTCCGCGGCCGCTGGGCCGCGACCCCTGCAGCGGCATGCATGTGCATCTCTCGATGAATCCCACAGGGTCGCGCAGTCTCGAGGAGTCGGAGGCCTTCTTTGCGGGGATTTTGGAACACCTCCCCGCCGTGATGGCGTTCAGTCTTGCGCAGGACATGAGTTACCGGCGCGTGGCGAACGGGATCTGCAGCGGCGGCGAGTTCGTCTGCTGGGGCTGGCAGAACAAGGAGGTAGCGCTGCGGCGCATTGCGACGAACCGGTTCGAGGTCAAGCTACTGGATGGGCTGGCGAACCCGTATCTGGCACTGTGTGGATTGCTCGCCGCCGGGCTGGATGGGATGCGACGCAGTCTGCCGCTGACGGCGGGAAGCTGTCCGTTTGCGACGGACAATGTGCCGGCGGAGCAGCTGAAGGCGCTGGGGATCACGAAGCTGCTCCCGCGGTCGCTGGCGGCGAGTCTCGATGCGTTGACTTTTGACAAGGTGCTGTATGAGCTGGTGGGTGCGTCAATTGCGGAGCCCTACATCTCGATGAAATGGGCTGAGATTGATGTGGTGAGTCGGATTGATGCCGATGAGCGGCGGAACTATTTGATTGGGCGGTATTGAATTGTTGTATAAAGGTTCGATGCTGATGGAGGATGGTATCGGGTGTTGTGGAGATATATATTTGAGACATTGCTCCACCGTAGGTTCTTGGGGAGAATAGCATTTGGACAGTGTGTGCACGTAGACGAAGACCGATTGACCCCACACAAACTCGTAATACTTGCAATGATAGAGTTGGCAGTGATATACAAGAGCCTATATACTGTCTCTATTCTCCTCTGGTTAGAGGAATGTTGATAGGTGACGTCACCACTGCACCGAACGCGGCAGCCCTAAAGACGACGGTGGATCGATCGGTCATAGCTTTTCTCCCTATTCCTCTCCCATATCCTATCACGTCCGTCGCTGGCTGGTCCATCTAAGGCATCCACCATTCGTCGTGATTTTTTTTCCCGCTTCTTCACTTTTCTCCCTCGCTTCTCTCGCGGCTGGCCGCTTTCCGTTGATCTTTCCGTTGATCGCGTGAAGCTTCAACTCCCTCTTCTGTCTGCCCCGCAGTCCCCGACTGACTCTCACCGATCCTCCCATCACTCCTGAGGAACACGTCCTCCTACGCCAAACTCGGTCCATCATGTTCGGGGTGATTGCAGATTTGCTTTCGTATGTACTTCTCCTGCAGATTGCTCCCTCTTCTCAGTCGAAGATCCAGTCCTCTTCAGCTGAAGATCCGTCAGCTCCCACGGTCCCGTGCAGCAGGCTTACCACCTCGCAGCTCGATCATTACGATCCTCTTCCCCATCTTCGCATCCTTCAAGGCCCTCCGATCGGGTGATCCCTCCCAGCTCGCACCATGGCTGATGTACTGGGTGGTCCTGTCGGCCCTCCTGATGGCGGAGTCGTGGACTTACTTCATTGTGGGATGGTACGTCCCCATGGTTCCTAGAATCTACGCCGTATAACACCGTCATACTGACACGAACCCCCCTCCAGGCTCCCCTTCTACAGCTGGATCCGTCTCTTCTTTTTCTCCTACCTGGTCCTCCCTCAGACCCAGGGCGCCCGTCTCCTCTACCAAACCTACGTGGACCCTTTCCTCGAACACCACGAACGTGAGATCGAAGATTTCATCGGACGCAGCCACGAACGCGCCAAAGCGCTGGGCCTGCAGTACTTCTACCAGGCGCTCGACTGGGTGCGTGAGAACATCCTCCATCTCCCCGCGCAGCGTCCAGCTTCTCCGCCGCCGCCGACCGGGCCCGCCTCATACGCCCAGTCGCTCCTCTCCCGCTTCAACCTGCCCACCAGCACGACCGGCATGAGCGGCCCTACGCCCGCCCCCAACAATGACTGGTTCTCGGCGATCAGTTCGGCCGTGGCGGCGGTGACGTCGACGGGGAAGAGCCCCGAAGCCCGCGCCGAGGAACTCTCGGCCAGTGGCACGCTGCTGCCCCGGGAGATGGCGTCGATGTCGCGCGAAGAGAAGGCGCGGTACATATCCAACCAGCGGGATCTGTTGGATGTGGTGCGGAACGCGCTGGCGCGCGAGGAACGCAACCTGGACCAGTCCCCGGAGGACGATCTGGCGTATGGGTCGGCGTCGTCGCTGCGGAAGAACCGCAGTGACAACTCGTTCGATCATATCCAGCCCGAGGATGTGCGCGATCGGTCGCCGTCCGGTCGTGGGGGCGGGAACTGGACGTCTGGGTGGTTTGGCGGCGAGCACGGAGGTGCGGCGGCATCGGGCGTGGAATTTGCCGCTCGGACAGTGGAGGAGATAGCTCGGTCGCGCAGTACTCGGTCTTAGATGGAAGGCATATGGTTTGGGGTGCAGGTCGGAGGATACAGACCACAGTGAACAAGGGTTTCCTGAAAGAGCTACCGCGATGTCATCGTCTGTCGGGCAAGGTTTATCTGCGAGGGAGAGTTTGGTACCTGCGAAGGACGTAAGGGTGGAACAATAGACTCAATCAGATGTGCGTCATGAGCAACCGACTTTTATTCATCTAGGCGCCAACAAACACCTCGTAGGATCAAGTAGGGAACGAACGAGATGATACTTGAATGATATCGGTAGGTACCTAGCAGGTGCGCGATGCCTGATCAGGCAGCAATACGAACGGAACGAGACGCGAGCCGTATTTTATCCTTCCTTTGCCTCCCAGCCATATAGAGGTATTTTTTGGTTGCTTTGATCGATGGTCTTTATCTACGCAGTATCCTTCAGCTAGACGCATTACTAGAATAATTTATACAGTATTATAATGGTCCTATTCGATCCTTTCCAGCGTGATTTCCATGTGCGTCTCGGGATTTCAGTCGGGTGTTTTTTTCATCCGAATCGTTTCCACCACAAAATCCCACAAACGACCATCACCAGGTGAAAAGAGACAGAAAACACAAGAAAAGATAGATAAAAACTCGTAGAATCATAAGAAATAGAATATCAGACTAAATCCCCTTGTTCACCTGGAAAAATCGAGGGAAACCTCCGTACCAACGTCTGACGCCCAATCTCCCTCCGCCGGTTTTTTTCGTCCCTCACTTTTTTCCCTTTCCTCTTCCTTCCCCTTCCTCTTCCTCTCTTCTTCCTTCTTTTCTTCTCTCCTCTCTCACCCTCTTCCTTTTTTCCCACCCCCATCGTCGTTGACTACGACGTGATTATTCGGATCGTTGGAAATTTGTCGGTGTTTCTTCCCAGTAAGAACTACACCGAATTTCCCTCTTTCCCTTCCTCTCCCCTCTTTGTCGTGTGGGATAAGAGATTACCATTTTTTTTTTCCCTTTCCTCTAGGTGGATGTGGGAGTGACCGTCGTCCTTCCACGCTTTGACATCACACCTCCCGCTGAAAAAATCATCATCGTCTCATCCTCTCTCTCTTTATTCTCCCTCTCATCTTAGCGATTTCGGCTCTTCTCCCTCCCCCCGACCTGTCTAATGACCTCGATCCCTCCCAAGTCAGGCCTTCAACCTCAAGGACAGAGCACCTCCACTCAGGCCGCCTCCTCCTCCCACGCGTCTTCCCCCTCGCTCAGTGGGAAATCCTCGCCTCTCCCGCCGGCCTCGAACAGGTCGTACGCCTCCGCCGCCACCAAGAAGTCCGCGACGGACTCGACCGCCGCTCCCGTCACCGTGGGCGGCCCAGCGCAACATGGGAAGTCGACCTCAGCATCTCCTGTGAGCGGCAAACCCATGCAGCAGTCCCAGTCGACTCCCGGCGTCACCATCGTCAATGGCGCCCCGGCTCAAGGCGATCACTCGCGCAAGCCATCGGTGACCATCACCTCCGCCGGCACCTCGGGCAACTTCCCCAACGGCGGTGCCAACTCTCGTCCCAATAGTCTGCAGTTCGGCTTCGCCAACCAGCAGACCTCTCCCAACCTGGGCAACCCGGCCGTCCTGGCCAACCAGGCTCAGTCCGGCCTCGCGGTTTCCCCCAGTATGAACCCTCGCGTCACCTCGCCTCAGACTTCGCCCTCGCCCATCCCTCAGCCTGCCTCCAGCGGTGGCCGGCCACCGCCATCTTCGTACCAGTCTCAGGGCAACGTGCCTAACTTTGGTAGCTTTGGTGAGGCCGGTGACAACGTAAGTGCTTCCACGAGAGCCCTACATCTTTCTGTGGCGTCTTTTCGTCATCATATCTTCCAATCTCCTCCCTTTCTTATCTCTTATCCGGCAAACAAAAAAAAGGAGAAACCGCGCGGAGAATGCCCCAGCATAATTCCCCCTTCTTGGCATACCCGTGAGAATTTTCCGAAATTAATAATAACATTTTTCTCCTACAGCAGATGCGTCCTACTCCCCAGGCCCCCCTTGGTGCTGGTCCTCCGTCCACCCATCTTCGTCGGGAATCATCTCAGTCGACACACAGCGACATGAGCAACCACATGGGTAGTGGTCCCGGTCGTGGCGGTTACCCCCATCAGGGAGGCCGTGGCCGCGGATACTCCCAGTCCGGCTATCAGGGCCAGATGCCCTACTCGCCTGGTCCCAACTTCCGCTCGCCCAACCAGCCGCGTGGTGGTCCCAACATGGGCCCTCAGTTCCACGGCCCTAACCAGGGACGTCCGATTCCGCCTTTCCCCAACTCTCCCCAGGCCAGCCGCAGCCCGGGACTCGCCACAGCCCATCCTGCGACGCCGCAGATGAACCCGGTGGCCATGACGCACCCCCAGATGGCCCCCCAGCCTTATGCTACCTATCCGCCCCATATGACTCCCCAAACTGTGAGGACCCATTTCCTTTCTACACAGAAACCCTTCCGCCGCGGCACGGCCTTGTCCAAGAAGCGGCAAGGTCCCCGCGCGCTCACTGGCCCCAATGATTGTCGCTTTTCAAACCCCCGTGTCGCTTTACCGCCGCCAAACCTGGCACCGGAAAGTGGTCATTTTGAACAATATCTAACGCTGATGAAATCCAAACAGGCGGCTCCCTATTACGATCCCACCTACGGCTACTACCAGCCGGGCTACATGGGTGGCTTCATGCCTCCCTCGCCGCAACCGCGCCCCGGAATGCCCTTCAACCCCCAGGCCCATTACATGCAAGGGCAGTATCCCGTGCAGTCCCCCGCTCAAGCCCCGTCGCTGTCTCGCACGCCCTCGCAAGTGTCGAACGATCGCCCTGGTTCCAGCCTCGGCCAGGGTCAGCCTCCCGCGGGACCCCCGGCCCCAGGCCATGCGCACACGGCCAGCCGTTCCTCGAACAGCCCCGCGCCGGGCAAGTCTTCTCACTTTGTGATCCCCTCTAACAAGAAGAGTCCCCTCATCATCAAGGATCCTAGTGGTGCCGTGAAGACCTTTGACAAGGCTCCCGCCTCCCCATCCCGTGCCGCGCCCTCCCCCGTCCGCGTCGCCACCCCGACGGCTACGCCTCCCCCCCGCACTGGTAGCAGCGCCGACCACGCCCGTTCCGACTCCAAGTCCACCAAGACCGATGAGGAGAAGAAGCAGGAACTGAAGGAGGCCGTCCGTCAGCGGATCGAGCAGGAGGAGGCCGAGCAGCGTCGCAAGAAGGAAGAGGAGGAACGGAAGCAGAAGGAGCAGGAGGAGGCCTCCAAAAAGCAGGCTGACGAGGCCGAGTCGGCCCGCAAGGACCTGGAGAATCTCAGCCTGAAGGATAGCAAGGCCGAGGAGACCAAGCCTGCCGAGAAGAAGGAGGAATCTAAGGCTCCGGAGCCCGCTCCTGCCGACGAGGACGAGATCGACTACGACGCGATCGAGCGCGAGATGGCCGAAATCGAGGCGAAGGAACTCGAAGCCGAGCGCGCCTACTACGCCAGGAAGCAGGCCGAAAAGGAGGAGAAGGAGCGCAAGGAAAAGGAGGAACTTGAGGCATATGAAGCTAACATGAAGAAGGCAGAGGCCGAGGCGGAAGCCCTCGAGGAAGAGCGCGAGCGCAAGCGCCAAGCGGGTCTGCAGGACGAGAACAGCAAGGAGCTCTTTGCTTCTCTGCGGAAGGGTGGATGGCAACCCAGCGAGGTCAGCACTCCCGCCGACAGCGGTACTGCTACCCCTACCTCGGAGGCGTCGATGGGCCCGCCCCCCAAGCCCTCCAGCGCCACCAAGCGTGAGAAGCCTGCCGCGCTCAAGCTGGAGACCAGCAAGAGCGTCGAGCCGCCGCAGCCCAGCGCAGCCATGAAGTCGCTCCATTCCGCTCGCTTCGTCGACGACCTCAGCAAGATCACCTACCCTGCCTCGATCGTTTCCCCCAACCCTGCTCTGAACGCCAACGCGCCCGCCGACCGGAAGTTCCACTACAACAAGGAGTTCTTGCTGCAGTTCCAGAACGTGTTCAAGGAGAAGCCATCCATCGACTGGGACGCCCGCGTGCGCGAGACCGTCGGCGACAGCGACTCATCCCGTCCGGCGTCCGCTCGCACTCCCATGAATGGCCGCAACCCTTCGCGGGGTGGTGGTGGTGCCACCCAGGCTCCTTTCCAGATGGGCTACTTTACACAGTCGACCGGCCGTTTGCCTTCAGGGACGAGCTCGGAACAGCGATTTGCCCTGTCGAATGCCGCCCGCGCAGCGACAATGAATTCGTTTAGCGCTTTCGGACGATCTGGTCTGGGCATGGGATCTCCTTCTGTCAGCCGTTCTAGTTCTGCTAACGCAATGCATCCAGGCATGCCTCCTTCCCCTCGCGTTGGATCCAGCAACCGTTCCGGCACTCGGACCGGCAGCAAGCGCGACAAGCACCAGGCCAAGAAGGAAGAAGAAATGGCCAAGTCGATGCCTCTTACCGCCGGAAAGGACGTCGCCCCGATTCAAATCTCCGCCACCGGCTGGAAGCCGCGCAGTATTGGCCAGGCCGCCGCCGCTGCTGGCCCTACTCCTGGCGGCCATATGCCTCCCGATGTGGTGCAGCGTAAGGTCAAGGCCGCTCTCAACAAGATGACCCCGGAAAACTTCGAGCGTATTTCCGGTCAGATCCTGGAGATCGTTTCCCAATCCAAGGACGAGTCGGACGGACGGACATTGCGGCAGGTCATCCAACTTACCTTCGAGAAGGCGACCGACGAAGCCCACTGGGCTTCCATTTATGCCAAGTTCTGCAAGCGTATGCTTGAGAGCATGAGCATGGAAATCAAGGACGAGAACATCCGCGACAAGAACGGCAACGTGGTGGCCGGTGGCAGTCTGTTCCGCAAGTATCTCCTTAACCGTTGCCAGGAAGAGTTCGAGCGTGGCTGGAAGGTCAACTTGCCTCCCAAGCCCGAGGGCCAGACCGAGGAGGCCGCCATGCTGTCCGACGAGTATTACAAGGCTGCCGCCGCCAAGCGTCGTGGTCTCGGTCTCGTCAAGTTCATCGGTGAGCTTTACAAGCTGGGTATGCTGACGGAGCGTATCATGCACGAGTGTGTCAAGAAGCTCGTCGACTACGAAGGTGTTCCAGAGGAGGCCGAGGTTGAGAGTTTGACCAGTCTGCTCCGCACGATTGGTGCTAGTCTGGATGCTTCCGAGAAGGGGCACACCATGATGGACGCCTACTTTAACCGCATTCAGCTCATGATGCAGATCGAGGGCTTGCCCAGCCGTCTGAAGTTCATGCTCATGGTAAGTAGTATCCCTCTCTTCGCATGAGGTGTGTGATTACTAACAGGCTTCCAGGATATTTGCGATCTGCGCCGCTCCCGCTGGGTTTCCAAGGACAGTGACAAGGGTCCCAAGACCATCCAAGAGATCAGAGAAGCTGTATGTCTCGCTGTTATGAATCGCTTTGTTGCATCCGTGCTAACTTTCCCAGGCCGCCCGCGCCCAACAAGAGGCCGAGATGGAGCGTCTGCGTCAACAGGCCTCCCGCGGTGGTCGCCCGGCAATGGGCCGCGGCGATGCTCGCAGCTACTCTAGTGGCTTCGGCCAGGCTCCCCCGCAAGACTATGCCTCCAGCAAGGTTGGAAGCGATGACCTCCGTCGCCTGCGGACAACTCGGAACACGACTCAGCCCATGTCATTCGGTCCCTCCAGCATGCTAGGCTCCCGCAGCAGCAGCGGTCGCAAGAACCTTGGCCCCGGTGGCAACCTGGTTCGTGGTAGCGACGACAGCGCTGCTAGCAGCCGTACTGGCACCCCTCCTGCCAAGAAGGAAGACAAGGAGGCCGCCTCATCGATCAATGCATTCAGGTAAGTTTGGACCACCAGAGTTCTCTCGTCTGCGTCTTACTGACTTCTCCAGTGCTCTGGCCAGCTTGGAAGACCGGGATAACATGGCGACGTCTCCTCCGTCGAACCCTACCTCCCCTCTGATGAGCAAGTCGCAACCCGCGGTTGAGCGCCGACCATCCAAGACCCCGTCCAAGGACGGCGAGGAAGCATCATAGATTCTTTGGCAATGATAATGAAAACATTATTTCCCTTTTCTTCTGGAAAGACTTTCCCGCCGTTTTATCCATTCTATTCTTGATCCCCTCTACGCATCTAAGTTCCATCATGTCTCTCACCCTTGGAACATCTTCCTCTTCTCGTCCATGATTTCGATCCCTCGGTCGGCTCACATACACTTCTGTTTTTTTCTTCTTCCGCGGGAACCCAGAAGGGACCCTTCCCGGTCATTTTATAATGTACAATGAACGTTGGCCAACACAAAAACACAGACAAAAAAAAAGCTGCAGTACGCAAGGCCGTTTCGAAACCTTGAGCAGAGCTGTCCAAAAGCCACGAGTGCGGTTGAGGGTGTCTTTAATGTCTCTGTTTTATTTCCTTCTTTTCCTTCGACCCTGAGGTCCTTTCCGTCGCTGTCGTCGTGTCGTTTGCATTTCCAATACCCGGGGAGCTTCAACGGTTGTCTCCTACCAGGGAAGACTACGTTCTGATCGTTGGAAGCGAGCCACTTGCAAGAGATTTAGTAGTTGTTGATCTTCATGTTCTTTCTCTTTTTTAATCGCCGATTTTCCCTCTGTCTGCATTGCATCTACACTGGTTTGGTGTGTGAGCTGGCGATCAAGTGACGACGTCGCTTGTCGTCTGAATTGTCGTGATTTTGCTGCTGTGCTTTGCCGCGTGTTCTTAGACAAAATTTCGCTAGAAAAAGTTCCTTACTTCATTCATTCTGGACTCTGCTTGTACTTGCGTTGCGTCCTGATTGATCAGTTTCTTTCTGATATGTGTTACTTAGTGGTTTTGTCCGAGGGAACGACTGTCGGGGATTTCTGTTTAGTTATGTAGTAGGAAATGGGATTTCATTCTTATATTCTGTATTGTATGGCCTTGTAGTAGCCTGTCTATTGTAGTGGTCTAAATGACTGGTTATTATGTAGTCCTGAGGCCGGCCTGTCGTTTCTGGCGACAGACTGTATGCTGATGCTTCTATCGAGGCGTTCGCTGTCCCCAAAGTGTGGGATTTGGTCCGGATGATCCCATCGTTGTAGTGGACTGCAGCACATGATTGTACGGGCGGGACCTATCTATCGGCTTTGCAGTGGGGAGACCATGCACAGTGCGCGTGTAGGTGTTTAGGCAACGATCGTGGACGACCCTGTCGTGTGTGCATGCGTAGGTAGTTGAGGGTGGCGCTGGTCGGAACTACTTTGTCATGTCCTCTGTGACAATGACCGGAATCTCGGTCCGCGAATCTCGGTTCTCATTCTGGACCGAATCCGTCGAGGATGTCTTCGCATTCGACGCGTGCTCATCGGCCTCCTCATCTGTCGAACTGTCACTTTCTGTCGTTTCAGCGCTCGCTGCAGGACTTGGCGACTCGATGTTTGGCGAGGGCGACACCTGTTCGTCGTGCGAAACACTGCTTCGCTCAGAGGACATGGACAGCGAGGAGCGCGACGCGCTCGTGTACGATTGTGGGAGACCCAGCGCCGCGGCTACGGCGGCCTCCTCGTCTGGGAGGCGGGAGATGTTGCTCTCGGTGCTGGAGTTGGCTTCGAGGATGCGGCTGCCGCGTTGCTCGCTCATCTCGAGAATCTGATTATAGCTGCGACGGGTGGGGTCGGCGAGTCGCTTTTTCTTCTTCTTTTCGCGCTTGGGCGACGGGCGCACCACGATCACGGGGATGGGAGACTGCTGCAGACAGTATTTGGAGACCGAACCCGGGAGGAGGCCTTGTACCCCGCCTAGGCTGCGGCCACGAGTGCCGACGATCAGGACGGAGGGTTCGTAGATGCGGATCTACCACAGTCAGTCTCTTGTTTCTCGTTATCGAGTGCGAAGGGGAGGTACCATTCGCTGGATGATGTCCTGGATTTTTCCCACGGCCAGTTCCAGAACGATGCTAATAGCCTTTTCATCTTGACTGTTCTTCTGGATCACCTGTTTGAAGATCTTCTCCGCCTCCTTACGGTATTTCCCGGCCTCGATACCGGCGTCGCTAGCGATGCGCGAGTCCTTCTCAACGGCGCGGAGACAGACGATCTCGTCGCCGTCGTCCACCAGCTCGTCGATCAGCCACTCCAGTGCAAAATCGGAGTAGTCGTTCTGGTCGATGCCGCAGAGAAACGTGCGGCTGCGACGTGTGCTCTGGTATCCCTTGTGCTTGTAGTTGAGGGTGAGGGAGAAATCGGCTGCGTCGGGGTTGTCGAAGGTGTCGAAGGAGACGCCTCTTTCGTAGGTCCTTCCGACTGTTAGTATGGCGCTGGAGCACGTGCGGGGATGAGAGTAGGAAAGCGTGGCCTTACCGCGGAGGAGGAGGAGAGGGGCCCCGCGAGGAGATCGGGCGTTCTCGCTCGGTCGATTTGGTCCTTTCATGGATAGGCAGATCGAACTGCGAGCGTCTGCGTGCGGATGTACTTGCCGACCGGCGCGGGGGCGGCCCGTCGATGCTCCCAGTGGAAGAGTTTCCACCGATATTAAATTGGATGGATTTGCGGCGGGGACTGCCCGCGCGGGCGTGAGAGATGCGGGAGGGATGAGAGGAGGAGCTGGTGGTTTGCTGCTGCGGGTCATCGGCGTCGAGCGATTGCTTGGGGGTGGATTCAGTGGACATGGTGGTAGTGTGGAGAGGGAGTTCCGTCGGACAGGGGTGTAGAGCAAGAGAAGGATTTCTGCAGATGCAAGAACGGGATATATATGCACGCGGTCTGTAGGAATAAATAGCTCGGATCAACCGCCGTGGAGCTCGTGAAGTTCGGCGAGTGGCACGATCCGGAAGCCGCAGATCATGGTTTGGATCGGCTGAGCGCCCGTGGGCGATGGATGGGAGGGATCTGTGCGATGGACAGATGATGTGTGCAACAGACGCTAGGAGGAAGTCGGAGGGAGGAGGAGACTGGAGGGAGCAGAGTTCCGGATGCAGGCGAGAGGGAGAATGGAGGAGAGAGACGGTGATGACGGAGAGGAGCTGCGGGGAGGGAAGGCGGTGAGGCGTCACGTTGATGGTGGTGCCCTACCCATGCTGTTTATACTACCTCAAGTTGTTTCTCTTAAATAAAAGATCGCCGAACAATGATTATGAATACTATGGCATCCTTCTTTCAGTATCCTCCCTCTCTCTCCGAAGAGGATGGCCTTCATATCGCGGCCCAAATCCAAGACTGGCAGATCAATCACGGCTCCATGCTGAAGGATATTCGCTCCCAGTCCGCGCAATCAGTCCTTTGTTATCCTATCGGGGTCTCAGTGTTTCCTACTCCCTTTCCCAAGGCACAGTTTGATAAAGCGTTACACCTGCAGTCCATATATCATGAACTCTACTGTGCGTTAGCGGGAGATGAGCAGTGGATTTTTGACTCAATCAAGGACCTCCTCCCAGTACACCCGCTTGCTGCAGCGTTATGGGACATCCATGAACGAATAAAATCATCCGGCGGGTACTGCCAGGATATTTCTGTTGGGATCTTTCGCTCAGATTATATGCTTCGTGTTGAGGACAACTCCACCGAGGACAAACCAGGTCTAGGACTGAGACAAGTCGAGTTCAACACATTCTCCTGCGCAGGAGCCTCTCATGCCGACAAGGTTGTCGACATGCATCATTATCTTGCCCGCACAGGAGTATATGCTTTTGATGATAGCCCGATAACAACCTCCTGTCTTCCTCGGAATAATAACATAAAAAACTTGGCCGCATGCCTGGCAGAAGCGCACACGGCATACGGTCCGCCAAAGAGCAAAGTTGCGAAGCAAACGGCTGTTCTCTTCGTTGTCCAGCCTCGTAACTTTAACATAGCCGACGAACGGCCGATAGAGTACGCGCTATGGGACCAGGACGCCTCGGTTCCCGCGTATCGGGTCGACTTTGCCGAGGACGTCTTACAATACACATCTCTCACGGAATCCAGAGAGCTTCTCTTCCACCCTCCCCGGCGCGGACGGCAACCACCGGTGGAAGTGTCTGTTGTCTATATGCGCGCAGGATACGATGCCCATGAATACAACGAGACCGGCGTGGAAGCACGTCTGCGCCTGGAGATGTCGCGGGCAATCAAATGTCCATCTCTGCTGGCACATATCCTCACCTTTAAGAAGGTTCAACAGAGTCTGACTACTCCTGGCACTTTGGAGCAGGTTCTTTCCCCTGGAAAAGCGGCTGCCATCAGATCAACCTTCGTTCAGATATATCCCATGGATGACTCGGAACGGGGCATGCACGCACGGAGCCTTGCACTAAATCCTGTAAAGGCGAGGGACTACATTCTCAAACCGTCGTTGGAAGGCGGCGGGAACAATATATATGGGGAGGATATACCATCTTTTTTGGCAAAGATGCCACCGTCATCGTGGAGTGCGTTTGTGCTGATGGAGCGCATTTCTTCGCCGCGGGTGGATAATGTTTTGATGTCTTTACAAGGGATTGATCTAGGAGGGGTGGTGTCAGAACTGGGGGTTATTGGAGGGTGTCTGTGGCGAAGGGGAGAGATATTGTCTAGTTCGGTGGCGGGGTGGTCGTTCAAGACAAAATTTGAGGGAGTAGAGGAGATGAGTGTGGTGAAAGGGTATGGGTGTTTTGATACGCCATTGTTGTTTGAGTAGTGATGTCTATGTGAGTATATCGAAATCGCACCACCAGGACAGTCAGTGTGCTGTTTGTTGTATACAAATCCAGATGCGCTAAACCCAATTGGGTAACTACTTATGTACCCCAACATCGACTGTCGGCCTATATATATCAGACACCTATTCTTAAAATGTACATTATGAAACTACATAATGGAGCCTTGACACATATGAAAATGGCATGCTCTAATCCTCGTGGCTGAATTGACAAGGTAATGCAAGATCGCATCAAGCGTAGGCAACACCGCTAGTGGCTGTTGGCCTAGCGCTATTCAGGCAACGGCCAGGCAGTCAGGCCATCACAGGCTAAGCAGCCTCCATCCGGCGCAATTTAAAGAGCTTCACCATTTTCCTTTCTCTTCCAACTTCAATTGACTTTCATCTCCAGTTCACGGGGCCTCTCCCTTTCTTTCGCACCACCTCTCACGATACCATTGCATCCCGGCTTCCTGGATTACTGCCCCTGACGTGGTTCGCCTTGCGTTCCGCCTCGTATCCCCCAACCCTCAGCTGTCTCTCCTTTTCTTCCCCCCTCTATATGCTCTCTGCTGCTCTCACAAGACCTTTACATCTCTAAATGGCAAGTGGTTCGTTCAAAAGCTTTGTCATCGCCCTCAGTGGCACCTTTGCCGGCTACAAACAAGGTAAGACCGGGAATTACCGCAACAGAGCTTCCGAACGAATGATGTCTGACTCACTCCAGCCGACGTGAGGTCTATCATCGAGAGCCATGGGGCAAGGTTCAGTCATTCGGTGACGGGTGACCTCACCCATCTCATCACTACCCAGAGAGAGATCGACAACAAGAACTCCAAGTGTGAGCTATATCGAATCTCGATTTCCTCTGCACTTTGCTGACAGCGCAAAGACAAACAAGCCACAAGAGTCTACAACTGCAATATCGTATCGTTGGACTGGCTGATCGAATCGGACAAGGCCAAGAAGCCACTTCCGGAGAAGAGCTACGCCCTTAGCGCAGACTCAAAAGACTCCAAGACAGACGCCAAAATCGGAGACACAGAGAAGCCCGAGAAGAAAAAGCGGACCCTAGAAGAAGCCCTGGAGATTGAGGAAGACGGTGCGAACAAGAAACCCAAGGATGGCCAGAAAAAGGGCGCCAAGTCGCTGGTTGTTCCTGTGGATGAGTGCTGTTATCTGAGGGGTAAATATACATCTCCAACCCACGCCCTCCTACACACACGATACTCACCCGTCTGCAGGCAGCCACTCTGTGCACATTGATGACGCCGGCCTTATCTGGGACGCGACGCTCAATCAGACAGTCTCAGCGAACAACAACAACAAATTTTACCGCGTTCAGATGTTGAAAAACCCGTCGGGAAGCGAGTTCATGACTTGGACTCGCTGGGGCCGCGTAGGCGAGATCGGTCAGAATGCACTTCTTGGTGATGGCTCCTTTGACAAGGCTGTGGCAGAGTTCAAGAAAAAGTTCAAAGACAAGTCGGGCCTGACCTGGGAAAATCGCCTAGATCCTCCCAAGAAGGGAAAATACACGTTCATTGAGAAGAACTACGAGGAAGAAGGCGAGGAGGATGAAGAGGCCGACGGCGCAAAGGATAAGCCAGAAGTTGAGAGTGCCTTGCCCGTGCCGGTTCAGGATCTCATGTCCTTCATCTTCAACAAAGACCACTTCCTTTCGGCAATGGCGTCGATGTCGTATGATGCGCAAAAGCTTCCTCTGGGAAAGCTCAGCAAAAGAACGCTGCGTTCCGGATTCCAGCTGTTGAAGGATCTGTCGGAGCTGATGAACAACCCTAACCTGGCCACCTCCAAGTACGATTCTTCCGTGGCGGAAGCGACGGCACATCTCAGTGACCAGTACTTCACAACGATCCCTCACGATTTTGGTCGGAACCGGCCTCCTGTGTTGAACTCTGAGCAGGCTATCAAACGGGAGCTCGAGCTTCTTGAGGCGCTCACCGATATGGAGGTTGCCAATGGCATTATGAAGGAGTCTAGGGATGCAGACACGATTCACCAGCTTGACCGTCAATTCCAGAGCCTTAACATGAGGGAAATGACTCCATGTTCGTGATGTCCTCAAAGAACCCTCCAGTGACGTATACTGACAGATTATAGTGAGCCGTACTTCTTCTGAGTTCAAGGAGTTGGAGGCTTATCTCCAGCTGTCTCGGGGGTCCACCCACCATATCAAGTATTCGGTAATGAATATCTTCCGAATTGAAAGAGAGGGCGAGAACGATCGCTTCATGTCGTCGGAGTATGCGAAGCTGAAGAACAGTAATCGGCGTCTTCTGTGGCACGGATCTCGCAGTACAAACTTCGGTGGTATCCTGAGCCAGGGTCTCCGGATTGCACCTCCCGAAGCTCCGGCTACCGGATACATGTTCGGAAAAGGAGTCTATTTTGCCGATATGTCGAGCAAATCGGCCAACTACTGCTGCCACTACACAAGTGCGAACATGGGCCTCCTTCTTCTGTGCGACGTGGAACTAGGGGAGCGCATGCTGGAGTTGGTGAATGGGAACTACAATGCGGACCAGGACTCGAAGAAGCAGGGCATGCTTGCTACTCTCGGACAGGGAACGTCGGTCCCGGGCGGCTGGAAGGATGCAGGTTGCGTCCACCCCGGTTTGCAGGGGGTATCGATGCCTGATATGCAGACGCCCTTGGGGAGAAACACCGGAAAGTGCCTGCAATACAACGAATACATCGTTTATGATGTGGCGCAGATCCGCCAGAGATATCTCTTCCAGGTGAAGATGTGATCGAGGGGGTTGGAGTCTGGTTTTATCTCGTTTAGTACCCTGCAGCGACTGGCGCATGGAGACATGGGGCTGGGCCTTTCGATCTCTAATTGACATGCATGGATTGTAACAAAACCTACCTGATCTTATAGATTTTAACAAACTGCCGTGATCACATTTCATAGAAGGCCTCCGCCCCCTCTACGCGAGGGATCTTCTAGACTCGCGGCTAACCCTTCCAACTCCTGCACTCGCACATCTCGATCGTCACAATCAACGTAGCTTTCGAACCATGGACAATGAAATTAAATCGATTGATGTCGCAATGTCGGATGCCTAACTCATGGAGCTGAGACAATACGTCCTTGCAGATCGTAATATCCTGAGCGCTCGCATGCCGTGCATTGGGGATATACTCCATCAGAAACCCAATCACCCTCCCATGTTCAGTCAAGTGACCAAGAAACTGGGGTCCAATGCCATGACCAGAGATCCATTGATAGGCTGCAGTTTCATTCTCTATGTATTGAATCTCCCAGGGGAAGCGGGCGAATTTGGCGACGACAGCATTATCGAATGATGAGCATCGCACTTCGTAGATCCCCGTTCGTAGTTTTCGCGCAATATGTAGGTTTCATGCCAGGTATTTTGTACCCCAGGGAACTGGGCCCGGTGAATAGATGCAAAATGCGGTCGACCGTCGGCGTCTCGGGCGAGTAGCCCGTCGTTCCAGTCTCCAGGGGGGAATCCAGGAAGCATAGAGACTAGTGAAGGGCTGAAGCACATATCCTGGGTGCTGTAGATGCCTGGCTCGATGGCGATGTACTTGATTGTCCGGCCATCGACCAGCAGACGGAAAAAGCTGTGATTGTTCTCGTCGACCTCCGCCTGGAGTAACTCAATCCTCGGCTGGTTGTCCATCTCAACGAGGGCTGGTGTCAAAGAGATGAATCCCAACTACGGCTGTTTTGGTTTGGGACGGAGATGGAGTCATGCTAGCACCCCTCCTGCTAATTATGGGTTGAGTGCAATTAAATAGCGGTCTGAACAAAGCGAGGGGATGTTAAACGAACTGCAGGTGGCCACATGCATCACACATGCAAATGCGAACTGAAGGTGATACTCGATGTTGGCCAGAAAAGTGAAAACATGGGAACATGGTTCAAGGACAGGACTAGCAGTCTCATCTATTTACCGACATCATTGCTCAATGTCAATTGACCCTCACACCACTAGGCAGCCCAAACACCTGGCTGTTCAATTCTATCCCACAAGATGCGACCCCATGGCCCTCAGTTAAACAGCCACCGTCGTGCCCTGACTTCAGATTTCCTGAAATGTGATACGACCACATCTGTGTCTTATCACCTGCACATGAACGAAGAGACAGCCGAGTCCCATTTGCAGTCAAGCACTCTCCTGGAAGAGACAGGGGACGGAGCTCAGTTCCACGAACCTGCCATATCTGCTTGTCGCCCCCAGTGCATGGCGCAAACCCGACACCAGCCTTATCCCCAGTAAGACAATTACCGGATGCGGTGTTAAACACAATGCCCGTGGAGACAGCATCAATACGGCCATTCGAGCGCGTGAATTTGTAAATTTCCGTTGCATGTGGTCGCAGAGTGACGGTGAGACCCTTTCGAATGCTCTCTTCCGTGCCATCCCACAGGTCCCTGGCCTTATATCGCTGGCCCGGATTCAGACCCAACCACTGCAGGGGAATGACTCTCTGCACCGAGTTAGTCCCTCTATTCAACACGCTCACTAACCGACTACCATCCGCCAGACTTCTCGTCAGCACATCGACCTCGTTGTCTCGACTCGCCAACGTAGCCTGCTGCGCCAGATTGTCCTGGTCAACCGCGATCAATTCACGGTTCGTCAAGTAATCAATATCCTCCTGACTCAACCCCGGAATGTACGCGCTGATAATCAGCGGCGCCGAGAATGACGCCCACAGCCCAAAATGCGACTTCTTCTCATCCATGGTCAACCCCGGATGATCCGGGATCAGGAAATCAGGATCATTGTAGTAGCCCGGACGCTGGTAGCGCGCAACAAGCGTGTTGTAGTGATAGTTCACCATGATGCTATCCCACGCGCTGCCCTCCCCAGCATAGACGAGGATATCGTCCGAATGGCGCGCCAGCTCCCCATACTGGGGCACCCAGTCCATAACCGTATACCAATCGGACAGGTTATTCGCATTGGCAAAGTACGCCGGGGCCGATTCCGAGAACACAAGCGGATCCGGCATGCCGCTGAGAACCCGATGCCACAGACCGTACAAATGCTCATACTGCTGCTGCGACGTGCGGCCACCCTCCGGGAAAACATTACACCCGTCCAGCTTGAGATACTCGACGCCCCAGTCCGCAAACGTGCGCGCATCGAGCTCCTCATACCCCAGCGACCCCGGGTACCCACCACAGGTGAGATTGCCCGCGTCCTCGTAGATGCCGAAGCGGAAGCCCTTGGCCTTGACGTACTCGCCCAGCCAGGGCAGGCCGTGCGGGAACTTGGTCGTGTTCCACATCAGGGAGTTGTTGGGCGCGCGCTGGTGCGTCATCCAGCAGTCGTCGAGGTTGAGCCAGTTGTAGCCTGCCGCAAGGAGGCCGTTGGCCGCCATTGCGTCGGCGGTTTCCACGAAGAGGGTCTCATTGAGGTCGCACATGAAGCGGGCCCAGTTGTTGAAACCCATTGGAGGGGTTGGAAGGAGATTAGGGTTCTGGAGGGAGGCTTGAGTTTGGAGGAGTGTGGAAGCCATTGCTGTGGCTATGAGTAGGGCTTTCATGGTGAGGGATGTAGGGGCTGGTGTGGGTTGTTTTTTTGTGGATTGTATCCATCGGATGGTGTTGATGCTGATATATGCACTGCTGGGCGGGGTATGTTGTACTGACAGTGGTTCCCCGCACGGTATAGTGACTATATTCCCTGTTCTGCTTTGTGGAAGGGAGTAGCATGGAATGGATGCTACTGTGGTATGATCGACAGGGCTTATCATGTCCGTGGAAGTAAGGGGTGTGTAGGGTACCTGGTTTGCGTGGGCTTGGTTATGGTTGTACATGTTGATTACTCAAAGTGGAAGAAGTCTGGTAGACATACAAGACCAATACTATAGAAGTATATAAAAATACCAAGACATCTACTGTCTTGATCGACTTTGATAATACCTAGTCTTATTGCATTCGTCTAGCGGCATCGGCTGCATCATCCGAGACGAGCGGGGCAGTGCACAACAGCCAGGGATTTTCTTCAACTTTCATTAACTGCATCACTCGCGATGCCCTCAGAGCACAGCATCTAAGCCTCGGCTGCTGCCATATCTATTATGGATGGCATTTCAGTAGCCGCCAACGTGGCAGGCCTCGTGAGCCTCGCCGTTCAATTGGCTCCGCATCTGTACAATTACTTTTCCGACCTCAAGTCCGCCCAGGCCGATGTGAAACGGTACTCAGGCGAGGTCCATACCTTTATTGAAGTGTGCAATCGTCTGCATAAATTCCTATCGACAGACAAAATGCAGAGAGGATTCGACACGACACAGTCTGTGCTTGTGCGGACGGTGGTATCATGCGAGGATACTCTGCACGATCTCTCACGGTTGCTAAAGAGCCCGTCGGATTGGTCACGACGACTGGCATGGCCTATCCGGAAGAAGCGCGTCGATGCGATCATGGAGCAGTTATCTCGCTATACTCAGCTGTTCCAGTTTTCATTGACGGTAGAAGGCTGGTGGGTGCTGTTCCCTAACTGTGTCATTGTCGGATACCTTGCTGACGACGATTATCAGTGCCATTTTGTCACAAACCCCAGAAGAAGTCACGACTATTCTGAAACTCCAGATGGATACCTCTCGCAAAATGCACGGTATCGCGGAGAAAATGGCGGCCCTGGAACTGTCTGCGGAGAACTATCGCACTACGGCTGATGAGTTGGGTGAGCTCCTCGAGAGCATCAAGACCTTTGTGGATCCGTCGGAGCAGTTGCAAGAAATCAAACAGGGCGTGGGGAGTATATCCCGTCGGCTGACAGGTATGGCTTTTGCTATGGCTTTTGCCAATGTAGCTGGGATAGCTAACATGCGTGTAGACGACCGCGATGTGGAAATACTGGACTGGCTCTCACCGCAGCGTGGAGGAGGTCGGCACCACGAAGTCCGTTCGAGAAGAACACCAGGTACTGGCAAATGGATATTCGACACGCCAGCAGTTCGTGAATGGCTAGAGGAGAGGGAGCAACCGAGGATGCTATGGCTTAATGGACCCCCAGGCTGTGGAAAGTCGACGATGCTGTAGGTTTGTTCCCGCAAAATACGAGTGGGCGCTGAGAGATGTCAGATCTTTGATTATCGACGAGCTCAAGCTCTCACATACGCCCCCTCATGCCGCAGTTGCATACTTCTACTGTGACTATCGTTCGAAACATGCGAGCCCCTTGGTATCTGCACTGGGCGGGATCCTTCGCTTCCTAGTCGAAAGCCTAGACAGCATTCCGACTCCGCTGCAGGACTTGTTCGAAAGCACCCGCCGAGAAGGCCGTGCGCCACTACCAATTGAATTGGAGGAGCTGATACACAGCATATCTGCTTCCTTCAATCGATGCTATATCCTTGTCGACGCCATGGATGAATTCAGCATTGAGGACCCGACGCAGACCGCTCAGTTCATTAAGACTTTGGACAGTCTCGTCGGTGCTGGTACACGCGTTTTAGTGACGAGTCGCACATTACCAGGACCTGGAACAGCTCGGTGTGTTATTGAGCAATACACCGCTGCTGATAATGATATCAGAAGTTATATTCAACACGCGTTGCATTCCGACGAGTCTGTAATGGATCTTTTGGACTCACAGCTGGAGCGGGATATTACGAACACTGTGGTGGACTGTGCCAATGGAATGTAAGAAACAGCCCTTGATACAGAAGCGTTGGCTTTTTCACTGAGATAACAGGTTTCTCCTCGCCGTGCTGCATCTGCAAAATATCAGTGGCCAGGTCACTCGGTCCGGAGTACGGAAAGCACTGACTGGATTGAGCGGTGATTTGGGAGACGCCTATGACAAGACCTTTGAAGCCATCAACCACCAGTCGGAGTCTCAACGAACGCTCGCTTTGAATACCTTGATGTGGGTGTCTGCATCGTACAGGCCGCTGAACAGCCTGGAACTACGCCACGCACTCGCGACGAACGATGACGACGAAGACATGGACTTCGATAATGTCCCTCCAATGAAGGTGGTTGTCCGAGTCTGTTGTGGTCTCATCGCAGTGGACGATCTAGGCAATGACAAGTCAAATGTTCGACTGGTTCACCATACATTGCACCAGTACCTGCAAAAGAAACAGACGGAGTGGTTCTGCCAGGCGCATGCAAAGATTGCTCGTACATGTCTAACATACCTTTCCTTCAAGTCACTCGGCACGCGCCCACAGATTCAAGTAAAGCACTTGGATGAAAATTACCACAGGCCACAGCATTCCAACAAGTGGGATTTAACAGACTTTGCGGTGGCATCCTGGGGATACCACGCTGCTCGCGCCCCGTTCGACTCTTACGACGCCTTAGCTTCCCGTCTGCTCAACAACACAGTTAGGCTAAGATATCTGTTCCCAGACAATGATCAGATCAAAGGGCTTCACGTGGCTGCGTATTTCGGGCTGGCCGAAGTCACCAAGAAACTAATAGCCTCGGGCCATCGAGTGGATGCAGTAGACGGCATGTTCGCCACGCCGCTACACAAAGCCTGCAGCTATAACCACTACGAGACCGCCGTTGTCTTGTTGGAGGCCGGCGCAAAGCCAGACCACTGGAGTCTGTCCTGGTCCACGCCGTTGTTCAATGCCGTGACGAACAAAAACCACAAGCTGATTCAGACTCTCCTAGACTACGGTGCAAGGGTCGATCTGCAGTGTCAAGATCAATGGACGGCTCTCCACAAGGCTGCAGATATCGGAGACCTGGACACGGTACTTCTCTTGGTCGTGTACGGCGCCTGCATTCGTTCCGCATCTACGAGAGGCCTTACGGCGCTGCATCGAGCGGCCGGACGAGGGCATCTCGAAGTGATGCAGTTTCTGCTCGAACACGGGGCGGAAGTCGACCGGCAAACATCGGACGGGTGGACTCCACTGCACGGCGCATCGTCTAGTGGGCGGGCTGAAGCCGTCAAATTGCTTCTGAAGAACGGGGCGGATATCAAGCACCAGAGCATCGACGGAAGCACCGCTCTCCATCGAGCATGTAGGAACGGGTCGGTAGACACGGTGCAGACACTGATTGAGCACGGTGCGGACGTGATGACGCAAGACTCCAACCTCGACATCTCGCTGCATATAACAGCCCGCGAGGGCCACAGAGACGTAATAGACTGCCTGCTGAAGCAGAACCCGCTGCAGGCCAGCCAGGTAAACAAATCAGGATGGACTGCCTACCACGAGGCGGAGTTGAGCGGCTTCCATGTCACCGAGAGGCTGGCGAATGACCGCTCGATGCCTGATGCAGACGGGAAACCTGAAGACGAACTCACAAAAGCGATTCGATTGGACGACGCCGACAAGGTGCAGGCCATTCTCGGTGCCGAACACCCAGACATCGAATCCCGCGATACCACTGATCGGACGCTCCTACATCAAGCCCTTCGCGTGGGCGCCCACAGAACGGCGCGGATATTACTCGACGCAGGGGCAGACATCCACGCCCGATCGGCAATGAGCGGATGGCAGTGCATCCACTACGCCTCCATATCAGGAAGCCCTGACTGCGTGCGACTGTGCCTCGAGCATGGCGCGGACGGTAATAGCCGGACCGTGCGAGGGCAGACGCCTCTGCACCATGCGTGTCGTGTCGGAAGCGAAGAGATAGTGCAGCTTCTCTTGGACCACGATGTAGACGCGCGGGTCGCGGACGATCAGCGTTGGCGTCCGGTTCATACGGCAGCGGCGGCTGGTCACTCTGCTATTGTGAGCAAACTACTTGTCAACAGCGAATCCAGCTGGTCCATCGCAGACGAGCAAATAGACCTCCAGGAGTTGCAGGCATGCGCTGCCCTCCGCGGTCACCATGGCTTGGTCGAGCTTATCCGGGACTTTCGATATGCGTATGACAGCGTACCCAATGCGTTTCAACCGGCTAGATATCGGATGCGGTATTGAAGTAGATCTAGCTTGGGCGACAAGGCGGAATCGATCGAGTCATTCGGATATGCTGCGGTGCCCGACTGTGCGCTGACGTTGGGTGTGGCTCGTATTTTCTACCTATGAGCGTCTCTTGGCTAGGCTCGTACTCTTTGGGGTTTGTGGACTTCTGAAAACCATCTACGCCCCGTTCATGCGCCCCGTTCACCATCAAGTTCCTGAAGCGTACATCACCGTTAAACATGGTCCTACTTAGTCTGACTGCGTCGCACATTGGTCGCGCATATAGAGCAACAGTCAAGCAATGAGTTCACCATGCGTCAAATTAGAAACATCCCTGACACTCCACCAACATACGCAGAAGCGACGCAAAGCGCGTCTGTGTCTGCGATCTCCAGCAGTGGGCAAGCATCTCGGCCACCGTCACCAGCGCCAAGTTATCGCACCATTGACAATCTCTTGTCGAAAGATGCGGAAAACAAAGCGCCGTCAGGATGGGTGATAACGTCCGTGGTAATCCCGCTCCTTCAACAGAAACGAGTAAACGTGAATATGCGGCGCTATGGAACGACCGCGCTCCACTGTGCAGCCCGAGACGGCAACAAGGAGCTCGTCGAGTTCCTCCTCCAACATGGGGCTCATGGACACGTGAAGGACGACCTTGAAAGACGTGCCGTCATATTGGCGGCACAGAACGGGCACGCTGACGTCGCAGAATGCCTGATGCGAGGGTTCTGGGACTGTGCGCTATATCTAGAGAAAATGTTCTTCGCAGCTGCGACTCGGGGACAGAAAGGTTTTGTGGAGGCGGTCCTCAAATATACCCCCGAGCACGCCAGAGACCAGATGACAGCGCACGCGGTGGCTGAAATGGCAGAGTCATGTCGGGAGGATGTTCTAGAATACGTTTTGCGGACAGGTGTCGACATTAATGGCGCCGATTCCTCTGGTCGGACGGCACTGCATCTGGCCACGTACTACCCCCATGCCGTCCAGATGATTCTTGCCTACGGAGGGAACGTCAAAGCACGCACGGGTGAAGGAATGACACCGTTCCTTGAGGCGGCGAAATGGGGGCATGTGGGTTCAATGGATGTTTTGCTGGACGGTGGGGCCAATATCTCCGAAGTCAATAACAAGTGCCAGACTGCGCTGCACCTTGTCGCAAGTGCAGGGTTCCAAACTGCGACTAAATTGTTGGTGAGTAAAGGAGCAGATGTCGGTGCTCGAGATGACAGCGGACGGACGCCTCTTGACGTGGCGGTTCAAGGACGGCAGCGTTGGGTAGTGGAGATTCTCAAGAAGTTTGACCATAGGTGCCATGGCGACGGTCATGCTTGAGGTTTAGGTGCTTATTGTACATACTATGACGGCCCCTTGAAAGAAAAGTATTATCATTACATAGGCGAACTTGATATTCAATAGTACAAACATGTATACAAGGCTGAGTGGTTCCACATGTTGCAAGACAATCTGCAACTAGCCCGATTATCCCATTCAAATATCTCCAATCTCTCCTCTTGCCTTTGCATCCAGCAGGTCTTGATTAAACCGAGGATCTAGTCTGTTCAAGATCCGGAACCGGTGTGGCTTCACCCGGGGGCTCTTTGGCTCCATCGGTTGTTCCGACGACGATGGCTTTCGGTCTTCTTGATGCTGCGATTTGGATGAATGGGAGCGTATGAGAGACAGAGGGCCTCTGTGCGAATGAGTTGGTTCGCTCATTGTCCCCATTGTTATTGAATTGAGCGATGGTGCTCGTAAACGAGAAGCTGGAGTACGCGGAGCCTCAAGAAGGTCGATTTTCGAGAGAATAATTCAGGATCAAGTGGGATGCCAGTATAAGCTGACAGAGGCTTCTATTTGTTCTTCGGTGCGGAGGTGGCGTGGGTCTATAGTTGAGCGGCGACTTCTTCTGCCGTCATCATCTGATGGATGACGTGGATGCAGGCGGGCGAGCCCCTCCATATCTATGGGCCAGGAACTTTTCCGGCATGAACCACAGTCGAAGAGGCAAGACATAGGAACTGTCCGTCCGAGAGTCTATCTGGTCTTGGCTTGTCTGGGCCTCGCTCTTCCCTGGATGGAGGTTCATCTACCCGCGGTGTTCCAAACCATGAAGATCGCATGCGGTCGTCCGATCATTGTACATTGATATAACATAAAGTATTATATATACACTCTCTAAGCTCCAAACTGGTCGCCCTCTCGCTGCACCTTGCGTCGCAGCCAGATATGCAGCAGCATGAAAACCACGACACCTAGCGCCAACATGGCCGAAATCACAGAAAAGCCCATAATGTACTTGGGGCTGTCGCTGCTAGGGAACAGGTACGAGCCATAGATCTGCGCCAGGTTTCCTAGAGCGTTGACTAGGGCCAAACTCACACCCCGAGCTTCGGGGCGCATGCCCGCAAACGCTGACGAGGCGTACGCCAGGCAGCCTCCGTTAGTGGCCCACAGGCCCGCGGCCATGAGCACGAGAAGAGCGTACCGCGCTGTGAAGTTGTATACCACGCAGACGGCGATGGAGCATGCGAGGGAGAAACAGAGCCAGATGGAAATGACTAGCCCGCGCCAGAGGGGGATGCGGTCGCTGTAGTATGCTGTGATGGCAGTGCACACGAACGCAACCCCATAGATCGGGACGGTGAGAAGGTTGACTTGCTTGGTAGAAGAGGCTGTGAAGAGGCCTTCAACGAGGGTGGGGTAGAAGTAGGAGAGCGTGCTGGAGCCGACGATGACCTGTGTATATAGATGTCAGAGGATGTGTCTAGGTTACCAGAAGGAGGAGCATACCATGTAGCCGATCACGAACATCCACGTGCGCCAGTCCTTCACAGATAGTAGCATCGCCTGTAGCGGTGACAGACGTTCGCCACCTTCCGTCATGGCAGTGACGTTCTCAGTGGCCAGCCGAGCGAGAGCGATTTCCTTCTCCCGCGAGGAGAGGCTGCGCGAGTTGGCAGGAAAGTCCAACAAGACGAACATTGCAATCAGTCCAACGCCCACAGTGGCAGCCCCTTCGACGATAAACAGCCAGCGCCATCCTCGGATCCCGTGGACGCCTTCGAGTCCATCGACAATACCCGCTGCGAGCAAGCCTCCGAAAGCGCCGGATAGAATAGCCGCAGAGATATATACACCAAAACGTCGTGACTGCTCTGTGCGTTTGTACCAGCTCGAAAGCACGAGCAACACACCGGGGGCGAAGCCAGCTTCGACGCAGCCAAGAAGCGTCCGTAGGACGACAAGGTGCTTGAAGTCCTTGATCGCGGCCATGATACAGGTCAGGGCTCCCCAGACGACCATGATGCTGGGAAGGAACATCGAGGGGCGTGTCCGACTCAGTACGAGACTGAATAGTCAGTTTTTGCTCTTTCCTGTTGACTGGGATGGGAGGGGGTTGTTGCATACTTGCTAGGGACTTCGAAAACGACGTATCCGACAAAGAAGACAACCAGCGCTATCGAATAGTCGTTGGAGCTGAGATTCAAGTCGTCCTGCATACCTGCAATCTTTGCATTTCCGATACTGTTCTTGTTAGTCATGGAGTGCAGTCATGTAGTCCAGAATGGGGTGTGACGTACTTGGTGCGGTCCATATAGGACAAGAGATACATGACCCAGATCATTGGAAGAAGACAGAGATCAATCTTTTTGACAAGAGCCTTCTCCTCTTCCGCAGTGAATGTGACAGAGGGCTCAACGGCGGCATTCTCGACCCAGGTCGACGAGATGTCGGCCTTCGCGTCACTATCCATACTGGGGGCCATGTTGAACGGACAGCAAAGAAATAACCAGAGAGTATGACAGAAAGCAAGACTGCGCTGCACGAGATACCCTCTCCATTGCAATGAGGCCGCCTCTAGAGCAGGCAGGGCGAGCGATGCTATAAGTATCGATATCGCACACGAGATGCCATGGCCTTGATGAGACAGCCGTTTCTCCACACCCATACCCACCCGAGCAAACGCTGTGGTCCTTTCCCCGCAAAACGTCCCCCGGAATCAGTCTATACTAGGTATTAGGATATTAGTGAGTGGCATGACCCATTGGCTTGAGCGACCCCAGATCGGCGGCAGCGGCAGTTGTGAGATGCTGCCTCGTCTCGAGGTTGTCTCCATCGGCTCAATTCCGCCACACTAAATTCTCTAGTCTTGCCGCTTACCAGAACTTTCTACTGTCTTATTCTTCTTGGTTCTGGAAGGAAATATTTGTTGAAGACCTTTCAGATAATGCCTTGAGCCAATGGTTAAAATATCATTGTATCGGGATTACCTCTCTTAAGCAGTATATGTACTGATCCCAAGTTACCTAGACAGCTTTATCTTAAATTTCTAGAGGAATATGAACACCGTCTACGTTAACGACGATAGAAAATTGGGTCGAAGATTCTATATCTAATATTTAGGGCACTTACTGTGACATATTTACATAGACAGCGTGCATACTTCAACAGACTATTTTAGTACTATCTCGGTCTATAATGATATAGAAGAAGCTTCTACGGATTTAATATTATTCCACTGTCTTATTCTTGTTGTATCTAGAGGGAAGTGTTCGTTACGAACCTTTCAGAGAGTGCCTCGAGCCGATGTTCAAACTATCATTATATCGGATTTACCCCTCTTAAGCCGCATGCATACCGACCCGAAGCTATCTAGACAGCTCTATCTTAAGATACTGGGGAATATAAATGCCGTCTACGCCAATGACGACAGTAAACCGGGTCGGAGATCTCGTATCCGATATCTAGCTTGGTTACCATGACGTAGTTGCTTGGACAGCGTGCAAACTTTGACAGACTATTTGGTGCTGACTTGGTTTGCAATGATGCGGAAGAGGGAAGGCTTCTACAGGCTTGATGACATTACCCACAGACTAAGCAGACTAACCGTCAACAGAATACCGAAAACCTAGAAAGAATATTTCCTGTTTAGGCTCTCTCTACGGCATGTTTTGAGACAAGCGCGCGAGGACTAGGTGACTCACCACCTCAGGCAGTCCCGCGGAATGATCATGTCATATCATATCGTATCCGAGAATGGGTAGCATGGTTCATCTTGTTCTGCCCGGTCTCTCCTTGTACCGGCTCTATCCGCTCAGTCTTACACGCGTTCGGAGCATTCGAACCTCCTCTCCACTATTTCGTTTTTCACGATAGGAGAAACCAACATAGCACTGGAGGGCATCGCTGTTGCCGAAGCATGCCTACCCTTCAGTGCAGCATTGGCTCGGATCACCTTCGGGTAAGTAAGGGCAGGGCTGGAAAAGAAAACCAGAAATCCGAAGAGATAAATGGTGAGTCTGAGCCTGCATTTGCCGGTGTGGCTGGGAGGTTTGCAGTCAACCAAGGTCTAGGTGAAGGTATATGCCTAGCCTTAGGGCATGTGGCTAACTTATATGTCAGACAAGTGAAGACATGCAACATCTAGACCGGATGTGAGACAGCCAGGACATGGAGACTCCAAGGACCAGACCCCGAATGATCAGTGGAACCTCTCGTGATAAGTAACTGGCAAGACTTGCCGCAAGGATGGCCTTGCATGGAGTGATTGTGTTGGGCCTTGCCATATTTGACTCGTGTCCGCTATTGTTGTGGCTGGAGGACAGAGGAAGAAGATAAAGTGGTGACATTCAGGGCATTAGGTATGCTTTCTCTAAAACGAAAGTCTTCTTAATACATTGCAGTACACATTGAATGCGCAGCTTAGTATGACACTTCTATTGTATAGATTTCTCGTCCGACGTTGGCGTTGCCTACCTACGCTGTTCGACGTGAGCTACGTATAACCTCGATTCGTTGCTTTAGATAAACCATGGTCATCAAACCTCATCCCTCATCTCTGAAAAAAATACCATGGGCCAATATTCCATTGACTTTCGTCGATGTTTGGCAGTGTTGCGTCCAGATCTCTCCGACAAACACTAATTTTTCAGGTATGATCAAGAACAAACGGAGGGCCAGGAACACAATGCTGGATGTCTAACCCGAAGTGCCATTATGTATCCGGTACCTGAGATACCAGAGCTCTCAATGTGCTATAGCAGGTACTAGGTACACGGCGTGACAAGGGTTGTACAATCTCTGCTTACATCATATCGTCAACATTCACTGTCTCGACCATTGTTGTTGATGTTTCCATGACCACTGACTTCATTATTATTCATTTAGTCGCCTACAGCCCTCCAACGTGTCTTCCTTACCCTCCTCCCCTCATCTCACCATCACCCTCCTCCCACTCTTTCTATTCTGTTCTTCCAAGCTCCTACCAACCAGATTGCAGTGGCCTTTACACGATGCCTCGCAAGGATTTCCTGAAGGATCTCAGGGTCGCCTCAGTTCCTGGAATATTCCCCCGTCTGAGCGACCTGGCTGAAGGTCGAGAGGACGGCGCGATTTCTTTGACTTACACGCCCCCATTCAGCACTCAACGCGTGCATCTCCAAATCACCACCATCGGTGAGCTCTAGCGGGTCCTGCGTCCACTAACGGGCTAAACGAACTTCACAGATACCTGCGCCTACCCTGAAGGTCACCGTTTTTTTGTCTTCTCGGATGATGACATCCCCTCTTCCATAGCAACGGCGTTGAGTTCTTACCAGCCTCTCGATTGCAGTCCAACAATCGGGGAGTTTCTCACATCCATTAGTCGTTCTCTGGACCAGGCAATACTTGGTCTTGAAGAGTCTTCAGCTTCCGCTGACGAGTGCGACGCTGATGAATACATAGAGGAAGACGAGGTTTGGGATACTGAACACGAGACATTTCCCTTGTCAAAAGTTGGCCCATCCTCGCCAGACGTACTTCGTTCCGATCTCAGGGCCGTCAAAGCAGCAGGTTATAAGGTTGGCGTCCTGGGTGATATCACAGGGTCCATCATTGTGTGCATCTCCTGTCGTATAGGAAAGCTTGGAATCTCCGAAGAAGCACTGCAAGCCTGGCATGTTGAAGGGTCGGAATACTTGACTCTCCTCCTGCGTTACCCTCTTGGGTATGTTCCTATGTCCCGGATTATGTCTCGAGGACCGCAAACGCCCGACACGCTCGTCCAAATGCATGTGGGCGTCTGTAAGTCCTACAAACCGAGCCTCAGTTGCGCATTGCGGCAGTTTCTTTCGACGCAGGACCTAGATCGCATGACCGGCAGCGTCTCCAATGATCCGCATAGCGGCCCAGAGTCAGTATATCGCTGTCTGCAGATCGCTGAATCGCTGAACAAGCTGCTTGAGACCCATTTTCTCCGTCTACTGAAATTTCGACTTGAGCACGGATTCTCATGGGCTGGGGCAGAGACATACCTACACACTGCTCAAGGCGAATATCGCACTTCGCTAATCTCAACAAATCCAGAATACTTCGCCCCAGATGACCGGAGCATCTCTACCCCAAGCTTTCTGAAGGCCGATCACCTTTCAAACGATAAAGACACAGACGCCCTGGCCTTTCCATTGATTGCAATGCAGTTTGTACTTCGACGGTTCGTCAAGTGCACAGAGTTTTGCCTGAATTGCTATCGCAAGGTTGAGTTTGGATTTGAGGCTATCAAGCCTTATGTCTGCTCCAATGGTCTATGTCTTTACCAATACATGCACCTAGGAATGGGGCCGAGCGTTGAGTGGGAGATAATTTCGCAGCCGTACGTTGCCGATCTATTGATTAGCTTCACGTATTGCAGTGCCAAAGATGGGTCTCTGAACGAATTTCCTTGTGGAATCGGGCTGAAGGTTCCGACAGGGATAATGAGCAAGGCACACTTCGACCGAGACTTGATGGAAATCGCCGCTGAACAACCCTGTGAGCTTCGAGTTGGGGATTGGATCTGTATGATGACCGATAGCAACCTTTCAACAGACCAGTGGCACTGTGAAGTGCAAGATACAACCTTGTTCCCACATGTCAAACTATCAACACCCCTTCGACTGAACAATCGAAGCGTCAAAACCCCCCAACTCACCACGGGCAAAATTCGATACGAGATCTATGACAAGGACTTTGACAGTTTAAGCGCGACGGGTAAATGCACATCCATTGCCACTCTCCTAGATACACTTCCAGCCGTCGACGCGATGCGAGACTACATTACGAATGGGGGTCTGAACAATGTCAACCGTGCTCTTTCCAGCTGGCACGACCGAGTTTCACCGGCTGCACTCTACGTGCTAAGATGGGTCATCGCTTCGAATCGGTCATGCATCTTGTATGATGATAATCCTGAAGACAAAGTGTCCGGCATGCCAGGCTACCTTCAGTTCCGATTTGCGCAAGGGGCACCGGACAAAGAGGCCCGCTTTGTACAGGCTGTCAATGCAGCTGCTTCGACCAAGGATGGGAATTCGCAACATCCCACCTTGTTCGCATGGCATGGCAGCCGTCTCCACAATTGGCACAACATATTGCGTGAGGGGCTACACTTCAAAAAGGTCGTTAACGGACGAGCCTGTGGTAACGGAGTCTATATGTCGAACCTCTTCGGCACTTCGTTAGGCTACAGTGGCTACAGTGCTGGTGGATCAGCAACGCATACCTGGCCTCAGAGCAAGCTCAACGTCAAGTGCGCAATATCTCTGAACGAGGTTGTCAATGCTCCCGGCCAATTTGTTCACAATGTCTCATGCTACGTCGTCCAGCATCTTGACTGGATCCAACCGAGGTATCTATTTGTCGGGCCCACTCCAACAGACGCGAAAGTGTGTCATGGGAACCCATCGAGAGTCTATACGCAGGACCCGAAACGAGTAGCTGTGGGGGTCGAGGGGAAGAAGGTCAAAATCCCAATCTCTGGGGTCGCGACACACAAGGCCAATGTGTCGGTCACGAGCAGAAGCCTCAAAGAGCGACGGAAAAAAGGGGGAAACCCCGATGCCAGCTTCTGCGACACTGATAGCGTGGCCACTCTCGAGGCCGATCGACAGCTGCTCAGAGACAGTTACAAGGACGACAACGACGAGCTGCCGTTTCGTATCGACTTTTCGAAGACTGATTTCCGGCCAGGGACTCTAGAGGTCTCTTCGCTACGTCTCCTAGGGCCCCCACGATATGCAACCACCACAGCGACCAAGGCGTTGCACAAGCGCTTACAGGAGACCTTAAAGGTACAGAAGAGAGAGCCCCTCCACGAGCTTGGCTGGTACATTGACCCGAACCTGGTGAACAACGTCTACCAATGGATTGTGGAACTACACACCTTCGACCCAAGCTTACCGCTGGCCAAGGACCTGAAGAGGGCCAAGATACAGAGCATTGTGTTCGAGATCCGCTTCCCCCCTCACTTTCCAATGAGTCCGCCGTTTGTGCGCATCATCCGGCCGCGGATTCTCTCGTTTGGTCGCGGTGGCGGTGGCCATGTCACCCTGGGCGGCTCGATGTGCATGGAACTCCTCACCAACTCGGGATGGTCGGCTGCCTGCAGCATGGAGAGCGTTTTCCTACAGGTGCGTCTTGCGCTGAGCAACACGGAGCCTCAGCCCGCCCGGCTTGACAGCTCGACCAAGACGGACTACACGGTTGGGAATGCAATCTCTGACTATAAGAGGGTGTGCCAGTTGCATGGGTGGCAGGTACCTGATGACCTTCAGCAGGTCTATTGGTAGGTGAACTGCTCAGGGATGTATGAAAGATGATGCCAAAGCCATAGTGGAAGCCCTCATTCGACTTGCTTACACCATTATTGTAAATTAGAGTTGATGGGGCCTAGCTTAATGTTAATTATTATGGAAAACAGCGGACTTCTCCGAGAATATAAAGAGCAATTTGAAACATCTACTATGCTGTTCGTCGTTTTCCTTTTTAGTGGTTCTTGGTAGGAGCTCGTGGTGGTTGGTTAGGGTGATGGCGATATAACTAGTCAAATCTTCTCATCTATCCCTGCCATTATGCAATCCACACTCGCAGTGTAGCTGCAATTGACACCAGATCCCAGTCCTTATATATGATCATCTATTGTGCATTGATTCTGGCTGTTTGTAGCAAAGAATGAGTATGCTCATTGTCCGTTTCCCGCTTCTCTGGTCGGAAACACTATAGTACATAATAAGAGTTATAGTTGAAGAGATATATAATGCTGTGGCGAAGATCATATGCATCATATCGCCATTGCCCAGCCGCGCACGAGATAGACATGGCGAATGACACCATTGCATGGCATTCACCCTTCTCCTCTCCCCTTCAAGCTTATATATGAGCGCAGAATGTCCCCATAAACACGCCGATGTCGATCTATAACGCGAAACAGTTTCACGATGGGCTTCTCTTCTGCCACAGTCAATGACTCCGCAACGGATGATCACAGATCCGACGATGCAAGCGTTATCGATGATGGGAGTCTGAAGTACACGCTCGAGGGAGGCACAAACACCTCCAGACCGACCTACCAAGAGGCCTCCGGCGCGCCGATAGAGAAGATCTCTCCACTCGGATACTCAGTCGGCTTCGCAACGGTTGTCTTCTTGAACATAGGCAAGATGATCGGGTCTGGAGTGTTCTCCACTCGTGCGTCTGTCCATCTTGACTGCATCTCTTGACACTAACCGATGAAACCAGCCTCGACGATCGTCAAAGGCGTCGGCTCCGTAGGGCTCAGCCTCATCTACTGGGTGATCGGGTACTTCATGGCCGCGAGCACGCTGTCCGTGTATCTCGAGTTCGCCTCGTACTTCCCCAGTCGCTCCGGGTCGGAGGTCGTCTACCTGGAACAGTCGTATCCGCGACCGCGGTATTTCTTTGCCACCGTCTTCGCCATGCAGAACGTGGTTTTCTCTTTCAGCAGCAGCAATTCCGTGGGTATGTGAGCGGGCCCCTGACGGTGCGGACAGAGCTGACGGCTGCAGTGATGGCGCAATACCTCTTCAGATTGGCGGGCGCGGAGCCGACCGCGTGGGGGCTTAAGGGGGTTGCAATTGCTTGCTATACGGTTGCTGTCTTGGGTTGGTTATCCCGTGCTGGTGGTGTGAGAGGTGCTAACGAGGACGGGCAGTTCTGGCGTTCAACACGAAGTGGTCTCTCCGGTTGATCAATGTCATCGGCGGTATCAAGCTCATCGTGCTGGTTTTGTAAGGTCAACGCTTCTGAGGGGACTGCACACGTCTGACTTGTGGTAGCATCGGTATAACCGGTCTTGTTGTGCTCGGAGGCAACACTTCCGTCCCAGATCCTAAGGTGAATTACCGAAATGCGTTCGATGGATCATCCGCTATATCGGTATATGGAGCGACAAATGCGCTTGTCAAAGTGATGTTTTCCTACTCCGGCTATGAGAATGCGTTTAATGTTGTCAACGAAGTTCGCGTATGCTATATCTCCGGACTGTTCTTGAAATACTTCAAAACGAACGACTAACAACCAGGGCACAGAATCCGATCAAGACGCTAAAATGGAGCGCCCCGACAGCCTTGCTGGTCACATCTACGTTGTATATTCTCGCAAACATCGCGTACTTCTCTGCAGGCAGCAAGGAGGAGATTCTCAACTCGAAGGTTGTGGCCGCGAGCGTCTTCTTTGAGAAGGTGTTTGGGACAAACAAGGCCTCCCGCGCATTGAACTTCTTCATCTGTGTGAGCGTGTTTGGGAACCTGGTCTCAGTCCTCGTTGGGCAGTCTCGCATGCTGCGCGAGTGTGGAAGGTGAGAATGCATACCACTTCTGACCACGAACCTTCTGACTCTCCGCAGACAGGGCGTCCTCCCGTTTACGTCGTTCTGGACATCGACCCGGCCATTTGGCACGCCACTGGGCCCATACACTGTTAAGTGGGTGATGACCGTGCTCATGATCCTCATACCTCCCGCCGGAGACGCCTTCAACTTCGGTATGCTGTCGCTGCAGTGCATGGATCGAGCGAAACGCTGACAGATACAGTCGTCGACCTGGGTGTGTACCCCACGAGCTTCTTCACTTTCCTCCTGAGCGTCGGATTGCTCGTCACCCGTGTGCGCCGCAAGCGCTTAAACCTCCCGCCGTCCGAGTACCGTGCGTGGGATATTGCGGTGGTGTTCTCCCTCCTGTCGAACCTGTATATGCTCGTCGCGCCGTGGTATCCTCCAACCACCGGTGCCACGGGCGGCGACGTGAGCTTCTGGTACGCCACGTACTGCGTGGTGGGACTCGGCATGTATGTGCTTTCGCTTTCTATTGAGCTTAACTGGTCGCAGAGCGGTTGTGCTGACACGGGGCAGTGTGGCTTTTTGCGGGGCATACTACTTCCTCTGGATCAAGGTGCTCCCCAAGCGCGGCGGATATCAATTCCGACAGACTATTATCCAGCTAGATGGAGGTGCTAGCGCGCATCGGTTGGTTAAGGTGCCGAATGACCAGCTTGCGGAATGGGATGCCGAGCATGATGCGACTGGGAGGGTGCGTAGGAGGATAGCGCACGACATTGATGTTAAGGCCTAGGT
Source organism: Aspergillus aff. floccosus IMV 01167 (assembly GCA_001931935.1). Classification (NCBI taxonomy): domain Eukaryota; kingdom Fungi; phylum Ascomycota; class Eurotiomycetes; order Eurotiales; family Aspergillaceae; genus Aspergillus; species Aspergillus aff. floccosus IMV 01167. The sequence goes on from MSJE01000298.1 coordinate 280,777, forward strand.
TGCAGATACGACAGGGGTATAAGGGACTGTGAAGGGTATTCACGTGGTGAATCAGAGAAGAATTTTCAATGTCATTTTTCGTTCATGAATACTATCGTACTCCCGAGAACCAGTCTCATCACATTTTCATTCCGTACACCCATCCAAATCTAAGCCTCGGTGCTCAAGATGTCCGAGTCACCGGCATCCAGGATTGCCATAGCCGAGCAGCGATACAGCTTTCCGCAGGCGGTTCCTAGCTCAATCTGCAGGAGTAAACATTAGTCCACAGGGAAAGGGGCTCTCCGGAATATCCACAGGGGGAGATTCCATCGCCGAGCGAGCAAAAGCCCTCTCCAGCGATCCGGTCCAGGCCCCATCGCCGAGCGACTTCTTTCTCTCCAGAGCCAACGGGTGGCTCCTTCGCTGAGGGTTTATGGAATGGGAGGCGGGAAACATACGTTGTTGCCACTGAAGTGGTGGACGGGGGTTTTGGCCACTGCATTGCTTGTTAGCGATCGCGGTCGTTGGTTCTCGTCGAGCAGGGAAGTATGAGGGATTGCAACGTACGCATGGCGTAGTACTCGAGCTCGGACTTGCGCAGCGGCGGGCAGTTTCCGGCAATCAGGACCAGCTTGGCCTTTCCAGAGCGGAGCGTCTTGAAGGTGGATTTTGTGCCCATCGTGACTATCTTCGGTCAGAGATTTTCGCGAGCAGAGGTGCAGGTTGCGCCAACCTTTTCCGGACTTCATGACGAGCGCAAGGCGCGAGGAGACGGTGTCTCCGGTCTTCTTTGCTTTGGCCATTTTGATTGGGACGGTTGTCGATTTCGTGTGAGTTGGTGTTTGTAGTGGTGATGATGATGATGCAGAATGTGGATTATCGCAACTGTCACGTGATTGTCGGATCGTGATCACGTGATGTTAGGGCTTTGATTGTAGCCCTAACAGACGATCGTATCCTCCGTTGAGTAATCTCATTGAATCTTGCTGCCAACTGAGCGGTTTCAAAGATAGAATGGACCAGGCTTGATCATAGTCTCTGCAAGGCGATGGTGTACATGCCGGTGACGTTAGGGATATGGCTCACGATTCGCCTCCAAGATAACAATCAAATATACATCCAGGGCTATTCAAGTACTTAGTAACATTGACTAAGTATAGACTTGGGCAACAGTTATCATCAAACAAAGAATCTTCCAGATGAAATATTATCTTGGTGATAAAATAAACACGCGCTCAGTTTGATCAGACGTGGAGACATCCAGCCCATACGTGTATAGGGGTATGTAAGAATGATGTCAAGCAACGCGCCATTGTATAAATCGCCTTCAAGATGCGACCTCTGCTCCACCTAAAGTCCATACGTGAAACATCTTAAACCTAGGGATTATGTCTACTGCAATCGTCACTGGCGCTACCGGTATGTGCAATTGAACCCCTTCATCCCGAACAAAATCTCATTCATGATAGGTATCACCGGTGGCGCAATTGTCCGTCACCTCCTACAAGATGCCTCCTACACCAAAGTCTACACACTATCACGAAGCCAGCCCGGCGTCCAAGACCCCCGCGTCAAACATGTATCTCTGGACCTTCAAGGCTCAGCAGACGCAATGGCCTCAACCCTCACAGGCATAGCAGCCGACTACATCTACTTCTGCGCCTATCTCGCCCGGCCCGACGAGGAGGAAGCAGCCCGTGTCAACGGCGCCTTGCTCTCAAACTTCATCCAAGCTCTCGAAATTACCGGCGCAGTGAAGCACCTCAAGCGCTTCATCCTAACCTGCGGCGCCAAACACTACGGCGTGCATCTGGGCACCCCAAAACAGCCGCTTCTCGAAACCGATCCACGATTGGAGAACGGCATCGGGGGCGCGCAATGGCCCGCCAACTTCTACTACACGCAGCAGCGTATTCTTGAAGGTGCAGCTGCAAGAGGGAACTGGGAGTGGATCTGCACGCTCCCGAACGATGTGATCGGGTACGCGAAGAACAACTTCATGAATGAGGCCACGGCGTTAGGTTTATACTGCGCTGTGAGCAAGGCACTGCCCGGTTCCAAGCTTCTTTTCCCTGGCAATAGAATCAACTATTTCGTGTTGAACTGCTGGACGTCGGCGGAGCTGCATGCGCAATTTTGTCTCTGGGCTGCTACTGCGCCTGGCGCAGGGAACAATATCTTCAACGTGATGAATGGGGATACGCAGTCGTTCCAGGAGCTGTGGCCCCGTCTCGCCGAGCGGTTTGGCTGCTCCGCCCCGCCTAACATGTTTGGACCGGATACCATGGACGCGTACCTAGATGAGGCGACAGAGACGCAGTTGCCAACGTCAAACCCCCTCATCGCGCATAAGGAAGCATTGGGAATCGTGAATGACCCTGTTACCTCTCATCCGCCCGTTCTACGGCTCCCCATCGACCCCCAGAAATGGGCGCAGCGGAAGGATGTGAAAGAGGCGTGGTCTAAGCTGCAAGCAAGATACAACCTGGACCAAGCGGCCTGGGACAAGGCTACGTGGGATTTCTTGACTTTTGTGCTTGGGAGAGAATGGGGCTGTGTTGGAAGCATGAGTAAGGCCAGGAAGCTTGGTTGGACGGGATACGAAGACACCTGGGAGGCGTTTGAGAGGACTTTTGACGAGTTGGAGAGAGAGGGGGTCCTTCCCCGGGCGGCGAAATTGAGAGAAGACTTTAGTTGATAGTGCAACGGTTTGAAATAATATACTGTAAGTTTTATAGCTACTGCGATTGTCTATCAATAAAAGCCCCCGCTTCCCACCTCGCCGAGTCTAATGAATGGTGAATTATTAGTCCAGGTCGCGAATGCCATTCTTCAGGCTCTGGCGAATTGGAGTCCATGTCGGCTGCCCATAGAAATCCTTCAGAAGCTGCTCAGCCCTGTCTCTTGGGATGACTCGGGTGTTGTCGCGCAGTTCATTCTCAGGCGGGTTGGGGATGCGTTGGTTGTCTGGTCGAAGCTCTCGTAGCACGCGAACGACATCGGTCCAGTTGGCCTGCTCTGCAAACCCAAAGATGCGCTCCGACTTGACGTTGATATCAAGAAGACCAATGATGCAGAGTCGAGCCACGTCTTCGACATCCACGAACCATTCTGAGTTTTCCTGTTAGATCCTTTGCCATCGTCAACAGGGACTGTGTTGGTAACTCACGCTCAGGAAACTTGGAGAAAGCAGCTGGATCACCCTCTAGTAGTTTGCGTGTCCAGCCCATGGTTGAGCCAAAGACTTCCGGGTGGATGATTCTGCCAACCTGCGTGAAATCAGCCTTCTGTATTGTGTCCACCTATGTTGCAGGGTCTCACGCTGAAGCTCGGCAAGACGGTGTTGAACACGAAAGAGTGCCTATGCTCTTGCACCCACTTCCAGGACTGTCGCTCTCCTTCCGTCTTGGACGCTGCATAGACTGCGACGCCTTTCTTATCCAGAGGCGTCTGCTCATCCCACGCAAGGCGGACGGCTTCTTCGTTCCAGGTGTCTACCTCATATCAGTAGATGCATCATCAAGCGCATATAGTACACTGCTCGTACTTACCTGCCTGGATGGTGCGGCCCTCTGGCGCAGGATTAAGCATGTAGGTAGCGCTAGACGAGGAAACGAGCACCACTCGCTTGACGGACGACCGTTTCGCTGCTTCTTCAAGAATCCCCACTGTGGCCTGAACCACCCACGGGATGACGGCTTCAGGGTCCGCACTGAACGTCAAATCGGATGCCTGTTTCTACTCAGTATCTCGCCGTGACTGGCGTGTACCAGGGCACCAACCAGATGGACAACACCGTCGACATCATCCAAAACACGATTAATGATATATTTATCCTCAAATGACGGCACGATCACCGACTCGAACATGCCCTTTCTGTATCGTTCATCGAAGTACTGGTCCAGCCATGGCTTGGGCGCACGGACGGTGCCTCGCACCAGGTATCCCAGCGTGAGGAGCTGGTCGGCCACATGTAACGCGAGGTAACCGTTTGCGCCCGTCACTAGGATGCGGGATCCTGGCGGAAGCGCGACTCTGGCAGGCCTCATGGCTCGTCCTGGCAGACGGATAGCGTCTTTTGGCAGACGGATATGCGGTGAGGTTTGGAGATGATGCTGCCCACGGAGTGGGGTAGAAGTATCCATGATCGGCGGGGACGGACGATCGCAATGATACGCGATAGTTAGTGTAAGTTACTAAGGCCGTCTAACCTCGGACCTCTTCCCAATCCCTGACTGTAATTTAGACAGTACGATCTGGAGGGGCTACAGCTTTGTTGTGAGGAAGTTCCCGATCCCCGCCTCGCCTTCCCAGAACTTGCCCACTACATCGCCGTTGTTGACCGGCAGCTGCCTCGTCCAACTCATCAGCCGCTCGTACACGTTCCCGTCTCTACACCCAAGAGCACTGCAGAGGCTGGCGTCTGTAAAATCCCAGGCATCCGTCAGAGCGACAATATCCGGCAAAAGCAGGTCAAGGAGGTCGTTGATGGTTGCGCGCATGTGCATGAGTTGATCGAGTGACAACATGCCATCCTCGGCGAACGGAACAGCATAAAAGGTGGAAACCGGGCTGACGATCGTTGTCAAGGCAAACAACGTGCACATTCGGGAGAGGGGCAGATGGAGACTCGGTTCTGTCATTTGAATCTTACTGACCCAGTCCTGGAACGAACGAAGGATGATGTATTCGGCGTATGCATGACCTGCTGATAGAACGATCATCATGTGCTTGTTCCATGCATCCGCTAGCGACGTTTCTTTTGATTCTTGAGTCACGAGCACGTGCGCCATAGCGAGGAGACGATGTGAGCGGTGCCGGAAGATTGATAACAGTGTCGCAGGCTCGTAAAGCCGGTCAGGATCTGTCTGGATGCTTCCCTTTTCGCCGAGGTAGGGCTTGAGACCTTCCAAATACTCCTGCATCTCCGCATCGACTGCTTCTGCAGAGATATATGCGTGTATCTGCTTGAAGAGATATCGCACCAGCTGCTGCCACATCACATAATTATCCCCCTCGAAGGTCGCCGTCGCAGACACCGTAGCTACCATGTCCGGGAGACCCGACAGCGCAACATATCCATGACCTCCGCACATCTTGCGCGCTTCGTCTGCACCAGCGCTGGCGATGGTCGTCGCCCAAGCCTTCAGTCCTGTGCTTAGCCCATGGATGTAGGAAAGTCGATCGAGGCGGCCCTTGGCTCTTTCCGGGACGAAGCCATAATACACCTCGTCAAACGATTTGGATGCAGATAGGATCGCATATGCCTGTGATATGAGCGTCAGAAGCCGGTAGTTCTGAGACTTGTACGCAAGAAGCGCAACTTCTGGAGCATCTCCGCTGGCAAAGATTGGTTTCCCCTGCTCGCGGACCACAGAGTAGCGCGTTGTGACCGTGAGAGCCTGCGCGAGACCGAACCCAGCACACTTGATCATGACACACCGAACGTCCAGCATCGTCGCATAGAGAAGCTTGGACAGCTCCGCAGGATTAGACCGACAGATGTACGTTCCGTCCGGGAGGACCTCAGCATTTGCGGCCAGCAAGTTGTCTCGCGGCACACGCACACAGTTGAACCGGGCATATCCATTGCATGTTCCGTTATATGCCATCTTCATACCGACATCGCCCAGCTCCATTCCTTCGACGGGCGCATAGTCCTCCAAGGACCGGATCTGCACGACGAACCAATGCATCCCGTGGTCCTGTCCCTTGGTGAGTAGCCTTGCAGCCACGACAACATGCGTGCAGCTGATTCCCAGACCCCCGGGCCAGTATTTCGTTGCAGTCAGCGTTGGAGAGTCGATGATGAACTCACCCGAGGCTTCATCGAAAGTAGCCGTCGTCTCAATTCCCCGAACAAAAGTGCCGTGCCCGAGTTCTGTCTGAACATAAGCCCCATTTATTCTCATCTGGTCAATGAGGGGCAGCCAATAATCCTTCTGCGCATCGGTAGCCTGCAGTTCGATCGTCTTGCGAAACATGAGGAAGTTCATCCCAAACGGTGACGCGTTGGTGAGATGATACCGCTCCGTCAGCGACTTGAAATGCTCGTGATTATGCGCGAGCATGTCCTGGGTCGTGGCACGGGCTCTCCGCACTCCTTCAATGTACAGCCCATCGCGGTCCAGCCCTTCGTAGAGACGGGGGAGTTTCATGTTATCGTCCAGCCCCAGCGCGGCTTCCACGCGCGCAAACGCTGCTCGGCGGGATCGGACATTCTCCTCGCTTTAGAAGTCAGTATGGATCTTTTAGAGCTTGGGCTCTCGTACTTATCGTGAATGAAGTTGGTCAATTTCTGAGAGTCGAATGTCGCATTTTCTCTGGCATGCGCCAGAAGGGCCATTTGCTTTGTTTGGGGCGCCATGAAAGGAATTTATTCCTACAAAGTAGTTCTCTGTATCTTGTATATGGGAAGTGGAGAGCTGACACCCCTGAGGCGATGCCGGTCTTGAAATAGGTTTTGGCCCCTGAACAACTCCACTGTATTGCTCTTTGTCACCGCACCGAGGCTGAAGGGTAGTATTGGCCCCCAATAGTTCCCCGAATCTTTAGAAAGGGGCGAACACGGATGCCTTGCTAGTGGAGATTAATCCGTGCTTAAGCGAGACATATTCGCACGGTGATTTGCTCGATTGGCTTTGGCCACAGCTTTGCAGATTCATGACCGGGGACTGACTAGCCGTGTATGTGGATACGATCGGTTCATTCATGTGGTAGCAGGAAGTAGGTAACTGGGTTGTGGTTTGTATAGGACGTGCAAGTGGGTGAGACTTCAGCACTGACATCGCTTGATCTTGCCGCTTCTTCAATTAATCGAGATAGCATATAGCTCACGAAATTATAGAAATTAGTAGAACATTGCGATAGGTTGAGACGAAATTTTTCAACGAGGATGCTAACTAAAAGTAAATACGAGCGAGTGACCCTGTTGGTAGAAGCTTTGCAACATCATGCCCAGTTGGTCACCCTTAAGTGGCCATGGAATAGTCCAGGAAGCCGGAACGACATCACCGTAACTCATCAGACTCCTATCATCTACCGCCAAGTGACGTTCACCACCGCTGTAGATGTCCCGCAAGCGGACGGAACCGTGTATGAACGGTTCGGATCACTCTCCCATGTAATCGACCCGCTGCTCGAACGTCGGATGAACTTGTACTGGAAGCTCGTCCCCGCGGGGAGGTTGACCGTGGCATACCAGAGATTGTTACTGGAGGTATATTTGCTGGCACTCAAGGCCACAGCCTTGCTCGTGTCCCAGCTGCCAAGTTGCGAGATGGAACCCACAAGGTAAATATTCTCGCCATACACTGTGGTGGCAATCTCGTTAAAGGTCACTGCCACCGAGGTCGGAACCACACAACCAGCCGATGTGGTCGAGGCGGACGAGGTAGTAGAGGTTGGCTTGCTTGTGGTCGTCGTAGCACCAGTCCCACTAGTCAAAGTGCTGGGCCACGCGGTGTTTGTGGCGGTACTGTAGGTGCCAATGGCAGAGGTTGCGGAGCAGACTGAAGGGACACTGCTTGCGGTCGTCTCGCCCCAGGAGGGGGGAACAACCGAGTTTCTTCTCAAGTTGGCCGTGAGCAGGGCTGCATACGACCATGTGAGATCGCGGGCCGACAGAGAGAAGCCGTCGGACTTGCCGAATTGTTCGGAAAGAGAGCCGTTCGTCATCGCGTGTGTTTGCTATATAAGCTATTCAGCATGCCAGCATTTCCAAGAAGGTCGGTAGCAGAAACATACCACAATACTAATGTACCCGTCGGCGTACGTCTTCACGGCGTTCACGATAGAAGTGAATGTCGAGCTCGAAGAGGCATAGGTTCCAACGGCTGCAGAGCTGTAGAGGTCCTTGAAGAAGGCCAAAGACACATCCGTGATCGTAAGAGACCCAATCTTCTGCCACTGGTAAATGGCATCGTACAACTGCTCTGCGGCAGCCAACGTCGTAAGGAACCACGGGTTTCCATTGTAGTAAGAGTCCTCGGGGTACCGACCCACGGCGACAGCCTTGCCTTGGCTAATGCCCGAGTTGATGGAATAGATAGAACGGAATGAATCGGTGTAGACCTTGTGGTTTGCCAGGGCCCGAGGAGAGCATGGCTGGAACGTGGTGTCGTCGCACCCGGCATTCGGGTCAAAGGTATGGATGCTTCCCAGGACGGTGTTGGCGTCTTTACCAGATCGCCCACCGCCGAAGTTCGCCATAATATACGAGCCTGTCCAGAATCGCTGGAGGAAGCAAAGAACCTGCGGTGCCTGCGAATCGCACCACGAGCACGAGGCACCAACTTTGGAGGCGAAGGTGCTGCCTTCCACCAGAGCCCGATGCTGCACGGCAATGGTGAAGAAGGAGGATCCACTCACTTCTTCCCAGAGGTCTGTTGCATTCAGAAGTTTAGCTAGAGTTCAACTCTGGGGACTTTTGGGGAAATGCACTGACCGAATCCAGTTTGGTTCCAATACTGGGCAACGTACGACAGATCGTTGCGCACGATCGGCCACACAATGCTAGAGGCGTAGTTTGAATACCCATTGTCCTGTGCCTGCGTTAGTCCGATCGTCATGCAGGATGGGATCCCTGTCTAGACGTACAATGAGCCAGTTACCAAAGTCGATCAACGCCGTCGCTCTCAGTGCAGGGCCATCCCGCTGGGGGCGTCCCCAGCTGCCCGTGAAGGCAGTCTCATCGACATAATATTTCGGTTCTGCCAGACCACCGGTTGACAAGGACCCCGACGGGTTGGATACGGTCTGGAGGTATGCTTGTGCACTAATGTACTCCATGATCACGGTCTGAAGGCTTGTCTCGCCGTTGCGGAACAGATCGATAAGGGCCTTGATGGTCAAGGCCGCATCGCGAGTCCACGTGTAGTAGTCTGATGATACATGCTGGTTAGCTCAATATGTTCTTTCATATACTACAAGATGTACTCACAGTCTGGATCGCTGGTGCTCGGACTAGCAATCACGACACCGGGCTTAGCACTTTTAGCGTAGGCTCCACTGGAACCCACGTTATCGAGAATGCCATCCAGCGCAACGGCTGTCTCCGATGCCAGCCATGCATCCAAACTGGTCGTCGCTCTGGGGGCCAATTGGGGAGCCCCGACAACGCTCTGGACAAGAGCCAGCCCATGAAGGGCGAGGGTGAGAATGCGCGTCATTGCAGATTGAGCCAACGCCGATCAGAGAAGATCTCGAAGATCCAAGTGAGATGCTTGCAACTTCTGAACGAAAGAAGTAACTGCTGCAGCAGATCGTCCTATTTATCTATACTCCGTAGACCTCTGCTGCCTGTAGACGGGTTTTTGTCGGAAATGTTCTTCGTTTAGCGCACGCCTAGCTGTGGGACTTGTCTCTTTCAGTGTCGACGAAGTATTGACGAATGCCCCGCATGATCCTTGTGTCCGGGGCAGTTTAATTACTTGTTCCTTAAGCTTACAAGCCTTGGCTAGTGCCGGAGACTATTCCATCGTGTCGTTAGCGTCTGCTGGTGCAGGAAAGATCATGGCTCGGCAATTACTTCCTTCAACAGTGTTTGGATCACAAGACGTTTGGGTACATTCAAATGTCAAGGAAGATAGGGAAATATGAAGCTGTCGGGGTACAGCCGTGATTTTCCACTCATGTGAGGAGGCTTATGAAAAGGCTGGCTGACAAGTCAGGGGTCACAGGCTTCATGTATAGTGTCGGGGATCTAGCCCAGATTGGAATCGATTAATTGCAGCAACGCCACCAGCATCTGAATTCCCCGCATATTTCGCCGTCCCCTGTCTTCTCCAGGCTTTCAAAATGGTGGCGTCTGGCGTGCAAGATTTTTGCGAGGTCTCACTGGTACGATCAGATGGGGTGCATACTAGGCATGGGCAATCAATTGGACTGCAGGCAAGCGTCAATCTTCGGGCTATTGGCGAACTTTCTGGAATGAGCACTTTTCGCCTTCCTTGGCGGTGTTCTGTAGTGGCTACATCGGCTCATCGACCTCTCTTTCGGCCCAACTCTGGATGATTCCCCGGGTGGTTGGCTCATACTCTTTCAATATCACTCTCCCGTCTTGAATGAAGGTGTTGGCGTGGCAAAAGGCCAATGCCGGGTCTTGCTTCGACATGACAATCTCTCTCCATTGCATAGCGTCATCGTCGACGGCTGAGAGATCTTCATACAACTGCCGGCAGCTGGCCTTGTCTGCCGTGCACCGACAGATGTGCAGATGTAGGAGCATCCGACCCAGGCACGGCTTCCCTTCCTCGATCATACGAGAACGGTCAACCTTGACAGTAAGCTTCATCTTGGCGGGATCGCAGACGATAGTATACAATCCGTTGGTGCCACGGAGGAGGTGGCGGAGTATCGCATAGTGTGCCTGACCTGTTAGCCTTTATTGAGCACCGATATCGGATGCATGGAAACATACACGGCTGTGCGCCTGTCCCCATTTCTTCGAAGAGTTAGTACCGCTTTACCCGCGTAGATGGCACGCTCACCTTGGTAGCTGGATCGTAGTGCTGCAAACCCCGAAGTCCATCCACTCCCAGTTGCAAGTACAGGTTATAGACAACTGTAGGTGTTAGTAGTATACCAAAGAGACTGGGGCAGTACTAACGATCGTCCGACTTCACATCGCTCTCGTCATTGTATCCAAACAGCTGCAGAATTTCAGACTCGTCAATTAGGTAGGCGCCAACGAGCTCCGCCCTGCACTCATCGACGGTCGTTGCAATGTCTTCAAACACCCCAGTCCAGGTTTGTCCTGGTCGATACCATGTCTTGATAGGTGTCCCAGTCAAAGGGTTCGTGGGTGGCTTCTCTGGGTCGAAATTAAAATTCTCTGGGGCGGACTCGGTGAGAAACCTTCCTGTTCCGTGGCCCAGGATCTCGTGGAGGACAACCCAGATATAGTAAGCATGGAATCGATGCGCTTTGAAGACCGTCTGCTCAGCCTCGTCTACCAAGTCCAAGCCCCTAGCACGATGGCTCTCTGCTATCATTCGATTAGAGAAGATGATATTCTTGTAGCCGGCTTCTTGTCGTATGTCGTTGTACTACTCCATCAGTACTGATGCTCTCACAGAAGACATACAGCCACATACATTGGGGAGATTTATCCCGGCAAAGACGGTACTCGAGCAATACGCCAAGCCTGATATGCGATGAGCTACGACACATGTGACAAGACGCGAAGCGAAACCAGAAACTTACTTTGCACGCTTGAAAACTCTGGCGGCTCGAACAAGTCCTTCTCCCACGGTCCTTTACTCTCCCCGTCACTGGCAACCCATGGGAGTCTGCGAACCAATTTATCAGCCATGCTGGCGAGAATATTCAGTCTCCTCGACTCAATCGTATCCGGGATTCCAACGATGCCTTCGAATTCCGCACGGACGCCCAGCGGATCACGGTACGGCTCGATGAAACCAATCACAGTTTCCACCGCCGGCGCCTTGTCGCTGACCCATATTCGCTGCGAGGCTTTATACGCTTCGAGATCGCCGGTCGTGAAGCTCTCATGTATTTTCCCCACCATCTGTTCCTGGGTGGCATTACAGGCATACTCGGAGGCCTGCTGAAGATAGTGGCACACACGCTGCAGCTCATCTTTGTGATCCCCCTTGACCAGGCGGATCGTCTTGCCTGGTAGCGTGTCCGTCAGAAAACACCCGGACTCGCCGTCATGGACGGACGCTTGCAGAATGTCATAACATTCGCCTGATTTCAATAAGCGGGTGTTCTCGGGGAGGATCCCCTGCTCCTCCATGAGCTCCGCTATGGACGATAGATCCGCGGAGGATTGCATGCAATCCTCGCCGAGAAAGTATGTAGTCTGAGACAGGTCACTCGACTTGCCCAGACTGTGTGGGAACGGGTAGAACATGGGTGTTTTGACTCGGTCGAAGAGCGCTGCGACCGCTGGATCGTGTGATGCCAGCTGTGCAACGGTCTCTTGAGGTATATCCGGTATGAACTTTTGATCACCGGAGCCCTACGAACGTTACCAAGTGGACTGACAAGGTGAAGATACAGAAAATATACTTACAAAGTAGTTCCCGACGTTAGACAAAAACGTAGCTGCATAGTCCAGAAATCGCTCTAGGTCGTCGATCTTGACATTCGCGTTAGTGGCGAGATGCTCCCATTTTCCATCACACACACGATATAGTGCGAGTATCAGGTCGAATATGCCATTTGCTTCTGGGGATGTCTGGCGGAGGATGATTCGCGTGCCAGCCCAGGCGGCTCTTGAATGACGTTAGAACTTAAGAATCTATTCATTCCGCGCTGGATGGTGGGGCCGTACTTGGCCATATAATGAGCATAGTATTGTTCTTCTGATGTGAGGCCATTAAAGGCTGTTTTTACAGACAACTGATATATCTGAGGCTTCATCGTTCCGTAGTAGGTTGGGCAGGGATTTCAGACAGCTGTGGTGGTAGGTAGATGTTACATTACTGTATGCGTCAGTTTTGACCCCGCATCGGCGCCGCACGTGATGTGTGTATACTAAATCATTCAAAATGAGTAGATGATGTAGTCACGCCTAATTCTGTGGTGAATTGAGGATCTACGATGTGACAGACGAGGTTGGGCTAGGAGGCACTATATAAGTGGAGATGGCTGAGACTTAGCACATTCTCGGTTGTGCCAGCAAGGGCTTAGCACCGCACTGCTTGTGGAGTAAAAGCCGAAGATATCCCATTCTTACATCCTAGATACACGTTTACAGTCGTTGATACATCTTCGTAGCAAAGCGCCCTAGGTAAACCGAATGACATAAGGACAGGGAGTCTCCCCGAAACCCTCGATACTATTCTCCTGCACAGCGTTGACGCGGTCGTTGGGAGCATTCCACATACGATCGCCCGAGTCCCTGTTATTCGTCAGCTTACCATCCCTACAGTGAGCAGCATGAGCATACATCATCAATCCGACATGGTGAATACTAGAGCTATCCGAGCAGCTGCACTCGCCGCCAAAGAAGACAGCATCGCCCGCCTGGCGCTCCCCGTAGGGGTATTTCCTGCGCCGCACACATTAGCGACAGAACCATAACAGCAGCGCTTCACAGACTTGTATCCCAGGGTGGCTTCATCAGCACAGTACATGCTCGAAGTCACGCGAAGACCCTCGGTGAAGAGATCGCGGCCCGTCACCTGGCAGACAGCCCAGCAAACCAGACCCGAGCAGTCGTATCCGACGTCGCCGTAGTCGTAGGGGGGTTGGTCGCCCGTCGGGCCGTCGCAGTCGCCGCCGCCCCAGGCGTATGGGACTCCCGTGGCCGTCAGCGCTGTGTCGAGGATTTGCTGGCCGACGGTGCTGTTGCGGGTGTGGAGGGTCCTAGCGGAGGCCAGAGTGGTGAATAAGGCAGCAGCGAAGAGCTTCATGTTGTATGATGTCTGGGTGGGTTGTGTCGGTACTGCGTCGAGGATATGAGTGGTGTGATGTGTTTAGTTCTGCTAGATATGTTGGTTGGTGATGGGTTATTTATGTCGGAGACCCTGTCAATCCTTGATCTGGGGATGAAACGTCGTGTCGCTTGCAGTAGAGGCTGGCTCGTAGATTCATGCTGTTTGAGTCGAGATGTTCAGGTTTGGTTCCTGTTAAGGACACGAGTGATCGTCTATCGGATCAGATTCGACGATCATCCACTCAACGGACCACCGGCGGTGCACATCAATCTAAATATGAAGCAACAGTACCTGTGGAATTATCCAACAGTGAGGTTGTCTTGGAGGATGAATGGAAGAAGATGAAGGTAAATACGAAGAGTGGAGGGCCAAGCATGTTGAACCGACTGCCAGGCAATCAGATAAATGGATGAGAACACGAAGCGAAGGTAACATTGACGATCGCGGCTGATCCGGTCTCTATAAATAAGTGATCGTCAGGTCGACACGAGCAGTGTTGTGCATCAAGAAGCAATTGGCATATGGCAAGTTCATTCTCTCTCTCAGTTTTTGGATAGCATCGCAGGTTGGATACCAGATGTCCGGCCAGGTATGGGACTGCAGAGTCTGCAGGGTATCAAGTCAGACTTTGATCTGCAGGTTATGCGTTGAATCACATTAAGGGAGGAGATAGTCTTCACAGAACTTCCTTGGCAGAGATTCCTGAATGATCCCTCTACTGCTTGCTGTATTGCTCTAATGTTACACATGATCGTCTGCCGATGTCAGCGCTGTGAGAACTTACCAAGTTACAATTCTTGTTTGGCCCTTGATGCTTGGTTTTTCATTCATAGGATCGACCTTGGGGATCGATTACAGCTAATATCATTTCAACCATCGAACAGATCAATGTGCAGGACGGTAATGCGCATTCCGAAGTATAGGCTCAGTTCAGACATTAATGACATGTTGAGTGACAGTGGTGGATCTCCTTATACCAAGCTAGTTGTACTTAATTATGGTGGACCTGGCTAATAGAATCAGCTAAACATCTCGAATAAAGACATACCCCGTACTCCGTACTCTATGCTCCTGTTCTATATACTCTTAGACTATCTTGATTATATCATGTCATCCAAGACCAAAAAAAAAAATGCCAAGAAAGGGCTTGCCACTTGGCCTCGGGGACCTTTTTGAATCTGGAACGGCCCCGTAGCCCGGCGAGTCCCTAACATTGCCTAATAATCCCCAAGCAAACCCCGTTCTGCCCTGGTTGGTGGCACTCGGACTCCACCATCCGGGGTCTGACATGCTTACATACAGACACTACAGATATCTGACATGCAAGATGTGTGTCTATGACCTGCTCAAGGTCGCCGACCTGGACGGCGTCTGGGGCACGTACGTCGCCGACGCATGTGGCGTCGTCTGATTGCGTCGTGTGTGGTGATAAATAACTTGTGCATGTGGCGGGCAGGGGGTCATCGATTGACGCATACATACATACCATACGGTTGGGATTGGTTTTACGAACAAGAGCTACGGAGCCCATTATCGCAATGCCGCCACAGCCGATCGTCCACTCGGTCTACGAACCAAACACCGGTACCTGGCAGTACATCGTAGCCTGTCCGGCGACCAACCGCGCCGCCATCATCGACCCGGTTCTGGACTTCGATCCGGGCACCTTCACCATCACCACAACATCAGCAGATAGCCTGCTCGACCTGCTTGCGCGCAAAGGCTACACTGTGCACTACCTGCTCGAAACGCACGCGCACGCAGACCACCTCACCGCATCCTTCTACCTGCAACAGCGCCTCGCCGCAGCCGGGCACCCACGCCCGCCCATCTGCATCGGCCGCAACATCCGCCAGGTCCAGCAGACCTTCAGTCAGCGGTACGGCATCCCGCGCGCTGAGCTCGACGCCGCCTTCGACCGTCTCTTCGACGACGATGACGAATTCCCCATCGGCGACGTGCCTGCCTTCGTCCTCGCCCTGCCGGGCCACACGCCCGACCACATCGGCTACCGCGTCGGCGACAATGTCTTCACGGGCGACTCCATCTTCAACCCGGACGTCGGCAGCGCGCGCTGCGACTTCCCCGGCGGCGACGCCCGCGCGCTCTACACTTCCATGAAGCGGCTGCTGGCGCTGCCGCCGGATGTCCGGCTGTACACCGGACATGATTATCCTCCCTCGGCAGGGGATTCGGGGCGCGCGCGCGACCCCATGCCGTATACGACGGTGGCCGAGCAGAACGAGCGCAATAAGCACGCGCGGCGGGGGAGCTGCGAGGAGGAGTTTGTGCGCTGGCGGGCGGAGCGGGATCAGGCGCTGAAGGAGCCGCGACTCATTCACCCCGCGTTGCAGGTCAACGTGCGTGGAGGACGGGTGCCAGCGAGGCTGCAGGGCAGTCAGGTGTTGCTAAGCTTTGCGGTGCATGTCCCCGAGATCATGCTAGGGTCTGTAAATAACGGTACGAGTTAGCCGGTGTACGAGTAAGCATGGATGCGCCTCACCAGTTGGTATGAATCAGGCTGTGGCTGTATGTAAGAGGTACTTACCAGGTAGTCTACTCTGTACGAGTAGAGAGACATGACCATGTCCGAGACAAGAATGAACCCGAAATTAAGGACGAACGCCTCGTCGCCGAACAATGGGTTGGTCCCCGAATCGGCGATCTCGGAACGGGGAACTGAACTATGGGGATCGTCCGCCATCCATACCACCGGTTCTGTCTGGTTCAGGTCCCTGGAATAATAATAGAAGGCAAAAAGAAAGACGATAAGATGGGCCCTCTCCCGCTAGCCGTCTTTCAGCCTCAATATAGTACGCTCTATACAAATATTAAATCCACATGCAGACTGAATCCACCCCGTCCAAACCCCCGCGACAGCCTTCGTCGCTGGCCTGCGTGCCCTGTCGACGTCGCCATTTGAAATGTGATGCACAGATGCCCGCGTGCAGTCGCTGCCAGGCCTCCAGCACAGAATGCGTCTATGTGCGATCGCGGCGCGGCCTGAGGAGCCGGGGTAAGGAGCCGCCGTCGCAGCTTCTGAACGATGATATCCCCATGTTCAACGCTGATGCGTTTGCCGACTGGCTGAATGCTACCTCATTGCCGCAAGACCTTGAGGTGAGTACTCGGAGCCATGACTGAGTGTATGCAGCGATGGGCTGACGGCAACAGACAGAACGAGCGCTTTTGCAATCCCTCGACACCCCCCAAACCCTAGACATTCCCAGCCTGACCGACGACGCGCTCTCGTGGCCCGAGCCAGAAAGGCTGGGCGCCCCAGACGTCGCCTACGACCCGATGGTCCAGCTGTACTACCAGAACTTCCACCGGTCACACCCCGTCCTCATCCCGCGACGCGCGCTGCAGTCCCCACTGCGAGGGCGGCTCCCGGCGTATCTCCTGTCCATCGTGCGCTACATCGGCGCGCACTACTACCCCGACCCGTTGTTCAAGGAGTCGTACCGCGCGGCGGCGTACGAGGTGCTCTCGGCGCCGGTGAAGGACGGCTTTCGCGTGCAGGGTGTGCTGCTCCTCGCCATCGTCGAGCACGCGCATGGCAGCGAGGACGCGGCCCGCCTCACCCTCGACTCGGCCATCACCGACGCCTTGGACCTGGGCATGAACCGCGCGCCCTTTGCGCGGGAGCACTCTGCAGGAGACTCGGTCCTGGAGGAGAGCTGGCGCCGCACGTACTGGGAGCTGTATGTCGTCGATGGGCTGCTGGCGGCCATGGGCGAGCAGGGCGTCTTCCGGCTGTGGCACCAGAAAACGGGAGTGAAGATGCCGTGTGCTGAGCACATGTACAACGCCGCTGTTAATGTAAGTATCGTCCCAGCCTGTAGGTTTGATCCTCGCTAACGGTGATGGTGTAGGTCGTGCCCAACCCGCAGACGCTAGATGACATGCAGCGCGAGTGGGCGTTCGGTGACAGCACGCAGGCGTCGTCCTTTGCGTATCGCATCCAGGCGGTGCGCAACCTCGGCCAGGTGCTCGAGGCCAACCGCGCGCTCGACGTGGACATGGAAGCCAAGGTGGAGACGGTGGACGCGGCGCTCTTCTCGGCCGTCATGCAGCTGCCTACCGCATATGACAGCTCGAGCGTCGACGAGATGGTCTTTCAAGCCGAGATGATCAACTACCTGTACACCCCCCCCCCCCCTTCCTCCCATCTAGCACTCAGTATCGTAGCGACTGACACATGTTCGTAATAGGGCAATGATATACCTCCACCACCCCCGCTCAAGCATGCGCTTCGCCTCCTTCCACGCCCGCACATCATGCACGCGACTCCGCGCAGCGCACGACGCCCCGCCGGCCGCGACGGAGCTGGATCTGCACTCGCAGAAGTTTCTCCGCGCCGCGGATCTGCTGTCGAATCTGGCGACGCTGCCGAGCCCGATCAAGGGGCGCACGCCGTTCTTCACCTGCGCGCTGGCCATGTGTGTCGTCGTGCATACGGCCGGGTGTTTGGTGTTGCCGGCGACAGAGAAGCAGGAGTCGCTCAAGGCGCGCATCCAGCTGGGTATTGGCGGGTTGCATGTGCTGGGGAAGGTGTGGCCGTTGGCAAGGGCGGTGCGGCAGCAGATGGTGGATATGTATCAGGAGATGGGGTTGCGATGAGCTGTCAGGGGAGAATACACGTTGAAGATCTGTATGTACCAGTATGTGGGCTGTCGCTGAGAGCATCCATGCTCCACCTGGACACCACACCCACTAGACTAGCCAGCCGCTAGACTGGGGGGCCGCGGAAAGCACCGAAGGATGCCGGCCGTCATCGGTGCATCCTGCAGATTGAGTCGTGCTAGGCTTGGCGATTCAGCGGGCACACGCTGGAAATTGTATATCAAGCTGAACAAGCACGCTGACAGCCGTGACAGACAAGCTGTGACAGGGCTTGTGTATAATTTGCGAAATGATAGATGTAGGTGTCTGGCAGTCGCAAGAATGATAGCCTTCCGTCACACCTGTACCAAGAACATAACTCCAACCTTCGTAGACGTACTCTGTAGGCCTATAAGAAGGTAATCTGCAGTCGACTCATGCAGGACAGACTAACACAGAACAGGCAGGTAAATTAAGACCGGCGAGCGGATTATTGGGCCGTCGGCCGAGAAGGATCCTCTCGGGCATCTACCGACACGATCTGGTTCTTGGGTTCCTACATGATACGTCGCTGACAGGTGATGTATCAACAGCCGACGCCGTTGGCATTCGAACGCATGTCATTCTCGAATAGCGTGGAGCAGCAGCCATGGCTGATATGCGGTGTGCGGAATTCTTTATGGTTGTAGTGTCCATCTCGATGAAGCATATGTTTGAGGCATCAGATCGCGCGCTTCTGTAAAGTTGATTTGTGAGCAGGCCGACTGACCGACATTGATCGGAAGAACCTTATTTCGAGTACTCAGAGCAGGGTTGTGACCAGTAAAGAAATAAGAGGCTTGCAAAGCAAAAGCATTCATATCCAATGCCTTCGGATATCATCTGGACGTATGTACATGGACATGCGATCTGCCCAATCAGGTATTCATGCATAGAATCGTCAATCATGATAAACGCAGCCCGCCGTCTAAAATGCATTCAACAAAGAAAAGAAAAACACGCAAAACAAAACCTCCCAACTAATCGTCAAATTCTCGCTCGATAGCCTGCGCAATCTCATCTACTCCCCGTTAGCCATGCAAGATCCAAAATCCACCGCGGAAATGCCCACTCACCTCGTATCCCCTGCAAGGCCTCAAACGCCAGGGCATAATTGCCGACGAGTTTCACCACCAACCGCAAGCTTTGCTGTATGTCGCTCCGGAAGCCGGCCAGGGATGGGGCCTGCAGCGAGACCGGCCCATCTCCGTCCACACAGGCTTCGTTTTCTTGGAACCCGCGGGCTTTGAGGCACAGCATCAACAGCGCATAGCCTGACTGCATCGCACAGCAGACCAGGGTGGGCATCGTGCGCGGCAGCTCCAGCCGGGCGGTCTGCGAGCGGTACGGCGGGTTTCGCGCCGTCTCGTTGGCGGGATTCGGATACGGCAGGTTGTCCAGCAGGGTGACGGTGTTGAGGGCGGCGTGCAGGCAGATCTTGGACGAGACGTCCGCGGCGAAGGGGAACTGCAGCCCACGAACGCCAGAGGGCACGCTGACGTCCTGGGCCGGCATCGGATCCAGGTTGATGTCGGACGGGCTGCTGCTGCTCGCGTCGATCGGCGGGGGGATTGGGCGATCGGGGGCGCAGGTCTGGCTGGGGGCTGGGGCGTTGGTGAGGTCTTGAAAGGCGCACAGGCGGTGGATTTTGATTCGAGCACTGCGCTATCAGCGGTGTTGTTCCAGCACCGACGGGCCAGGTCGGCCCAGTACGGCAGTTATAAGGGTCATGAGGTCATACGTGTGTAACTTGATTTCGGCAAACGCCCGCATTGTCGCCGACGCCACGTATTCCGGGGAGCCGCTGGACGGCGCCATCTGAGAGACCGGCAGCGCTTCCCGGCAGGCCAGCAGCAGCGTCGCGATCTGGCTGTCGAGCGCCGCCATCCGCGGCGAGATCCACGACGGGTCGCCCTGGGTTTTGATCGTGTTGTCGAGGTCGCGCGCAAACGTGGCGGATTCGAGGATGGCTTGCTGCGCTTCCACCAGGAGTTTCCAGCCCTGTTGGTCAGCAACGTTGCCGGGGCGATGCAGGCGAGCCCCCTTACCTCTGGAAATGGAGTCACAAACCAGGGATCGTATAAATCGAAAGATGGCGCCTGTCTCGTGAGCTGACGTCTGGTGGTGAAGAATAGACACATACCGTATTGCTAACCGCCAGACCTTGGCAAACGGTCATATACTGCGTAATGATTAGCACATCCCGATGAAGCAACAGGCGTACGTACCGTCATCCACCATGTCCGTCGTCTCGCTTCGGCGAACTTGTCCTCGTCCATGGTCTCATGCAGGGACAGACTCATAGCTAGTGCCAGCGACTGGTTCGCGCGATGCAGCATTTCATTCATGTTGCCGCGTTGGGCGTATTCGTACACACTCAAGATGGAGAGGGCAATCACCCCCTCAATACTCGGGGGCGCCTTGGGATGGAACGGTTCGCGGTCGAACACGCGAACGCCCTCAGCGGAAGGATTACTTGGGTCCTCGCAGGCCCTCAGCGGTTCGTATTCACTTTCGATCGCCTCGAGGGCCGATTTCGCAAAGCAGTGGGCAAAGTCCCTGCGGACTTTGACGTATTCTGCCCGTTGCGCGTCATTCTCGTCGGGGTGCGGGATGAGCACCAAAATCGCTGAAATGGCCAGCGCCAGCCCGTTGGACGGGTGGAAGCTGGGCACTCGCCGCGGCAGCGGCCGGCTATAAACTGGGAACCGCACCGGTGGCGGCAAGATGGGGAAGTACGGGTGGATGAAGATGTAGTAGGCGTCCAGTCTGCAGGGGTTAACGATGGGCAATCGGCGATCAGGGCGCCTGAGACCGGCTGGCTTACATGTCCTCGTTGCTGCCGTAGAGTCGAATCGGATTGCGCGCATGAGGTGACAGCGCATCTCCCACGGGTTCGTCGGCTG
The DNA here is from genome assembly GCA_001931935.1 of Aspergillus aff. floccosus IMV 01167. Taxonomy (NCBI): domain Eukaryota; kingdom Fungi; phylum Ascomycota; class Eurotiomycetes; order Eurotiales; family Aspergillaceae; genus Aspergillus; species Aspergillus aff. floccosus IMV 01167. The sequence continues at coordinate 301,718 of MSJE01000298.1, forward strand.
GCGAAAAGATCGAGTCGAACATGGAGTCAATCTCGGCCATGGGAATGGCCACATGTCGCAGTCCTGCGCCGGGACCGCATAAGCCGCCCAGCTGCTTCACCCATTCTATACGTCGTTAGAAGAGTAGATCGTGTAGGTAGAGGGGATCGTACCGTCGCCTTCGGAGCTGGAGCGGGACCCCATGGGCCCGTTTTCCTGCGATCGTCCTCTGTCCTCCGTCATCATCGAGGAAAGGTCATTCCTGGTTCTTTGTCTGGGGTCTGTTCTGGGCGTGGAGGTTGATATAGGCTGGATGTGAATCGCGGCCCACGGCGCAAGCGATATTGATCCGGCAAGCGAATAGTTCCTATACTGATTGGTATGAGATATCGATCAAGCAGTCGAACAAAGACGATATAGAATTATAAGTCACTAAAAAGATTCACAACAGGCGCATTCGTCCAGCTGCTACTTCGGGCGGAGCGATTCCCGTCAATGTGTCCCACCTGACCGGTCCATGTCATGTCATGTCAGCACCAGAGCCATGGAAGACGCATTACAGACAGCAAGAGTTGAATGCACCTGGGGAGAGATTTTCGGGGTGGCCAAAGGGCCATCAAATCCCGACGGGGTTCAAGCGAATCCCGACTTGACATCAAATCCAGGCTGGAGACAAAAATGGTATGATCGAGTGGAGCAGAGCAGAGCGTAACAGTTGGAACAGCTCTCTTGGCAACGGGAATGGCGTGGCTGATCCGGCATCAACCGGCGAGATCGATCTATGCCCTGAGATGTAGATATATCCGAGGTCTTTGCTTTGCTTCAGCGGGATTTGAACCCGTGTGTCACTGTCGGCTGCTATACCCGAACCTTGGTTTACTTCCTCTTTCCGACACCGCCGAGAAGCTCATCATGGGATTCCGTAATACAACCGTAGAATACCACCCAATCTGGTTAATTAAGCAGACGAGATGGACACTCGTCGGGAGGCGCTTCAAGGTGGTCTGGTTAGCTGCGTATGGAGTATACAACGGGCCAAAGTGTCGATAGAATAATGACGTGGGGCCCTTAGCTGTCGCGCCGACACACCTTGACGATCCAGGCTCCCGCAATTACATTATGGTGATGGAATGTAAAGTCGACCTTCCATCTAGCACAAAACGGGGGTTGTCCCTGCGCTCTCCACGGTGGTTAGAGGGCTATACTTCTGCTCTTCCGGCAGTTCCTCTCCTCAGTTACATCCCACGGATAATGCATTTCCCGCGTCATTATGCTTCTACCCTTGTTCAAGTTCACTTCTAGTACCCTTCGCTGATGAATAGTGTCATCAATATTTGGGACGTCTGGGTGGTTCGACTGTTATTTTCGATATAGTTCCTGAGATCATTTACTAGTCGGCTCTCTATGCGGTTGTATAAAACTTCGATAACCAAGATTGAGCCTCAACATATCGCAGTCCATTCTACTCATTCTTGATCCTCCTTTCTCAAAATACTATTGGTTTTGAAGATACGATTTACCTCGACATTAAGATTGAGTATGGCTCACCGACTGCCCATCTCGAGCGTAGTACTTCCCAAAATTGAGACGCACGACAACGCATAGTACCTCCCTACTAACATAAGCTAGTAATTACAACCTCTGTAGGTAGTGCATGTGTCCCGTGTATCAAACTCAGTTTCAGACTACTGCATCTGCATTACTACCTCCCATCGGGAGACCTGCCTGACCGCTGCCAATACCCAAACCCCGTGCCACAGACACATCATCGAATGAGATCTCCGGTAGCATCGTGTAGATCCGGGACTTCCTAACTTTCGTCCCCCGCCGGCTGACTGAAGCGCGCAGATCAGAGGGAGAGGGTTGACCAGTGCACCTCGGGCTACTTCCGAACTCACTCATCCCCTATTCCTCGATCTACATTGCCAAACATCCAAACCGAGGAATGCGCGCTATCTCAAGGAATCTGATGAGGATGCCGCCTATGGCAGCTCATGGATTGAATTATAGTATCTGCATCAACTCTAAGCCACCCACCAGGTATCTCCGCAAAGAGAAACAGGAACACGGACGCCAGAATAGTATGTGTGCGTGATGTACACAGGTCATATCGAAAGAAAAAGTCTTCGGCCGAAGAGGAAGTGAAGGGATATCAATGACATCGTAAAGGGTATGAAACCAAATAAATACAGTATAGATAAAGGGGCAATCGGAGAGAATAAAGCATACATAAACATGGACATTACCAAGTGGACGGGCCTATTTCCCCCACATGCGGGACGACGACTCGTTGATCTTCCCGCGGCTGAGCGAGTCCTTGCTCGACCGCTGGCTGTCCTCCTCGGACGGATAGGCCGGCTCGTGCGTGATCTCGATCGTCGTGTGCTGGTACACCTTGCCGATGGGGGCGAGCTCGACGCCCGAGTTCTGGACGATGTTATCGGTGGACCCGTCGCGCATCGTATCTTCGATGTCGTCGTCGCGGCCGCGGCGGGTGCGCAGGGCGCTGATATCCGCGCGCGACAGCTTCGGGTCCGCCGTGATGGTGGTGAGGTGGTCGGTGGTGCGGGGGTTGTTCTTGCTGCTGGCAAAGCGGTTGTAGCTGCGGTCGGCGCTGGGCTCGGACTCGAGGATGAGGTTGCGGCGGGTGAGGGTGTAGAGCAGGACGTCGACGAGGCCGGAGCTGGTGATGAGGGCGCCGGCGACGCAGAAGTAGGTGACGCTGGGGGTCTCGCCACGGGCGGTGGCCATGCGGCCGGCGGCGAGCGGCAGCGAGAGCACGATGTAGGCGACTGGGTAGATAACCATGTATCCGATGACGCGGCGGAGGCGCTTCAGGCTCTCGGTGTGGCTGGCGCCCAGGATGGCAGACTGCGAGATGCGGCGGCGCAACTGGAACCACATGATGGCGTAGAGACAGACGGTGCCGAACTCGGCGAGGAAAATCCAGATGTAGTGCGTCCAGAGACGGATGGGTTCGTACTCTTCGTTAATCCAGCACTGTATCGTTTTTTGGTTAGTGAATGGCCAGTTGTCCTGGGAGGGGACGGGCTTACCCAGGCACCAGACGGAATGAAGACGTATTTGCCGTGGGCTGCGATAGGGATGATGACCAACACGGCGACAAACACCCACAACCCAATCACGCCGGCGACGAAGACGCGGTGGCTCAGTTTGTGGCCCATGGTCACGAGAAGGAAGGTATGGAAGGCAATGGCCAGCACGAAGAGACCGCTGCTGGGATCGCCAATCTGGAGCCAGAAACCCTGGAGAAAACAAGCGGCCGAAGAGGCGGTGATTTTATCTTCGACGATCCATTTGATACATAGCAAGAAAGCGAGGGACTGTTGTAGATCGGCCAACACGAGGTTATAGATGAGGACAACGTATTGGTTGTAACCGATGTACCGTTGGTAGTTGCCGCGCCAGAAGATCAGTCGGTACGTGATGAAGCAGATCAGGAATAGGGTCGCGATGAAGGAGAGAATGGCCATCACGGCGACGGCAATGAGACCTTTTCGCTGGGCGCTGGGCAGCGGATCGATGTTGAAGGTCGGGCCACCCTCTGTGTAGACCAGTCGCGGCGACAGAGCGTTGGCTTCATCGTGGCGGGGTGCAAGCGCACTCAGCAGCTGCACGAGACTCATGTTGAACACGGTGGTGGAAGTCGATGTGATGGGCCCGTGTATACTGCAATCATCCTCTGCCGACCAACAGGGCTTCCCAAGAGAGATTTATGCCGAGTCTGGAGCCGGCGAACGAAGGTGAAGAGCCACGAGACCAGCTCTTTCGTCTCAGGGGTCGGTTGCCTTGCCGGATGGTGTCTAGATGGACCAGCACCGATTCCTGGGAGGAAGAGGGGGAGGAGAGGACTAATAATGGGAATAATAAGGATAGAATAAAAAGCCACAACGGTAGGTCTCCTAACTGCTTACGAATTGGAAGAGAAAGAGGGCCCTCCGCATGGTGGATGCTGTGGGGGGATTATACTTGCACCGCGTCAAGCTTGTCGAATTGGACCAAGTGACAATGAAGTGCTAGCTGGATCCGCATTGAGACAGACTCAGTCAGTCCGTCAAGCCCACTAACTATCTACCCCTCAAACTAAGAGACTGGCCCTGCACAGGGGCGTCGGATCATCGACCGACTCACGGACTCTGATCGAGGCTGCTGAAACTTTGGGCGGCCACGAGATGGACGATGCCAAGCAGAGACTACGAACGAGAGTTTAGGTGGCCGCACTAGTAGGGATTAGAGAAATGGCTCAGTGGCCTCGTCCTATCCGGTCCGTTCTGGGACAGCCGTTCCATGCCAGCCAGGATTGACGTCTGACAGGGGCTGAACGAGGTACACGGCGAATCCGGTGCTTGTCGGTAATAGATAGAGTATTGGCATTGCCACCACTGGCTGGGCACAGACAGGTACGGAGTACTCCATCCGGAGTACTCCTTGGGATACAGACAAGCGTCCTTGGGGATGGGTCTGCGAACAAGGCTTTGTGGCAAACAGAAAAGGGCAAGACAGACGCACATCGAGTGGAATGGCATTGGTAGCGTCGGTGATGGAACCTGTTCCAGAAGCTCCGCACACTGCCGATCGTTGAGCCACCAAGTCCCGAGAAGAGGCTGGATGAAAAGTTTGTCGATGGTTTATACCACGAGGGGAAATTGAGGGCGATCCTTCTTTTTTGGCAGTGCAGGGTGTAAGACGATGAAGAGAGTATGTGGACAGATTGATCGTAAGAGATGGGATATTCAGCTGGTGACTGAATCAGTCTGGGACAGTGGTAGTATCACCCATAACCCTCAAACCCATAAAAAAAAAACTCCTATATTTTGTGCGTCAGACAGATCGTTATGACAGGTGGGACACCACGGACAACATCCGACGGCTTGAGGTGCTACAGAGTATGCTGTCATCCAGAGTGAGATGAGACTGCTGTGTTGCCTCATAGAATACCGATGCAGGAACCTTAATCAGAATGATAATACTGCCTGCAGCCATGTAAAGAGACTCGAACTATTCAAATTGTCGTGTGATGATGGTTCTCGTATACCAATTGGAGTCCCATGGATTTCCCTTCTTGGCGATGGGCGACCCAGAATACCGAGGTAATTAGTCAAAGAATAAGCATCCCAGAAGATTCAAGTACAATATAGGACCGGATGAGATGCCAAATACGGAATGACAGTCTTCATCTATACGATCATCTTGATTGTGTCGACGGCGTGATCATCAATTATACTGTTTTGTCCCTCCGTCTCCTCTCTATTGCACTCTTGGTCCATTATTCAAGAATCTGGTGGACCTCGTATCTCCTGAAACGGCATTTCTCCTAACGGGCCATGACAATGTCCTTAAACTTTGGCTAACAAAATTACTCCTCGTGCTAGACTGTTCTAGTCGGAGCATTAGTTAGTTAGTAGTTCCACTGGTGTCAGCACGAATATCACTTGCCGGACAGTGGACCCTTCCAAATCCTCCTGTCGAATGCACTCCGCTAGCATGACGGCCCAGCTCATGTCCAGTCGGGCTAGCCAAACCTAGGCAGATGACGATGTTGCACGCAAAGGATCAATAGAATCCAATTAGTCCCAAGAACCCTCCGTCCCACACGTTGAAGCTGTTTCTATCATCTAACCTTGCTGCTCGTGCTCGACGTCGATCAACCAGGTAGGTTTCTTCAGTGCCGACATGCATGTGAATTCTAATGCCCTGTCTCAGTCATTGGTCTTGTTTGCCGCTATTGATCGCAACTATCATCTGGGCAAAGTTTCTACCCCGTGATTTGGAGTACCCTAAGCCTCCTGCAGAAATCACTGCGAAACCCCAGACTCAAATCAGCCATCATAAGTCATTCTCTGGTCCGACAGGAGAATGCTTTCCGAAGATCCTCGTCCGGTCTTTCTGATCACTTCTCACCCTCCACTGCACCCTGTCGATCGTCAGGATACCTGTACTCCTTGGTTCTGTTGATCGACAGAGTAGCCAAGTGCAGCTCTGTAGCACACATCTACCGTTGGCGGTCCACTTAGCACTCAGCGATACTACTACAATAACATTATGTCTTCCGGATCTATCGGAATCTCTTCCGATCAACAAAGACTCTGCAATCATCTTCCGAGCGCAGATCAGATATCTCATGACAAAAGCAAAGAACACCCCTGAATCGCCTCATATTCTCGAAAAGGCCAAAAAGAACTCCAAAAGACTCCACCAGGACCCGTCTCTTGGCAATCTCCATCGCATCTCTTGGATGAGCTTTTCTGCACCGTCCCCCGTCCCCGTCCCCATCGGATGTCCCTCCGTTCTGCTCCGGAACTCCTGAACCAAGCAGATGGTTCACGTTCATGGCATTCATGCGCTCCACAGCATCCGCCGGGATGGCTCGCACATCACCACCCAATACCCTATCGCCTATCCCTCGCCCCGATGTACTCCGTATAGTGTAGCTTAGGCATGTCAGAAACCCTATCGGTGTACAGAGTACGGCAGGAGTAAGGTGATACACGGAGACCACTCTGCCCCGTACACCGCACGAGCCCGCCTTGTATTCCATACGCAGGACAATGCATTCATCCAACAAGATCAACAGATGCACAGGCAACAGCATACACAGTACACAGGTAGTAGTGGAAATCAAGCATTGACTTCAATAGCTTGGGCCAGGCCTGCGTGTGTGCGCTGATGTCTCGGCTCGCTCCACAGCACTAGGACTCACCAAACAAATTGTCATAAGTTGTTGTTGCCGTGCGAAAATTCGGTCAGAGCGGGTAGAACCTTGCACAAGCCCGTGGTTCGGTGACACCCCTTCGGGTACCTTTCCCGGCGGGCAGAAGATAGTTCTACCCAAGGTACAGGAAGGTAGGTGGGTGAAATGACGATGATCACGCCCGTGCGATCGCCATCCACGGTTGAGCCTGGGTCTATCTGACCGAGATCAAGATCAGAGTCGGTCAGAGTCAAGAGTATGGGCCAGGTGGAAGGGTAGATACCGGGCAGAATCTTGTACATTTACTCAAATAGGCAACTCATGAATGACGCTGACTAGATTGCTCGTTACCGAGTCGTGGCGTGCCGAATAATGAGACTGCCAACTTTCGGCCCAGGACGAACGAACGCTATCCCACTGCTCGCTCCTGCAGCTGGCATTTCGATTTTTTGTGGCCAGCGCTAAGAATCGATAGTGGGCTGATCCCCCGGTTTGGCTAACACAGAGGACATCCGCCTATGTATAGAAGGATGCGAACTAGCGCCAGGATCGGCTCCTGGTGTGTTCTTCGTATGGGGAAGGCTTGGCTTGAGGCTCCTCTTTGCTCGAGTTATGGTCACTAAATGTCTTCATAGGCCATACTCGTATTAACAAACTACTCCGTAATAGATACATCAACTAGCATGTCCATTCTCCATGTACATACACCGCCCGCCTAATGTGCCTGTGCTCATTCCTCTCGTGATCATCGTGGATATCACTCGTCAGTCGTAACGCTGTAAGATAAACAGAAAGCAGATACATATGTAGGCAAAAATACCACATCCATGCAAACGCATCATCTTCTACGCGACCCCCGAGAGTGTCTCGAGTCGTGAACAACATCCTCGCCCTCGTCTTCTTCCTCCACCGGAGCGGGAGTCCGCCGTTCGGTGCGTCGCTTCGGGCGACGGCGACGGTTGGAGCTGATGTTGCTGGCCGAATCGTCCGGCGCCAGGGACCGGTCGTCGTCGAGGAAATCGTCATCTGGTCCGCTTTCCCATTGACCCAGCGCCGACGACGGCGTGCCGAGACGAGCCTCAACGTATGACCCGCGCCGGTTCTGGTTCGCGACGGAGAGCCCGGCGCCGCGTTCGCGGAGGGCGCGCCGGACGGTCTCTGCCTTGCAATGCAGCGCTTCAAAGGCGTCTTCCAGCGCTTCCATGCCGAGGTAGATGTCTCGCTCGATCTCGGCCAAGGCGGCAATCTCCATCTCTTCGTCGAGTGCGATAGGACCTCCAAACGATGCAGTCGAGTTTACACCATACGGCTGGCTGGCAGGTCTAAACGTACCGTCCATATGGCTGGGGGTTGGGCCCCGGGAGATGCCACCGGTGGTGAAGGGCGTGTTGGACCGGCTGTTGCTCCAACGTGGCGGAGAGCCAGGGCCGGCGTATGCATCTTCCGCGCCACTGCGCAGGAATCCGTCAAACCGGCCGGATATGAGAATGTCCCACTCGTCGTCACTGATGGCGGCAAGAGTAGCGAGTACGTGGTGCATGCCCGGGTTGTTCAACATGTAGATCGCCGTCTCGGGATCGCGTGGAACTGACGGTAGACGATAAAGGCGTTGGATTGCGTGGGACGACGACACAAGGGCAGGCGATCTCACGCGGGGCTCGCCATCGGGCTGGGGAGTCGGGGAGGTAGATTTGATGCCGAGCAGGGCACGGAAGATTGGCCGTAGCTCGGGCGCGAGGTGAGTGAGCATGGCAAACGTCAGAGTCTCGTCGTCGACGTCCTGAGGTGCACTCGTCGGTTGGTCAGACTGCTCACTCAACCACTTGTCAACGGCCGCCTGCGTCTTGCGGGACTGTCGCATGTAATGCTCGCGGTACTCCTCCGGAACGTCGATGTCCATCTTCTGCATGGGAATGTGCTCATTACCGGACAGCTCAGCTTCCCCGACCGTCGGCATCAGGATGAACGGCGGCCAATTTGGCAGTTCTCTGCGTCCGGAGACCAACTCGAGAACCTCCCCCCAGCTCACTCCGGACGGGCGCTCTTCCATCTCCTCGTGGTCACACATGAGGCAAGTGCAGGACTCCGATGAGATATCACGAGCAAACACGGCCTCCAACCGGTCCAATAGCCGGCGTGCAACCGACCGATATCCCGTTGCTACAGCCAAGGATCCATTCTTTGCCATCACGTTGTTATAGTCGTCAAGCAGACGGTTGAAGGGGTCGAAGACTCGCGAGGCAGCATATTGCGGCGGAAGTGTCTGGTAAGGTGACGTTTCAGGGACACCCGCGCCCATGAGCAGCGCCTTCGGAACGCGATGATCCAACCCACCATTCTGTAGGAGATAATCCACCCGGGGGATCGAAACTGGCATCTCCGGCGGAGGAGGGGGAGGCGGGGGAGCATCAAAGGCGGAGTGTGCCGTTGGAGGCCGTCCATAATCGAAAGACACGTCGACGGGCGTGCGACTACCAGGCCGGCTGGACATGGACGATCGCATTTGGGTGCGGGAAGGTGGTTTATCTGGGCTCTTGGGCTTGCGGGGGGGAGCTCCAATAGTCGCATCAGAGCCATTTGCTGATTCCGTGCCCACCTCTCGCACCGTCACTGGCGACCCGGTCGGCGATGCTGCAGAACGACTTCCCGTTCGCTTGGGCAGGGACGCTTCGTCGACACACTTCGATTTCATCGAATTGCGACTCGCCGTCCGAGAGGGCGAGTCCTTTTCATAATGGCTGGATCGTTTCGATTTCGATGGCGTATCTGGTCTCACGGTCTTGCTGGACTTGGATTTCTCATCCCGCTTCGATCGCAGACTCGACGACGACCTTGTCGACTCGGTCCGGATTCGTATCTTGGTCTTCCCATCCTTCGACTTCTCGCCGGTACTTTTTTCATCCTTCTCGCCGACCGAGCTACCTTTGCGGGAATTCTGGTCCACACTCGTCAGGGGCGGGCTCGGAGGCGCATTCTGGTTGTCGGATCGCTCGGTGCTGTCGCCATTGTCGTTTTCTTTCGATTTCTCGGTCAGGTCCGTCGGGTCAGGGGTGGGGATGCCGGGCTTGCCCACAGCCTCTTTGCTGTGAGCTTTCGAGAAGGTAGGGTATGGGAGGCTCGTTCGGGACTCCAGGAACGAGGCCGTGCCGGAGCGGCTGGCGCTGTCGACTCCAGGCATAGAGGAGCGACGCTGTTTGGGGGAGGAGGTGGTAGAGGTGGAAGGGGTGGAGGAGCGGCCCGTCGGGGCGTCAGGGTCTTGTTCCTTGGTTGAGATTCGGCTGGATCGCCCCTGGGAGGATCGGGGATGGCGATGTTTTGATTTGGGGGATGAAGGGGAGGCAGTCTTTTTCGAACGGGTCCTGTCGCGATCTCGGTCATTTAGTCTCAGCGGCAGAAACATGGCGTAGACGATAGGTTTCGAGGGAGGAGAGGGGGATGAGGAGGAGGGATGGAGAAACGAGACGAGGTTGTCGTCGATGGTTTCTTTTTTCGCGACTCTCTTCTGGTTCACCCCTTCGGTCGTCCGCACGATATCATCGAGGTATATCCGACTAGTTACCTGGAGAAAAGAAAATTGAAGCTCAGGAGATCGATCCCGAAGGCAGCAGCAAGTATGACACGATGGAGGGATGGAGATCCTTTCAGGTGACCTGGAAGGCAGCCGATCAGGTTGTCGTCTGGCGCTTACAAGGGGTCCGGGCCAGGCGACTCTCACTGGTCGAGGGCCAACAAGGCGCTTGCGTCAAACCACTGGTCCGAGAGTTTGTGAGGCATGCGACATGCCGTCGCAATGGGGCTGGTAAGAGGACGATGTGAAACGTACAGCCCAACTGGTCGGGTGAGGCGACAATTGACTCTTGGATCGAGGGACGATTCAGGTACGATGCATGGAAAGTCGAAGAAAGAAGGATGTCGGATTTTGCGGTGAGATGAGGGAGAGGTTGGAGCCCCCGCAGTGGTTTTATTCCTTATGCGATTCGTTTAGCGGAGAATTCCCTTGAGCACGTCCTTGTTAGTAGAAACTAATCAATTAGTTCCGTCGTAGCTCCGTAGTTCGTTGAGAGGCCCAGTGACGTGGTGGGCCTTTAGTCGCTGCATGGAAGCCCGACGAGTGGGAGGTTCCGTGTCGGCTTCTTGGAGGATGATGCCACAATTCACCCTATATAATCAGTCTACTGGAAGGTCTCATAAGGGTTTCGGATGTGATGCGAAGTTGGAATTGTTGATTTGGTAGCGACATGGTGTGAAGTTCTTTCAGCCCGAACCCCACCGCGATCTCGCCTTACGACCCACGACAGAAGCATATAGACACAATTTATGGACGCATGGATCAATTTCGATGCATTTTGAATTGTTTTCTACATTATTCCGTCTGTGTATTATCTTTGGGTATCTTTAAACAAGTCAACTCCGCAACATTGCAAGCACAAGTCCACTCATATCCTAACTCCAAGTCAATCCATTCGCCGCTTTCTTCACAGGCGATGTCTCCAAGACCCAATGTCCATCGTCTTCAAAAGCAATTCCCCCTCGATGGGCTGCCCGCATGGTCTTCTCTGACGCTCGAGTCAGCTTCCCCGAATGCCGGTCCCAGACCCACCCTTCCTTGAGCCACATCCACGTCAGGTACGCCCGTAGCTCCTTGTCTTGCGGTAAAACCAACTTCCACTCGGGCACGAAGCCACTATCTGTAGACCCGGTGCCTTTCCAGTCCATAGCAAGACCGCGGAGTTCGTCCCGGCAAAATATTCGCCAGCTATCCAGAGAATAGTCTCCAACTCCAGGTAGATGAGCAATCTCCCAAGCAACACGAGGGTCATCGTCTGTAACACATTCGTCGGGTCTAACATCACGTCCGTCTGCTTTTCGAGGGTAATTGAGTCTGCGGTATCTTCTCCCCTTGGTCGGCGGATGAGCCAGCCAAGTTTGTGCGAGTCCAATGCACTTCTTTGCTCGTTGATTCTGAAACCCCAGTCGGTGAATCTTGGACACCAAAACCGGAAGTTCAGCTGCCGCCATAGCCTCGATAGTAGGGTAATCTTCAAATATCTGGAAAAGAACCGGAAGCGCAACTCCTCCTCGGGTTCGGTTAAGAAAAATTGTCGCGATCAACAAGCGGAACGGATCATGTGCTAACTGCTCTTGAACGAGCCCAAAAGACGGTGCATCAATAGGTGGAAAGGGGAGGCACGATTCCGGATCAACCAGGGGCTCTGGGAAGTAGGGTGACACTTTGGGGGGTTTAAACTGGAGCTGTTTCAACGGAAGAGCACCCAACTGCTCGCGAGTATTGTTCTTTGTTGGTGTGCGGGGGACGTCTCCCGATTCTTGTTCAGGGGGCTTCTCAGAAGGCGAGATTCGTACTGTCGGGGGAGGAGGATAATCTTTGTCTGAAGTGCCGTTCTCTCTCGGGACATCGCTCAAATCCAAGTGTGGTGACGGGAAGTCACGTCTCACTTCCAGTGGGTGCAAAGTAGCCCTCGTCTCTAGCGGGACCGCCTTTGTAGAATCAAGAGACTCATCCAACTGGTCATGCCGAACTGCGGCTTTTCTCTTCGTCTTTAGTGGATATGCAAAATACTTCGACCTCACCTCATCGCGGACGGTCAGCCCAGGCGAATCATCGGACTTTAAAAATCCGTCAAGTCCCAATAGTCGTCATCAAACGCAGTGTTTCCGTAACCTGTGGCAGTATTTTTCTTTGTCTTCGTACTGATTATCTTGCTTGGAACCTGACCTTTCGGTTGGCTTTCACTCAAGGCAGTGCTGTCGGCTGTAAGACTCTCACGACGTTTTTGATGCTTTTTTGCCTGGCGCCGATTTCGCTTCTTCATTCTTTTCTTCTCCAGCTGAGACTTCTTCTTGTCTGCGTTTGCGGTGTTGTCTGATGGTGAGTCGAGATCGGGTGCAGTGGATGACTTGGAATTGCTAGTCAAGAATGACAACAATCTTCTCCGAGGGAGTAGCGTTGGAGCAAGGCACGTATGAAGAGCTTCTCCGGGCAGTAGAAGGGGCGCCCTTCCTAGCATCATCAGAACTGCGTGAAAGTGCCCTGGTGCTCTTGGACATTGAACTTATGTGCGAGGATTTAATGTATTCGAGAGGTTCGGTTGCAGATTTCAAGGGGTCTGCGGCTTCCTCAACACCCCGGCCTTTACTCGCAACCTTATCACCATCCGACTCTTCCTCGGAGAAAGGGGAGTCCTGGTCAAGGTCCGGTCTGCCATGATCAAGATTTGTCTGAGTGGAGTTCCCTTCGGAGACAGAAATCGCCGAATCTTCCATACTGATAATATCCACATCTCGGTCGGCATCATGGCTAGGAGCAGAGCATTCAGGGAGTATTTCTTCGGAAAACTCTCGCTTGATCCTTCTGAATTTCGAGCTCGACTCCTTGCCGCTGTTCCACTTTCTCTTCTGGATATTGGCCAGTCCCGTAGGCACGTACTCGTCGTCCAGCTCAGGACCAAACTCCGAGCCTTCAGGATCAGCGTCGATTTTGTGGATCTCCAGGTACAGCTTCCGGACATGTCTCTCCAGCAGCGCGATCCTGTCCTGGTTCATCCCAATCTCCGTGGCTTTGTCGCGTATATCCCGCATGAACTGGCGCCGTGCGGTCCGCCGGATAGGCCGTTTCCCAACAAAGGGGTGTTCTCTCATGAAATGTAGAAGCTCCTCCCGCTGGGTCAAACTCAAGGATTCAAGAATATATTCTTCTTGCTCACGCTCCGCCTTCTTCTCACCACACTGGTCATGGACATTCTCGAAACCTTCCTCTGAAGGCGACTCTTCGGAACTCGACGCCGCTTCCTGGTCACTCTCGTCCTCGCTTTCACTGCTCGTGGTTTGTTTCACCTCTTGCAGCTTCTGTCTCTTGTAAGAAGGGCACGGACTTGAGTAGGGGAGCATCTTTTCGAAGTGTTCTTCAGTCTCCGCCGCGACGTTGATTCCCTCAGAGGCGGACTCAGATTGCTCATCACCTCGCTCGACGGAGGCTGAGCGAGTCCCGGTGTACTCGTCAAAGCTCCGATCATATTCGGCCTCGTCGGTAAGAATCTCGTCCATTATCCCTTGGACGAAGTCGTCCCCCTGCTCAAACTTTGCGGGGTTCACGTCGAGGGTGGGAGGGGGAAGGGAGGGCGAAGCTCCATCGAAGGACCCCATCGTTGCGTTGTTTTTGTTGTCGCCAGTATTTGCAATCTTATCGTCGTCTGAGGGTTCGGTTGACTGGCCTAGGAGCTGTCGGAATTTCTGTGATATCACGCGAACGAGCAGGTTGCTCGTGGGGAGTTGTGGGGTCATGAGGGTAGAAGCATGGCCAGTAGGTTTGGGGAAAGTGAACAGAACGAGAGTGGGCGGGGCTTGGTGGAAACACTGCTGGCAGATGTTCTGTTATAGACTGGGCTTTCTCAGATTGCAGCTGTTCCCTGTAACAGATTGTATGTAGAGAGTGTTCGCTCACGCTTCAAACTCCGAATGCCATGTCCGACCTGGTAGCTGCCATGGTTTGGAAGCCGATAACGCAATGGTCGCTATTAAGAGCGTTAGAATATTAGACCAGAAGGCTCAGTCCACTGCAGTCATGAGTGCTGGAGGGGAATCAGGGTGGAGGAGACAGCTGAAGTGGAAATTGACTCTCCTTCGCGTCGCGGAGACCCGCGACCACGCACGGACCAGTTTTAGATAGATCAGAACCCCCGCGTCCGACTCTACCTGTCCGAACCATATCCCACCGTGTCTCTCGGCTACGATTGCGTATCCAGGCTGATGCAATTTGCCATTTAGGTCGAGTCACATTGTATTCATTTGTTGTCGCCTCTGGTTTAAATGGATTTCTACAGACAAAACGCGTCTTTTACACGGTAGCTATCGGCATTCATACAAGTGCACTTGTTGTGTTAACGGGCGAAACAAGACTAGAACGAAAAATTATCCAGCTGGTTACAAAGAGAAAGAAAGAGAGGCCGCCACTTAAAAGATGGCTCTTGAAAATATCCCGCCTTCACTCCAAGAATGACCGACGCGTCTCCGGGCCGCCAAGATACTCTTGCGCAGTCCCGTAATCCACCACGGCCTGCCCTCTAGTTACCGTCCTTAGGAGGCTGGGGCTGAGGCTTCTGCTCCTGGGGAGGAGGGGGGATGTCACCACGCTTAGGGTGCTTATCGCCCTCCGGCATAGGCTCAGGCTCGGGGTGAGAAGGAGGGACATCTCCTCGCTTGGGAAGCTTGCCGTCCTCCGGCTTGGGCTCCTTTGGAAGAGGAGGAGGTATATCACCACGCTTGGGGTGCTTGTCACCGTCGGGATGGGGCTTCTCCTCCTCAGGAGGGGGAGGAGGGACGTCTCCGCGCTTGCCATGCTTGTCGTCCTCAGTCTTGACCTTGGGCTCTTGCGGGTGGAGAGGAGGAATGTCACCACGCTTGGGGTGCTCCGGCTTCTTTGGAGGAGGGCCCTGGGGAGACTGGTGAATGTTGTCACGCTTGTCATTGTCGTGTGGGAGAGGTGCATCGGTGGCTAGGAGAACCATCAGTTAAGATCAACTGTTCTCCTTCATCTGTTGAAGTTACGTACGGGCAGGAGCCGGAGGAGCAGCGGCAACGAGGCCGGCAACCATCAAGGTAGACAGAATCACAGAGATCTTCATGGTGATGGGTTGCAAGTTGAACTGCAGAAAAGATTTGAGAAGTGATCTTGTTTGGAAGGCTTCGGCTTCAATGGTTTGAATTGATTGATTGATTGATTGATGATGATGACGGTGATAATGATGATGATGTCCACTATGAAGCAGGTCTTGACGTCCGCTTTATAGCTCTGTCTCCAGTCTCTCATCTGGATGTTCTTCTATAGATATCTTCAACTCGCGCCATAGCCATCCGACATGACGACGGACTTTACGTGGCAAGCTAGTGAAGGATGTCGTATACAGCAGATCTTACTCAACGAAGTAACTTTGTTCGAATATAGTCGGTGCGAAGCTGCATCCTTCGACCGAGGGTGGAGCTCCTATGCTAAGCTCTGGAGTCCGAGCTGCCGGGGAATATTCAAGGATGTGAATGAGCTCATGATACCCCCTGATTCAGCATGTTGACAGGATTTCCGGTGCTAGTAATGGTGCGTATTAGTAGATTAGTTAGTCAACTGCAATGGCTCCATCGAATAGCTCAGTCCATTCAACCAGTATTCAGTAGCCAGTACCCCATACGATGCTCAACCTTGTTCAAAATCTCTCCCACCCTTCTCCAGAATGATTTCATCATTGACATACTAAATGGGCTTGTTGAATACTGTAGCCTGGAATGCGGCACATACCCACTAGAGGGGCCATGCAAGGCTATTGCACTCGATGAAGACTGAAAAGATTAGGTCCTCTGCACACGCGGCACCGCCGATCTTCCCCGGGGCAGCTACCGACCCATCAGCTTACCCAAGGTACCACTCATCCAAGGCGTCTATTGATCCCCTTAGCTGATGACGAGGAAACTACTCTGTATACTTCAGTGGAAAGTAGCCGTTGGTCATTGCCGGCGTCGTGGTTCGCCGATTATACAGACGGTTGAGGTCCACTGGCCGCGCTATCGTGCTTAAATTTAGACTAAAGGCTCCTCTCCGCTGTCGATCCGTCACATCCCGAATGGTTGCGGGAAACAAGGCTGTGCGGTTGGTTAGGCTTAAGAAGTACCTAAGTACAATGGTGACAGATGGTCCAGTCAGTGTCTTCTCTGCAGATTGTATGGGAGTAACGCAACTTTTGGTACGATGGTTCCGATGTTGTGCGGCTCCGTATCAGTAATTCAGATATTCCTTCCCTAAGAATGGTAGGCTTAAACCCCATTTCCGTAGAGTCCGACGAAAATGGAGATGTACGGAGTGAACTAACGGTATCAATCTCATTGTTGACACCGAATTTCCAACGAGGGCTGAGTGGTGTACCGCCACCATAACAAATGTCGCACCGCACAGAGCTATTGTCCAGCCAGACAGTAGTCTTCGGGAAGTTTCCGATGTGGCCTCGAGGGATGCAGATCATTATCAAGTGCTTCTAGGAGTATGTTCCCCGACTTCACTCTGGACGACTAAAGTAGAGTGTACGGTACAATCGATGGGTAGTTGTGGATAATCAACAAGAGAATCCGTGGTGCTAGAGGAATACATGAAAGTGATTGTTCTCAATACTGGATTGTACATGCACAACAACTTGAACAAAATGTAGATATCAATGATTATATATCCAAACATACCTATGTTCTATATACATGTGCATTAATTTCGAAATTTCGAACGAAGAAAGACATGGAAGTCGGTTACGCTTCGAACAAGATATATTACCTATGCAGCGCAACTGATCGTAAGATATTCTGGTATACGTAAAAGCAATGTAGGTACCCGTAGGTAGCTAAGCAGAAATACGGAAAATGACACTTCCCACAGACGACATTGTTCATATCTTTCTTATATTCACTGCCTTCTGTATAGATCAGCTCACTCATAACTAGTTCTCGGCTCACTCATGGCCAGATCAGGTGACCCTGCCTACCGAGCCCCCTCCACCCAGGTGGAGTGGTGACTGCAGGTGAGCCCACTGCCCCCTGGACCTCGGACCACCCCAACAACATCACCATCAACTTTTTTACCAATCAGCCTGGTACTGGTCCAATTCCAACAGTGTCCAGCCAAATGGCCACTGCAACCCTCTTTGATTATCTGCGCGATGATCCCACCGTCATTAATTCTCTAGTCGACTTGTCGACACCTCCAGCTCCTGTCTCAGAAACGGAATGGCTTCCGCTGTCGAATGAAGATGATAACCAAGTCATGCATAAGCGCAATGCTGCTGTCGAGGATCCAGATAAGACACCAACAGTAAGACACATTATACAATCATAACCCCACTAGTTAATGTGCCGGCAGTCGGCGACCCCAATGCCCCTGTCGACTGCAATGAAAGATCCTGTGTCTACCCTCATTTTGGACTACTGCAATTTCTTGACCGCATATCCCAAGACACACCCCGAGGGATACTCATACGTGATAAACACGCAAGCGGCTCATCCACTTCTGGTCAAAAACCCCATAACATCAGTATGTGCCTAGCCTAGCACTCTTGACTAGACACTGACTGGCTAGGTTCAATACTCGAACCACCTCTTTGGAGGAAAGAGGCAGATGTATTGCACGTTTCTCAGCACGCGGGTCGAGAAAATTCACTACCGTTGTAGTGGGGTCAAAGCATGCGAGTTTCTTCACGAGGACTTGAAAAGCCTCCATCATACCGAGGTCTCCGACCAGATGTTTACCAAAATGGCCTATCTCAGGACAACACTCGCCGATTCTAGAGCTAGTCCCCAAGACCGAGCGACATATAGGTAAGTTCAAAAGAATTACACAAGCCGGCTAAACTTTCATCACCATACTGATGAATCATAGCTTCTTCCGTGAGATCCAGTCGAAATTTTCTAGAGGAACCGCGTGCTCTGCGCCTCAAGAGTCATGTTCTCCAGTGTTTAAACGACTTGACCACAATGTACGTACTCTAGAACTGGTTTTAAGCCCGTCGCTAATCGGTTAGGCCATGTCGGGCAATTCTCCCTCGCTCGTTCTTTGTTCCAATGCCACAGCCGAGACTGTTCCTAATCATTTTCGTCAAAATCTTGCTGGACAAGAGTTTCGCGTCGATTTTGACCTTCTGGAACAGCTTTTTGCGACGCCAAATGTACAGAAGTACGACCGGTGTGCAGTTATGGAACCAACAACATCTCGTCGACCAAACTGTGGTAAGGCATAAGAGTCTCTTCCCCACCGCTGATTATTAGTGGCTCATTCGCATATCAAGGAGTTTCACATGCACAGGGCATGGGGGCCCTAGTTATGCTAGAATGCAAAGTATCATTCGACGTTCTCATCCCAGTGGATCTACAAGAATGTCCCTATATCATGTTCCTCTCTAGAGGAGTTCATACCCACCCTCCACCGCCTCCTAATAAGCCCTCACAGGAGATATTGGGAGAGATTCTGGATGTTATCAAGCGGAGGCAGAGCCCAAACTTATCAACAAGTATTTCGCCAATTTCTAGGCACAGCTACCTCTCTGCTAACTGTTTGCCAGATCTGTTTCTCAAAGCACCTGCACTGAAAACCTTTTGTCGACAGTATAGTGGCATGACTTTGCCAGAGATTTATAGGAGATT
This sequence comes from Aspergillus aff. floccosus IMV 01167, assembly GCA_001931935.1. Classification (NCBI taxonomy): domain Eukaryota; kingdom Fungi; phylum Ascomycota; class Eurotiomycetes; order Eurotiales; family Aspergillaceae; genus Aspergillus; species Aspergillus aff. floccosus IMV 01167. The sequence continues at coordinate 320,592 of MSJE01000298.1, forward strand.
TGCGGGCCTAGATCGTATCTATGCTATGACCACCAAAAAGAAAGCGCTTTCATGGCCAGAAGGACGAGATGTTTATCGGCTTCTTCATGTAATGAAAGGAAATGATGACTACAACGTATGTAGAAGTCGCTTCAACCAAGCTTACCTACCAACAGCTAACCCACTTTAGCAATACGTTCGCGATGTCTTTGTCGATGACAGTGGTATTATGATTTTCTACTCCTATCATGATCAACTCAAACTTCTAGGCTCTTTCGAATCCTTCGAAGTTGTCATCGCTTATAAGAGATCAGGTGCTTTTCAGGAAGTGATATTTATGAGATATCTTCAGGAATATGGCAAAGGTTACCCGACCAGGAATCAAATGCAGTCTAATTACTGACGAAAATTCAGTGATCACGCTTCTTCGAGTCCTCATGGATAAGGATTCGCCGGCTAGTTACAAAGTGCTTTTTCAGCGAGTCTTCAAACTAGTCAGCGATGTTTGCGGCAAACCGACGAGTTTTTACTATCTACATGGTAGTGGAATCAAATCGATTGTCATAGACATGTGTCCGAAACAGATGACCGGTAGAATGCTACAGAATTCACTTGGTCCTTGCGATGGCTGACCAGCTGCCAGGCCTCGGGATGTGTCTTACGGGCCTCGATCCGCAACATCGTGACTGGAAATGGCAACTGAAAAATATTGTCATTTTCAGTCATGTCCATTTTCTCAGAAACATTTCGAAATTGGCTGCTGACCCAGGAAACCTTAATGTTCTGGAAAAAATGCAAGGACTGCTCGATTGTGAGACGCAACAGGATTATAACTTGCTGATCGACTTCATTCAACGTAAGTCGAAATAATCTCCACAATAGGGATATGGTTGATAGATTGCGGGCTTACAAGCTTTAGAATTCGGATCCCCGAAAATCCATGACTGGGCAGAACACAAGAAGAATCCAGTGATTGCGGCTGGCGTATGTAAAGCCTACTCATTCATGATACCGAGGTTTTATGAGGAGGTTCGGGTCCAGACGAAAAGCATCCGAGAAGCCCATTATCGGTCATATCTCAAAGGGGTCTACCCTCACCTTTGTGACGCAATAAGAGGGTTAGTCACTGGTTCAGACCGGTTTCCGCATGCCGTCACTAATTGGACGCATGCTAGATCTATGGATATCGATAAACGCGGTATTGAGCAGTACCTTGCACAGAATCGATCGCAATCCCAGGATAGTTTGGAACACGACAATGTAGAGCTTCCTGATCGCGTGGAGGGTATGTACCAACCTGCCGCCGCACCCAGGCTAAGTTCAGCTAATATTAACATCATATAGTTGTTCGGAAACGAAAGCGCAATTCTGAACCCCAGCATCCAGATCCTGCAGACGACACCCCTCAACCAAGTGATTCGGCTATCGAGCGTTGGCTCGGTAGCGTTATACAAGCAACCAGTCGTGCTCAATCCCCCTCACGGCAACGTTCAGACGGTCGCCCGCGGTGAGTAAAAGTATGTCGTTGCGCAAGTAGTCCAATACTAATAGAGCGTAGGAGTCCTACAACCCCCGGGTCAGACTCCATAAGTCGCAAAAGACGCGAGATTAAGATTCAACAGCAATTGCTTGAATTGGAGCGAGAACGTACACGTCTCCGATGCCAGAGACTCGACATCGAACGAATGGAATTGGAAGCCGAACAGCGGATTCTAGACTTTCGGATATCACACGAGATTTGGGATTAGTCTCACAGTATATACATGGATTCTTCAAGTCTTGACTGATGACAGCCTCGAATATACAAGTACACGCGGAGAACGCGGCTCCTGCAGGCCGGGTGAGATCCCCAGGCTGGGTACCTAGTCAGATACGGCGAAACCACGTGAATTGCCCAACTGGAGCAAGCTTAGCATATTGTCATGTTCTCTTCTGCGCAAAACCTTGGATAATGGAGAACTTGGTATTCCTCGTTACGTCTATCAGGTAAGCTAGAATCCTCCATAAAAACCACAACATCCAATTAAAACCACATACACCATGTTCCAGACCTCATCCCATACACGCATGTCTATATATAACACCCAATCATAAACTTAGACAGCAAACCCACCAGAAGCCTTCTGCCTCGGCTCACCCGCCGCTTCAAATGTTCCATTCGGCAAGACGCGAATAGCCTGCGCGGAGCTTTGCCCAGGCGCTACCCAGGTGATGTTATGGCCGCGCGCCTTCATAAACGCCACGGTCTGGTTATCGTATGCATACTCGAAGCTCACCTGGTTCGGAACGAGCTGATCGTGCAGACGCGGCTGTGCAAGCGCCTCCGCGGCCGACATGCCCTGGTCGACGGCGTGGATGATGTTCTGCACAGTGGCTGTGATGATGCGACTGCCGCCTGCGGAGCCGGCGACGAAAAAGACGGTCCCGTTGGGGTGCGTGACGATCGCTGGGGTGATGGAGGATAGCGGGCGTTTGCCTGGGCGGATGTAGTTTGCTGGAGAAGGGATATAGCCGAAGGAGTTGGAGGAGCCGGGGGTTGAGAAGTCTGGTTATGTTAAGTGGTGTTACGCCGGGGGATGGTATGGTGGTAACGCACCGTCCATTTCGTTGTTCATGATGATGCCTGTCTCCGGCACCATGACCTTACTTCCAAAGAGTAGATTGATCGTAGTGATGGCGGTGATGGCGAGACCGGAATGGTCGGCCGTGGCGATGTGAGAGGTTCCAGGTCTGGGGAGATCAGCAACTCAGTCTTGCAGAAGGATACAAGGGGACATACGTGTTGAGACTCTCGAACCCATCCGGATCGTAAGCAGACACGTTCTGCGTTCGGGCGTCCGAAATCCGACTTCGGATATCGTCGACCGTAGCCTTCTTCAGGATATCCTCCTGGTACTCCTCCATGCCCTCTATGAAAGCCGGGTCACCAAGAAGCGATCTCTGCAGCACATTAGCAATGACTGTCAATAAGACAGGAAGCCAATAACCCACCTGTCCGTAGGCAAAGCGCATCGCCTCATCCAACCGATGCGTACTCAGGTTGACATTACTCGGCGTAAAGAAGTCACCGTACCCATCCACAATCTTGAGGATGCTCATCGCGACGACCCCACTCGACGGCGCCGTCGTACTCGTAATCTTGTACCCGCGATAATCGATCTGCGAAATGTTCCGAATAGCAACGGTGTAGTTGCGCAGGTCGTCCAGGGTCATCGTCCCGTTGGCCGCTTGCAGCGCCTGGATCATCGTCTCTGCGATCGGTCCGCTGTAAAATGCATCGGGCCCTTGTCGCGCGATCGTCTCGAGGGTATCGGCGTAACGCCGACGGGTGATGATATCCCCCAGACCGAGTCGGGTGCCGTTCGGCGCAAAGTCGATCGCCCACGTCGGGTCCTTCGACAGGAAGTCTTCATCGGTCCCGACCGCGGACTCCATGTAGTGCACCAGATCGGCGGTGACCGGGAACCCGTGGCGTGCGGTGTGGATGGCGGGCTGCATGACGGTCTCCCAGGGGAGGGCGCCGTACTTTCTGTGGAGGTGTTCGAGGCCGCGCACCTCGCCGGGGACGCCACTGCGGTCTTGTTAGTGACGTGCGAGGGCTTGAGTCGGGGATGGTGACATGGGTGTACCTGGCGAGACCGCCGGTGGTCGAGGCGTCGGTGTTGTTCCTGTACATGTCCTCGAACGCCGCGGCGGGGGCGGTTTCCCGGAAGTCGATGAACTCGTACGACCCGTTGGGCGCCTTGACCAGCATAAATCCGCCGCCTCCAATGCCGCTGTGGTACATGCCTAGTATTGTTAGCTCAGGGATGCTAAGTTCTGAGAGGGTGACTGACCGACAACACCCACGCAGAACATAGTCGCGACCATCTACATATCTTTTAGTGCTTAATCTAGACGTTGAAAAGATATAGTACTCACTGCATCGGCCGCATTACCGCCCTTTTTCAACATATCCGTCCCATGGCGACTGCAGATGGCACTCTCGCTCGCAACCGCACCCCGTTTGCCTTCTTTGAGATGATCGGATCCATGCTCCAGCCCTTGTTGCCGAGGCGAGAGGACGAGGGGCGTCGAATGAACACCGGGCAGGTGCACCACCACCAAGACTACCACTAACGCGATTGACAGGGAGATTTTCAGGGCACGCAGCATGGTGGACGCGAGGGTGTTGCGGTCATTGGACAAGTCGGTGTAGGATCGAGGGGGATATGCGGTCGGAGAATTTAAAGGCGCCAGGAGTGGCTGGAAAAGGGGCTGTCAGTTTGCAGGACAGTACAATAGCGCCCCGGGATTGCGTGATATAGCATCAGGGAAGTGGGTTCTTATATATGAGTTTAGGAGGGATCTCACGGACCTGCTTCTCCTCATCTTCCCCGCTGCGTCGGAACATCCCAGCCATAACGGCCCACGTACACACTCGGTACTAGTCCGTAGGATGATGACCCCTGTCGTCGACGGTGATGACCCACGCAGTAAGGTGGACGCCAGCGACGTAATAGACATGTTGAAGACATGAAGACATCCAGGTGTACAATACCTAGTCAGGTAATGGAGGAAGATAAGGTCTCGTGCCTCCGGCAGAGATAAGCTTTCTGAGGATCGATTGGCCGTCCTCGCCGAGGTTACTAATGCTCTATCAATGCCCCAGTTCGCTCACTACCTTACCTACCGAGGGAGTATTCGTTCATTGCTGATCTCTACGGATCCAGTCCCACGGCGCGTTTCGTCCACTCGACTGTCTCCGCCCACTCGGTGGGAATCTCGTCGCCCAACGGCTTCAGCACCGCGGCCACCAGCCGTCGGCCCCAATCCCGGACAAACCATCGATGCGAGAACAAGTGCATCCCCACGCCATAATGCAGGAATAATATACGAGCCAGCCATTCCCCTTGCTTCAGCAGCGCGATGTAGTCCTCGCTGATGTTGATCGGCCAGGCGATGACGCCCCCGTTCGGCCGGCCCCAGGGCCATCGATTCACCGCTTCCAGGAGAAACGCCCAGGTGTCGCGGTAGGTCGATTTGTGCGGGTCGTCAACGGCCTCGATCTTCTCTTCCATGCGATGTAGCGAGTCGGCCAGTTCACTGAGCGCATCAGCAGTACTCTTCGACTGGGTATATGGGGAAAGCATACCTTCGTAGCTGTCGGAAGCTGGCCACTTGATACTCCCTACACAGGTCAGCGTGATGCAAAGCAGGCAAAGAGGTGCATCATACTCTTCCAATTTACTATCCTCCTCCAAATGATCATCCTCCTTGTAGCGCAGCCACTTCTGCATCTCCCCAGGATGCTCCAACTGTCCGAGCTGCTGGAACAGAAACGAACAACCGGCGATCAACCGGCGAATTTCCAGCACCTGCGAAAGCGGATCGAACATGTAGCTTTCTCGCGTGATGCATGGATACGCCGTCACGGAAAGCATGATAAAGATGGAGCAGATAAAGGCGGGTCCACAATTGTCCAGGGTAAAGTCCGCTAGCACCTGGCCGAGCGCGGAGCATGCCCGACTCTGATATTTCAGCGCGGCCTCGAGCCATGGCCGATTGTCGCCAGGTTCCGTCGACGCCTGGTGTAGTGCCGTGAGGGCAAGGAGCGCGTCCAGCAGATACGGGTGCGCGGTGGCCATGCGCGGTACGATGCGCTGGAAATGGTCGGCGTCCAGCTCGCCCTGGGCGATGGTGACGTAAGTCTCGGTAAGATAGAGATGGAATAATCGCATCTCGAGCATGCGCGTGGGCAGCGGTAGCTCGCCGGTCGACCCGGTTTCGGCGCCATCCTGGGCCGGGGACTGTTGCTGGCTGTCGGCGTCGTTGGTGGGTGGGGGATAGGTACAGTCCAGCTTTCGCTTCTTACAGAGACCACACTTGGGGGTATCCTCGTCGCACTGTTGGAATTAGCCGACAGTACAATAGGAGCGATGCATGTCAAGTCTGGTCGCCGGAAGCCACGCGACCCGGTGGTACGAGACAGGGACGGGACGGACCATGCGGGATGCGAATGCACTGACCTTGACATGTCTTCGTTTACATTGGAGACATCCCTTCCGGGACTTGGTGTGACTGCGACGGGAGGGCATTCGGGCATAAAGGACGATGAAAGACAATTGATGGGGAAAGCTGATGACGTAGGGAAAGTCGCGGCGTGACTCGGAATCTGGGGAAGCACCAGTTGACAGTGGCTGATGGCTGATTGATGGATTCTCCAAAGAGAATTATGGATTAGAAAGCAACAGAGACATTGACCGAAAGATTCGACGCGGAGCCATCATTAGGTATCTTCATCTGTTTCCAATCCGGAACAATCCTCATTTCGATCAGTCGATTGTCCTTGGCGGGTCGGCTGTCGGGAGTTTAGGCTGCCGAGGCTGGTACCTGAGGCATCCAGGGTCTGTCAATTTTCATGCGACAATCACATGGATCTCTCCAGGATCATCAAGACAGAAGAGGGATAAACAGGTAGCATCAACACTATGTAGGTAATTCGACCGTGATGATTTGCAATTTAAAGTCATCGGAGAGAAATAGACTATTTTCCAATCCTAGAGTAAGTAAACGGCATCATTGCTCCTTCGTACGGGTATCTTCTCTGGTTATGTTGGAAGAGAAACATACCCTCACGAATATTTTCACCTCGTGTTCTTCCTAGTTTTCATCGCTAGGGGTCGGGATGTTTAATTCTCTGGGAGTTGTACCTAGTACAGACCGAAAGTAGAGGCGAGTGGACATAATGTCTGGACCCTAGAGTGTATTCTATGTAGGGATTCGATCAGTCTATCACAACGAAATACAGACTGAGGCAAACTAAGCTGCAAGCAGAAGCCAGGCGTCATCCTGTACAGCCGAATTGGGAAGCCCACCTTTGCTGATTATATCAAGGGATACATCGAACACTTGAGAAAGGGGTTCCCGTATGTGCGGACGTCGTGGATGGACCCTATACGTCGGCGAGAAGGGGTTTGTAAGAGCTCCTTGTAGCCTTCCCTGCAAAGTAGTCCCCGGACTACGGTCGTTTTCGCCACGGCAACGGAAGGTCTGAGCTGAGAGGCCTGGAGTAAGATTTGTATCTTCTCTCTGTAACCTTTTAGCAATCGAGGTTCACACTGTTGCAACACCGTGGCTATCTGTTTTGGTCAAAGATGATAGGGTGAATACCGTCTTGCCAATTCGTTTTTGCGTTAGTGTCCCAGCACCTGCTGATCTTGATTATCCCACTAAATAGTTTTCTGGTTACGACATCCACAGGAAGAGATTGATCTCCATTAATTAGGTATATTAGAACCCGTGTGCGATTACGGAACTCTGTGAATGGAAGTTGCTGGGGGGAAAGGGATTGTGGCGTTCATACATAGAAAGCCAAATGAATATCAAGAGAGGTCAACATGTCACTGCAGGACTCCAAATGGAACACGAAGAGGATCTTGATGGAAATGCCCCCCATTCATCCCATGCACGACCCGTAAATGAAACTGCCGCAATTGAATGCCAAATACTCTCGGCGCCCCGTCTAGCAGATCCTTATTTTACCCTCCCGCATTGTGCGTTATCTGATTAGGAGCATCCAGACTAATTTAACCTTGTGGGGAAGCAATCTCAATCCTTGAGACGCCGGCCGGCTGCAACCTGAGTCTTTGCGGAGTACATGCGTGGAAGACAGTGCTGTTCTGCAGCCGAGCGCTCTGCACCACGTATAGAGGACTATACGAGACCGACATGCAATCGGTGGGTGGTGACACAAGGATGTAGAGTTGCTTTTTCGAGAGATATTTACCTAATGTACCATGTCATGGATTCTGTTTCCGATGGCTTCTTTAGACTTTTGGATGGGGCTGTGAACAAGTGACGATATCGGAGCAGTTCGGGGATGTCGGGATGGATACATCGGGGGACTGACTTTGGGCGATTCATTGATTGATAACGAAAGGGACCGCATGATCTTATCAATCTCGTGTCACCATCGAGTACGGCCAGTGGCGAAAGACATTCTCACACCGTGCGAATCCGAAAGGAAACAAAAGAATCGACCATTGACTGTGATGACTGCGCAAAGAACCCACCATACGGTGGACTCTGGCCTCGTGGTCCGCCACCCGGTCTGAATGGTCTAGAGTTCAACTAAAAAAGTCTGCTAGCCACAAGCTTGGCTTCGCCCACCAGGACGAATAGATCAAAGGAATGCCTATGGGCAATTTTATTTCAATGGTTCAGATGACTTGGTAGCAAGACAAAATCGTCAAAGCTTCGTCGACCCGTGTCACTTGGAAAACTTGTGGGCGGCTTCGGACATGCCCGGCATCAGATTAGATTAGGTTAATCAGATACGCGGTGAGCTGATCAATTGATCCTGGGAACCAGAAAGTAAACAACAATCGTAATGATGATCATTATTTCTTCTCTAGCGGCGTTGACCACGTCAATCCAGACGAGCGTCAGACCTGAGCGCATTTTTCGCACTCCAGCCGTTCCAGCAGTGGAGTGTCATCGCAAAGTGGAACTCGCATTAACCCTATCCACGGCCATGGCATGATGGCAGCCACACTTGGCGCCCATTCAACGGCACCAGCAATTAGCGGTAGAGTGTTTTATCCACCCTTGACCGGGCCATCACGGATTGGGAGTTGTTCCTCCGCAGGGCTTTATATTATGAATGGTGTCCAGGCCGCCTCGACCCTGGGTAGTTTTCATTGTCTGGAACGCGCGAAAACCCATAGCCGAGAAACCCGGTTTCACGTAGTGCCGACTACGGAGGATAAATGACAGTTCGCTCTGTCGCTCCTTGTGTGTACAGACCAAATGCTCTGTGCGTTGCAGCATCATGTCGAGAAGTCAACCCCTCCCCCACTCGATCAGCGGGATCCTGAATCTTATTTCTCGCAGCGCGGTTTCAGGAGCTGCTCTCGTGTGAACTGCCGTCAGTGCCCTTGGCATCGTGTAGGATTGGCGCCAATGACGGTCAAGCCTTCGTCGTCTGATCCACCGGGATATTCTCGTGACGCCGTGGGCTCTGACCCAGTGTTTGGTTCTAGCACGGCATATAATTCCCAGTTGTCTTCGTATAAGACGGTAAAGATTGCCGAGAATCAATAGAATAATGGAGATAATATTAAAAGAAAGAGAATAGACGACGTGGAAGCCAATCAGCCTCGGGAACGAGAGTTATCTGATCCGTCGGTGATGTGTGGATCGGCCACTCAGCGTCGTTGGGACCGCGTCTGCTGCGGGAAATAAAAATTAAACAGAAAATAAAAAGCAAAATTAGTCAAGTTTTTCCCTACTGGTCGATGTTATTTATTCTCCCAGATCTCCCCTCTGATAATCTGATTGATAAAACTCTTCCCCTTCTGCCATCCGCCCTTGCTTCCTCCCGGAGCCGTAACTCGACCTCCAGTGAAGGGATAAGGAGACAACAACAGCTCCGGCTTGGTGGACAGAGAGAGAACGCCATATATCCCCACGATGGGTTTCTTGGACAAACTGCAGAGTCGCACCGAACGTGCGGATGCTTCCGATGCTCCCGTCGCACAGTCGCAATCGCCCAACCCCAAGGGCCCCCAGGAGCAATCCGGTAATGCGATCTACGACAGCGAAAATTCCTCTCGACTGAGCTTGGAGGCTCGCAATGAGAAGGAGATTCAGCAGCATCCGGATGCGATCACCCACGAGGCCAACCTTGGTGTCCAGAAGGCCGAGGCTGCGGCCCTTGTGTGGAGTAAAAAGGCAGTCTACGCGACATACGCATGGTACGTTTCATGAGCTTTTCTTGATGTGGGCTTGATAGGTTTCTAATGGCGAGCTACTCAGGATCTGGGTTTGTTTCTTCTTGCTCGCGCTGCAGTCCGCGATCAGCAGCAACGTCATCAACTACGCCTATGCAGACTTCAAACAGGCTCCTCAAATTAGTACCGCCAACATCCTCTATAGTATTATCGGTGGTGTGCTCAAGCTGCCCATCGCCAAGGTCCTGAACATTTGGGGCCGTGCCGAAGGCTTCCTTATCTTCGTGGCCGTCTACACCATTGGTCTGATCATCGTGGCCGCATGCAATGGCCCGGATTCCTACGCCGCCGGTTACGTCCTGTTCTGGGTCGGCTACAACGCCATCTACCTGATCCTCGACGTCTTCATCGCCGATACCTCCGGTCTGCGGAACCGTGCCTTCACCTTTGCATTTGCCAGCACGCCGTTCATCTGCACGGCGTTTACCGGTCCCTTGGCTGCGTCGTCTTTCATCAAGACCAGTGGCTGGCGCTGGGCGTATGGTGCGTTTGCTATCATCATGCCGATCGCATTCGCTCCGCTGGCTGTCGTCTTCAAGCTCTACCAGCTGAAGGCCCAGAAGATGGGCCTGTACAAGCGGGAGCCGAGCGGACGGACCGCATGGCAGTCCGTCAAGCACTACTTTATCGAATTCGACAGTAAGTTCTTCTCCGCTCCCCTCTGACTCAGTATGGCGCACGCTAACATTTCCAGTCGTCGGTGCCATCCTCCTCATGGCCGCGTGGGTTCTGCTCCTCCTCCCCTTCAGTCTGGCTAGCTACGGCCGCGCACAGTACCACTCGGCGACCTTCATCGCGCAGGTCGTCGTCGGCTTCTGTCTGCTGTTCGTGTTCGCCGCGTGGGAGAAGTGGGGTGCGCGGCGGCACTTTGTCAACTACGAGCTGCTCAAGAAGCGCACAGTGCTGGGCGCCTGCTGCATGGCGGCTCTCATCTTCTTCAGCTTCTACTGCTGGGACCTGTACTTCTACAACTTCTGTATTGTCGTCTACGATCTCAGCATGGCGATGGCCGGTTACATGATCCAGATTTACAACGTCGGCTCCACCTTCTGGGGCGTCGTCTTCGGTGTGTACATCCGCTGGGCCAAGCACTTCAAGAACAGCTGTCTGTTCTTCGGTCTGCCGCTGATGATCCTCGGTGCCGGCCTGATGATCCACTTCCGCGGCCAGGACGGCAGCATCGGCTACGTGATCATGTGCCAGATCTTCATCGCCTTTGGTGGCGGCACCCTCGTTATCGGTAACGATATGGCCGTCATGGCGGCCGCCGACCGCGAGGGCGTTCCCATGATGCTCGCCCTCCTCGGCCTGTTCAACAGCTTGGGTGGCGCCATCGGCTACGCCGTCGCCGCTGCCATCTACACCAACGTCTTCCCCAGCGCCCTGACCAGCCACCTGCCGCCCGACATGAAGTCGCAAGCCAACGAAATCTACATGGGCGGATACACGGCGCAGCTCAACTACGAGGTGGGTTCGGCCGCCCGCGACGCCATCAACTATGCCTGGGGCCGCAGCCAGATGTATGGTGCTGTCGCTGCCACCGCGCTGCTCGCTTTGGGCATTCCGTCCATCGCCGTGTGGAAGAACTACAATGTCGACAAGCGGCAAAACAAGGGTGTGATGATCTAGGTGTAGGATGGGGCTGTGATGTGTATGAAGTGGATGATATCCGTCTCTTATATATGTAGTCTTTTCGTAATAGGTATCCATCTTAATACTACTTGTTAGATCCCACTCGCAGTGTCTATTGACTACATCTAACTTCGCCTGCAGAGGGCGGCCTTAGTCGGAATTGATATGCGGCTCGGCTCTGTGCATCTGTTGGGCGCGCTTATCACCAACAAGTGTTTCCCCTGCATCCAAAGCAAAAGCAAAGAAACGCGCTGCTAGCTCTGTGTGGCTTGAGGTAGAATTGGAGGGGAGGTTGCACGTCTGCGACGGGTCTGGTTGCATAAAGCAATGGTTGAATCTGGTTCTGGGTTAGAGTCTGCTTGTGGTCAACTTTGCACTGTGATTCTGTGAAGTCGGGCTGACTGTGCTGAATATGTGCTCTGGGATGTCTCTTGCATGGCGTATTGGTTTTGCAGTCATGGATCAGACGTAAATCATGTAAATTACTGTTGTGCAGCATCGAACTGGGTCCTTGCCGGGTTGTTTTGGGTGTCAATGGATAGAGGCTTACTTCAAGCGGCACAGCAACTTGTAGTCCACATGCTCTCTACATGGACATGGAGCAGACGGTCTTCTAAGCTTCGATCACCCTAACACACTAAGTGGTCTTCATCTTCCGATGTATACCCTGTCTAGGGTTACATGGCAATGTGTCTGCGGGGAATCTCCAGCCACCGTCGATCCTGCGCAACATCAGATTCATAAACATTAGGACCAGCAAGTATCCCTCTTTCATACTTTTCACCCTAAAACGCATCCATGGTGGTTCTGCAGAAATATCTCTCGCTCTCGTCCATTCCCTGGACAGGTCTTGCCCTCGGACACAACACCCAGACATCCTCGGATGTCCTTCAATATGTCGATTCCTTGATCGGCTCCAACAATGGAGGCAACGTTTTTGCAGGCGCCAGTCTCCCCTACGGCATGGCCAAAGCCGTGGCCGATGTCGACGGCGAGAATACTGGCGGCTTTTCCACCGATGGCAGCAGAGTCACTGGCTTCTCTGCGCTGCATGATTCAGGCACTGGAGGGAATCCCTCGCTGGGGAACTTCCCCCTGTTCCCGCAATACTGCCCCGACAACGAGATCAACAACTGCAAATTCCCCAAAGCTGCACGTGCAGTCCACTATGTCAATGACTCTGTTGTCGCCCGACCAGGCTACTTTGCTCTCGCCCTGGAGAATGGCATCCACGCGGACATGACCGCGTCGCATCATGCGGCCCTCTACCGCTTCACTTTTCCCCCTGCGACTGCATCCAACGGCTCGCAGTTGACGCCGCTCTTCCTGCTCGACCTGACGGATCTATGGGACAGTCGCCAGAACGCGTCTGTCCAGATCGACCCCCAGACCGGCCGCATCACGGCCGACGGCACGTTCTTGCCCAGCTTCGGCGCCGGGAGCTATCGAGCATACTTCTGCGCCGACTTCGCAGGGGCCTCGCTGCACGATAGCGGCATCTGGGTGAACGACCGCGCCGGCACCGAGCGCCAGGAACTCTTCGTTACGCGCGGATTCAACAACTTCTACCTCCAGGCCGGCGGTTTCCTCCGCGTCCAACGTCCTGACAGCGGGACTGTCACGGTGCGCGTCGGCGTGAGCTACATCAGCACGGACAAAGCCTGCGCCAACGCCGAAGACGAGATCCCTCACCCGCTGGGGGACTTTGACGGCCTGCGCGAGTCCGCCGAATCCGCCTGGCGCGATAAGCTCCGTCCCCTCGCCGTGCGACCCGGCGGCATCAGCGACGACTTCCAGCGCATCTTCTGGAGCGGCGTCTACCGCACCATGCTGGACCCTCAGGACCTCACGGCCGAGAACCCGCTCTGGACCAGCGACGAGCCCTACTTTGACTCTTTCTACTGGTACAACCTCTCTCCTCTTCATTATCCATATCAGGCTCATTTGTGAACAGTATCTGGGACTCTTTCCGCGCACAACACCCCCTCCTCACAATCATCGACCCCTCAGCACAATCGCGCATGGTCCGCAGCCTCCTCGACACCTACAAGCACGAGGGCTGGCTCCCGGATTGCCGCATGAGCCTCTGCAAAGGCTGGACGCAGGGCGGCTCCAACGCGGACGTCGTGCTGGCTGACGCCTTCGTCAAGAACCTCACAGACATCGACTGGACCCTCGCCTTCGAGGCCATGGTCAAAGACGCCGAGAACGAGCCGCTCGAGTGGTCCCAGCACGGCCGCGGTGGCCTCGCCAGCTGGAAACGCCTCCACTACATCCCGTATCTTGACTTTGACTATCTCGGCTTCGGCACCAACTCGCGCAGCATCTCCCGCACGCTCGAGTACGCCTACAACGACTTCTGTCTGGCGACGCTCGCCCGCGGTCTGCAAAAGCCTGCGGCGGTGGAGGAGACGTATCTCGCCCGCGCCGCCGGCTGGCGCAACCTCTACAAGGAAGATCAGACCTCGTTCATCAACGGCTCCGACACAGGCTTCGTCGGCTTCTTCCAGCCGCGCTATCTCAACGGGACATGGGGGTACCAGGACCCCATCGCCTGCAGCGCGCTGGCGTCTTGGTGCTCGCTCACCAGCAACCCGTCCGAGACGTTCGAGTCCAGCGTCTGGGAATACCAATTGTACCCCTTCATATTCTCCTCTCCCTACGGAACCCCCAGGCTAATAATGGCAATATAGTTACGTCCCCCACGACATGTCCTCCCTTATCACCCTCCTCGGCGGCCCCGACCCCTTCATCGCCCGCCTCGACTTCTTCCACACCTCCGGCCTCGCCGACATGGGCAACGAGCCCGTCTTCCTCACCGTCTTCCAGTACCACTACGCCGGGCGGCCGGGTCTCTCCGCAAAGCGCGCGCACACCTACATCCCGGCCCGCTTCAACGCCTCCACCGGCGGCCTGCCGGGCAACGACGACTCCGGCGCTATGGGCGCCTTCGCCGTCTTCGCGATGATGGGCCTGTTCCCCGTCCCTGGGCAGAACGTGTACCTCATCACCCCGCCGTTCTTTGAGGAGGTGTGTGTGGCGCTGCCGGGGGTGGACCCGGTTCGACAGGCGTGTATCCGGAACCGGGGGTTTGATGCGGACCGGCTGCATGAAAGGGTGTTTGTGCAGAGGGCGACGCTGAATGGGGAGGTGTATACGAGGAATTGGATCGGGCATGAGTTTTTTACGGAGGGAATGACATTGGAGTTGGTGCTGGGTGAGAGCGAGAGTGAGTGGGGGACGAAGATGGAGGATTTGCCGCCCAGTCTGGGGGAGGTGGCTATGGTGTACGAAGTATAGGTAGGTCAGTTACCTAGTTTATGAGGGTCTATTCATTACCTAGGTAGTGTCAAATGAATACACCACCAGTACATATGCAACGCTAAGCACATGCATGTATCGTATCATTACATGTGTCAAAACCATAGTCGAAAACTTTTGATCATTGCGCCGCCGCCGCCGCCACAACTTCAGGCACTGTGGGCTCGCCCTCGGCCTCGTCAGTGCCACCATGCTCATGCTCCTGCTCCTGCTCTCGCTGTTCCTCCTTCTCTTCTTCCTCCTCCCAGCTGTCAGCCACCTCCTCCTTCGGCATCTTGAGCTGCTTGCTCGCCCCGACGCCAGACCGCAACACCAGTTTCTCCTTCTTGGGGCCGCCCCAGGACCCGCTGGTATCGCCTGCCAGCGCGGCGTACATACTGCCCGAGGACAGCGGACTTGGGCTCGGCGCCACGAGCGGCGAGCCGGTCCGCGAGATCCCCGCGCTATTGGCGGTCTTCCGGGAGGCGGCCACCTGCGCCCAACCTCCGCCGTCAGACCCGTTCATCGCGGCCTTGGCCGCCTCTCGTTGCGCTTTCGCTTCGGCAGCCGCGACGCGCTGCGCCTCACGCTCTTTCAGTCGGTGGCGCTCGCGCAGCTTCACGCATTCGCCAACGCTCATGCCGCCAATGCCCATTGTTGCCGCTGGGGTCGTGCTGCTGCTCCCCAGGCCGAACGGTGGTGGCGTCCAGCTTGTCGGCTTGAGCACGAAGACGTGTCGGTGCGGCTCTGGGTCGAAGCTCTCGCTCGCGAAACCCCAGTCTGCTGCCAGCGAGTGTGTAAATGCGCGAAGAGAGGACTTCGCCGGTTGGAAGCGTACGGAGCGCTGCGTCGTGCTGGTGGCGAGACCCTGCATGGCGGCCTCGTAGGATTGCAGAGTGGAGAGCGGTGATGTTGAGGAGAGTTGGATGTACAAGTCCAACGTCTCGGCGGAATAGGGCAGGTTGGTGGAGGAGATGGGTTGGGCGATGGTCGTGGCTGGGTTGATGTCGATGCCGAGGGCGGAAGCCAGAGACCGGTTCCGTTCGAGCCGCGCGCATTCGTCGTCGCAGGTCAATGGAGTTAGGGCTGGCGCACGTTGCGGTTGTTGAACCTGTCCCTTGGCTGCCACGGCCTTCGCCGCGCCGCAGCGACGCTGTTGGCGCAGTCGGCCACAACCACATGTTACCGTGATCATGGCCGCGCACGGCGTCTTTTCGGGGCAGGGATATGGCGCATGGCATGGCTCTGTGCACGGATGGTCGCACATCGTCTTGGTCTTTCCACACGACTGCTGGCAGGGCTTCGAGGCATCCTCGCATTCCCCGGGTCGGTGGCAGTCCTTTTGGCACGTGTGCGAGCCGCATTTGAGCAGTTCGCCGCAGACACGGCCGCAGCGGGCGTCCGCCAGCCAACACGGTTGGTTCTTGAGAACTTGCTTGCCGCAGAGACAGGGCTTCTCCGTCAGATATGGGCATTTGGGACAGGCCTCGTCGTCGGTATGGCAGTTGTGCGGCGTCTGGGGATGGCCGCACGGCTTTGGGCGTTCACATGGGTATGAGCATGAGGGCGGCTGTGTGCCACAGGGCAAAGGAGGGTATAAGATGGATCTACCGCAGTTACACGCGATCTCGTCGAATATCGCCTCCCGGCATGTGTTGCAGGGCCCTTTGTGGCAGAGCTCTGGACACGTGTGTCGCTCGCATTTCAGCAAGCGACCGCATACCCGGGTACAGATGTGTTCCGCTTCAATATCCTCATCGCTCGGACGAAGATGCGCCTTCAGCTTACGCCGCATCGCCTGTCGCTCAATCGCCTTCTGTTCACCGGGGCAGCATCGCTCTCCACAGGCGTGCCGACCACAATGTAATCCAGCCTTGCAAGGACGGAAGCACTGCGGAGGTTCGATAGTGCCCTGATGGCAAATGGTCATGAACGTGTTGCGTCCGCAGCGGCACTCGATTGGTACCTTGCGCATACACGCTCCACAGGTACCAGTGTGGCAGACCCGATCACAAGCGTGTCCACAGGGAAGCATTTTACCACAGACCTCCAGACAGTTGGGGACGGGGTCCTCGCATGACGTCCGGGGAGAGTATCCGGGAATGTCGGCCAACAAAGTCTTCCCACAAGGGCAATAGGATACAATGTCAGGCGACCTAGGGCAATGGGCAGGTTGAGCGTCTTGTGGGTGGCAACCCTTCTGGCAGAAGTGCACACCGCAGTCGAACGGTCGATTGCAGGTGTCTCCGCAGCTAAAGCAGCCTACCCACTCCTCGAGCTTCTCGTCCTCTCCGGGCTCCTGATGCAATGTTTGGCTTTCCATCTCTTCCTCTTTCGAACTGCACAGCATCTGGGTTTCGACTTTCCCACAATAACAACGTGCTTCGATCTTCTCCTCGCATGAGCCACAGAGCCCCTCATGACACGGCCGGGAGCAAGTATGCTCTCCGCATGGTAGTAGGTCCCCGCAGATCTCACCACAGCTCCATCCATTCTCATAGTCAGTATCCTGACACCGTTTCGTCGACGAGTTCCGTCCACAGAAGCAGTCCTGCGTCGGACCCATCGCGGTACATGGCTTGCACGGCCCAGCATGGCAAGTCGCATCGCACGGATGAGGGCAGCCCTTGCGCGGACGCGCGCACGTCTGCCCACATGAGTGCGGCGGGAGCCCAGGCAGCGGCCGAGGATCCACCTCTTTCTCACACCAGCACGTATATGACGAAGGGAAGATTTCATGCGGCAGATTACAACCAGGACACCGCCAGGCGCGAGGTGCATTGCTGTCTCCGTCCGCCTGGCGACGCGCCGCATCTTGGGCTGCGGAACCTTCGTTCTTCGACCATTTCTTGACGCAGCTCAGATGGAACACCGTCCAGCACAGCCCACAAGACCAGACGCGCGAGCGCCGGCCCAGCTCAGCCGTGCAGATCGGACACTCGTAGAGCGTATTGGCGATATCCTCGTGGATGCGGGTGGCGATATCCGGTGCGACGGACTTTGTCGTGACTTTCGGGGGTTTGGGTTTTGCTTTCGTTTTCCCTTTCGTATCCGTAGCGCTCTTAGCTGTGGACTTTGTGTCATGGGCTACCCCGTTGAACGGAGCCCCAGGAACGAACACCGGCGCATCTACTCTTAGTCCCTGATCCGTAGTATCCTCCGTCCCAACAGGCTGCGCGTCATCATCGCCGTCGCCCGAAGACTGTCCCGGGGTTGTCAACCGTCCCTCGAATCGCCGGCCACCATGGACAGTCGCTCTGTCGCCACCTCGCGGTCGTCCGTGACGACGGGAGTCGTCTGGTTGGGTGTCTCCGCCGCGCGGACCTCCTCTCCCTCGTCTCGGGCGCCGGCGCGAGCGAGGTGCATCTGGTGGGGTGCTGGAAGAAGCAGGATCGGTGGACTGAGGTTGTGGCGTTGGTTGGTTTGGAGGCGGCGCATTCGCGGGGGACGGTTCCGTCTGTGGTTGTGTCGCTGTCTGAGATTGTGCCTGGGACGCAGGTGGGCGTCGAGGAGGTCCGCGATTGCCACGGCCTCTTCCTCCACGTCTGTTGGATCGGGGACGCGAGGAATTACTCTCCGCGCTGGCGGGAGGAGCACCGGACATGGTGTCGGGAATTAGATGAAGAGGGGCGTTGGCCACGAGGCTCATGCACGGATGGTAGACGGTGAGCTTGAAGGAGACAAAAGCTGTATTACCGGCGGACTTCCTGTGAGAGAGGCCCTCTTGTGCGTTGGGCAGCTGTTACAGCTGATTGTTAAGGGTTAAAGAAAGGACGAGAAGTTGGAGATAAATTATTTGGAGAAAGCTGTGGGTGGCGGCGGATGAATAATCTGCACTCCTCAGGCACCACTTTAGAGTATACGGTCTGGACAAATCGGAGTTCATGACTTGGTATGAGTCACGGCGAGTCATCGCAAATTACTCACAGTGGAGAAAACATCAACGACATGATTATTCTTTCGCTATGCATAGAACATGAAAAGTGATACAGAATGTGACACAAATAAGCCATTACCAAATCTCAATCATGTCTCCAAAATTCAGAAAAACACAACCACCTCGCCCCGTTCATTCCGCTTCAACCGCAGAGTTCGCCACAAATCTTTCTCGTCTTCAATACGCCGCTCACGATCTGCCCGGCTGCGTCCTTGCTCGCGACCACGGTCATCGTCGTATTCATCCGTGAAGTCGCGATGGAACCGTTTCAGCACCTTGTTGATGGAGAACCCTCGTCCACTCTCCGGCCCCTTCGTCACTAGCGAAAGGAAATGCGCCGCCATCTCACGCTGAACCTCGTCAGGGACATTGGGCTGTCGGTAGACGATCATCTGGTCGTCCTCATCGCGACCAGCGCCGGGATACTCGATCTGCTTTTGGCGGCGGGAAGGGCGGTCGCCCTCGGTCTGGGCGCTGCTCTTGCGCTTCGACTTGCGCGGATCGGACGAGACCACTTGGCCGTTCGTCGCGTTGCGGACTTTGGCGGTCTTCTTCGACCGACGAATCTCCACGGCCCCCTGACCATCGTCTGAGGAGCTCCGGCGACGGCTGCGAACAAGCGCCGCCTTGTTGGATGTCTCATTGCTGTGGTTACTGCTACCGGACGCAACGGACCCTCCGAACATCGACGAGACCAGACGTTCGGCACGGCTCTTGATGGAAATTCCCAGACCAGCGTCACCATTGCTATCCTTCTCGTCCCGGCGGGTGCGCTTGATCGGAGAAGAAGGATCCTGATAGCGTCGGCGGGGGTGGTCTCCGTGTTCGTTCTCTCCTTCCAGCGACGGCGACCGCATCATGCGATTCAGGCCACCCGTCAGGCCGGAGTGCAGCATGGGCGTACCCGGGTGGTTCAACACACTCGAAGGAGCTTCCAGCATGGGTGTGTCGGCATCTTCCATGTCGTGATCTTCGATGCGACGCTTGCGCTTCTTGTCACTTGTAGTGGCACTGGCTTGGCCATTCGTGCGAGAACGGTCCTTCTTCTTCTTAGGCGCCGGGGTCATGAATTCCATGGACACGTTGGCAGCCTTGTTGGGATAGACTGACTGAGGGATGGGGCCGGAGCCGTATGAGTATCCGTTTTCCTCGTAGGCGACATCGTAGGCATGGTTCTCGTTATTTGTGGTGTCAATGGGAGCCAGCGTCTTGCTGCTGTCAAACACCGAAGGCGCATGGTCGACCATGCTCATCTGCTCCTTCGATCCACCAAGGGACACCTTGGATGCGTTAGGCGTCTGATCGCTCACCAGGTAGTCGAAGACGTTGACCTCTTTCTTGTTATCGCTCTGTTTATTACCGGAGGGCTTCTCAACTCCCGTCGGAGGAGGGCTAGGGGCCGGCGGAGGAGGGTTGCTGCTCTTGGGGTTGTCGACATCGGTAGCGTCTTCGACGTAAGGAGCTCGGTGGCCGTTGGGCTTCGAGTTTTGGTTAGCGTGGTTGTTGTTCTTGTTGTTGTTGCCATTGCGCTGGCCCTTCTTCGGCTTTTCTTTGTACAGAGCGCCTTCGTATTTTTGCGCTTCTGTCATGCACGACTGAGAAAG
Source organism: Aspergillus aff. floccosus IMV 01167 (assembly GCA_001931935.1). Lineage (NCBI taxonomy): Eukaryota > Fungi > Ascomycota > Eurotiomycetes > Eurotiales > Aspergillaceae > Aspergillus > Aspergillus aff. floccosus IMV 01167. Next base: position 340,817 of record MSJE01000298.1, read on the forward strand.
TCAGTTCACTGTCTATGCATCCGGTTGTGGACGGGGAACATGATGGATGGGATGGATCCATACCGTATGCGATCTGTAAGAGGATCCTTGGAAATGCACCATGCAATCAATACATGTAAAGGATGCGCCGCGACACTGGTTGCGGTGGGGATCAAGCTTCTTCTTGGTGAGGACGTCGCCGCACGCCTAGAGATCGAGGAATAGATTAGCCAACTAGACTTGAGTATGATCGAGAAAGCAATCATAACAAGTCCAACTCACCTCGCATGAGAACGACACCATTTGACCCCGCTATATAAAGAACCCACGTATAATGCGGTTGGGTAAGGATCGGTGGTGGGTTTCCGCAGGCAACCCAGAAATCACGAGGCCAAGTATCAGAAAGAGAAGTCCACCAAGTACTGACAAGGTGCGCTGCGCGATCTGATTTCGAAGTGACAAGGTTCTTGCGCGCGCAGTTGTCGGTGGAGGAAGATCGCAAGACGGCCCCCTTGGATTGAAACAGAAGAGTAAGATGCGAAAGACTGCGACAGGGCAAGCGTCACGGAGAAACAAAAGGTACTGCGCGACAGTCCACGGCCACAGGGCGTTGAGATAGGTCCGGGGTTAGTCCTTTAATTCTTGGGTTGAAGAAATCAAGATGTTTCGTTCTTGTTTTCTCTGTTGCGGCGCGTAGGAGAAAAAAAAAGTAAAAAGAAAAGAAGAATAGAAAAAGGCGCTAATCTGCTTTGGGGTGACCCACTCAGCCTGATAAATCAGGCAGGACATTCTCTTCCCCGCAAAACAAACAACTTACGAACAACCAGAATAGAAACGATCCAATCTCTCTGACGAAAAAGTGTATATAGGTAAGAAACATGCATCTCAGAAGGATCTGCCATCCTCTCCCGGGGTCATCCACGGGATAAATATAAATACGAAGTATAAACTCCTCCTGTCCTCCTGATGCCAACCGATCTTCTCCCCCCATCCCGCTCGGATTGGTCTAAGCACGTTCACTCCTGAAACCGAACATTGCGGTCAGCGAGAACCAGGATGCCCATGCATCTAGGAAATGATAATCGGTTGATCGCCTGGATACTCAAGGGGGGCAGGAGCGTGGACTTGTCAGGAGACTCGCTGCAGCTCCCGCCCAAGGAGGATGATCAGCCAACCATGGCCCCTCTGTTCGTCGCTTAGTGTGGACCGACTGGGGAAGGGACGATGCGCTCTCTGATAAGCACCCTCAAGTATCATCAGTCTTTGGCAGTCAATACGAATAGCGGACTAGGAGCAATATAATAATAGCAACACCCATGAATTGCAATGCGCCGGGGCCGTCCTACACTAATTAGACTTTCTTCCATTCTGTGTGGGCCGTGGGGGCCCCAAATTGGCTTGACTCTGACGAGGCTAGGCTTTGATGCGCATGGGTCGGAATGAGCGCGAATGAGGACCACATTCTACATTGTTTCGTTCAAGAGGTAGCACCCGTACGTCTTTTCAGACGGTGGACGAAATTGAGCGAGCGCAATTTTAGTATCAGCGTATGATAGCCAAACAGCAAATACCAATTTTATCAACGGTCTTGTTCTTGTCGGTGTACTCTTCAGTAGAAGGGACTTGGTCTTCGATTCACAGATGCCGATAAGTATTGCTGCACCCACCATAGATATTATACAGGGAGCCATACTTAGTCTGCACACAGCAGGTCAGATTATCAAAACTCATAAACTGTCAGTCGAATAAATTGGTTAGATTAAGAATGGATGCCCGTGGTTAATAGATATAGTCAGGTTGAAGTCGCGTATAATTCGTCTCAGTGACCGTTAGTTTTCTGTCGGAGACCGGTCTGGGTAGCTAGAATCCCAGATGTTACAAAAATGTCCCTAGAATGGCTTTAGATATTGTACCACTACTGGAGCTAGCATGTTGGTGCTCCTTTACCTAGGAGTTCTGGTTTGGACTGGGCAAGATCATGAACGCCGTACGTACCAGAAAGCGAATATAAATAATATTGGGGGTATTTCGGATTGAAAAAAAAAAACCCACGAGCAACCTAGAGATACTCCAGACATGGTACCTTCCGCCATCGCATTAAGAACATTCCCTTAAGCTGCAGGAATGGTTGTTATGTGGTCCAAAGCCCTTGTTCGATTCAATGAGACATCTTGTTTGTACATCTTTACGTGGAAGAGAAGGATTAGTGAATTCTCCTCTGGTCCCCTTCCTTTTCTCCTTCCTTTTCTTCTCAAAGCTCGGTATTTTTAGGGACAGGGTTACTCCCTGTTTCTATAACCTCTCAACGTGACTCCCCTTGATCGTCCAAACTAGGTGCTTGTTCAGCTGAAGTTTAGAAGCAAAGTCATATATATCTATTCTCGTTTGTTTCATGGTTTCGTTCAGTAACAGGGCTACATCATTAATATCCCTACATATAATAGCTGGCAATGGGCAGAGACTATATGCAAATCGGGTCGTCCAGGGTCCTACATTTGATATAAGAACCCCATTACCATCTTCAATTTTTACTCTGAGGCCGACCGTGTGTCCACCGCTTATTCTTCCCCCATGTTTAAAGTCTTTCAGGCTACCTTGAACTGCCATATTGACTCCCATTTGATCAACAGTGGCACTGATTCTTGTCCTTCAGGAAATGGAGGACGGTTCCTCTGAAAGCAATCTCACGAATACTATCATTTGCTGACTGCTGAATATCTATACTATTCATCTATCGTACAGGCTCGATCGGTTCTGTCTAGCATAGACATGTTTAATATACTATAAATATCCATGTTATTCACTCAGATCTTGTTTTTTCTATGTCGTTGGCCTGCATGTTTAGGGCTAGCGCGTCCATTGGTTGTAGTCAGTCATGTAAACAATAGCGCGCACTCAAGGACTATGCATCTGTTGCTCTATTCCATCAACCTTCCTAACGGATGAGTTTATCTTCAGTGGAATAATTCACCAGATTTCGCACCTGCAAAAGAGAAGGCTGGATATCTTTTGTCATTCTTACTACGCAACCCGACTTTGGGAGTCTCCATTAGCCACTAGCTAGATGGCTACGCCTGTGGATTCTAAATCATGCGCTTGAGAACCTCGCCCTAAGCCAGCAATACACAACCACCCCGCAGCCAGCTTATCTGCACTGTCTAGGATGGAAAGGGCTTACCATCTCTTTGGGGATCTATATCTCGATCCGCCTGAGCAGTACCTATCAGAGGAAGACCTTCAACAACTGAAGAAAGTTGAGTCTCTCTTAGGCCGCTTTGCTTCGAGGCAACGAAAAGGTGTGCGAATAACATCCAATAAGGGTACCTAGTAGTGAGGTTACTGACAGACCCAGTGTCCAAATTCGACTTAGAGAAGGAATTTGTTCTATTTCAAGACCAAGAGACGCAAGCATGGAGAGACCTTGGGGCCGAGCGCCCTCGCGAATTCCTTTTGAGACCCCAGGGAAATATGAACTCCCCAATTGCGTGCCATCTGATAAACCCGACATTCCACGTTGCAGACCCTTATGCTCCTCATACATTTGATACAACTTCCCCATCGGTATACCAACTCTCTGAGGCTGGCTTTACAATGGAGAACTGTCTGTTCTTTGACCATTTTTGCAGGAGAGAACGTACGGATGATTGTCTTCATTGGTACCGAGACGAGATAAAACAAATCCATGAGCAATACATGCTCAAAGTTCGGCAAAGCATACCCTGTGAAGTTGAGTTATGCTGGGGAAAGCCTATCGAAAAGCGCATGCAAGCTCTCCTAAACCTTCAATCTCTACAGTTGTGGGGTCCTCGGTATAACGATGTCACTATCTCCTTGGAGATTGATCCTATCTCAGAAGAGATGAACAGATTCGTCATCTTCGTCAGGCATCCTGCAGCTTTTTTGAGAATAGGCTCCAGAAGTGACTATGCCCGCCACTATCGGGGCACCGTTGGGAAGAGGCAAGATCTCTATCTGGAGGTCGCTGCTAAGTTGGCTTGCGTTGAAGTCAAGGACAGCTTCTACCAGAACATGGAAGCCTCAACCAGACTACGAGTCAGAGACCCCTCAATCTACAATCTCCGCCAAATTCGTCAGCTGCGGGACGAGGCCCGCCAGCAGCTGAGGGCTGCAGAACCCAAGATGGCTGAAGAGATCGAATCTACGATGTCGGAGATGAGGCAAGAATACAAAGGGTTGTGCAATGAAGTAGGCCTAGCCCTGGGCCATGATGCACGTCACACAGCTCTGAAGGAAGACCCAGATGCAGAGGTAATGTCGTCTCTATTCATACCTGTTGGATGCTAGCTAAAATAATAACCAGGACAAGCGTCGACAACTCTTATTTCGCGACGAGGTGAAAACATTCAATGAAGCGAAAAAGCATCTGCATCTTGATCTATTCGAGGATGGAGATATCTCCTCTTCATCCATCGCCACGGAATGCTGGGATGGGGTTGATGATTGGGACGAGCTCCCCGACGCGATTGTGAGATGGATAAGGTCACAAAAAGGACTTCAAATCGACGACAAGCCTATATCATCAATGAGCTCACTTATTGATGCATATTTGTTTCTACGTTGCCCAGGCGATTACAAGCATCGCAGCCCGATTGAAATCATGCTATCAGTTGGCACCAAATACCTTCTCACAGCAATGAAACCTCGCAACAACATCTCAGACCTGGTTGTGGTAGGTTTGCCTAGTGTTATGCCACGAAAGTGTTCCAGATGCAAGAGGAGGGTTCTTAACGACGAATTCCCTATGTACGCGCGGGAAAGCCCACAGCATTATGTCTCGATCAACAGAGAGTTTGGGTGTAAGGGACCGGGTTGCGAATCACGGGTGGACCTTATCCCAGCAGATTCTCGTCAAAAATGGCGTCGCAACAGGCGTGAGACACTGGAGAATATCAAGAAAACGGATTGGGAAGAATACTTCCTCCGAGGACCTGGCGATGAAATCCCCGATGATGGAAGGCCGATTGAGGTGCAATGCGTCAAATGTACAGCAAAGTGGCTGGACGAGAGCCCTCGGTGGACAACGCATACCCCTCCGAGATACGTACCAAGGGAGAGGAAGTGTATAGCCTGTGGCAGGGCCTCACGATCAAAGCCAGTGGACAAGGCTGTTCTGACTATTGCTACGGCGGCGTTGTCTAAACTTTGGACAAAATTCTTGGGGAATGGAGTAGACCTAAGAGACTACCCACGATGCCCAGAAATATACTGGTCTAACGCCTACCATGTGACCAAAAAGGAACAACTTGAGGAGGCAGAGGAGAAACGGAAGGCGGGCCAACACTTCTAAGTGTTCTGTAGGCAGGGTGTGGCATGCATTTTGTTTGGTGGGAGCCGGGCCAGGATACATGTCTGATTAATGTTGATGGCTATCCGTTCGATTAATTAATTTTCTTGAGATGTTGCTTGTAAGTGACGAGTATCCAGTATATCACACCTACCTACTACATCTGCCACCTGATTTAAGACGCCATGAACCATACAGGTGGTAAGTAATTCGATGAAAAACAAAAAAAGAAATCGACAGCTGCAGGATTCGAACCTGCGCGGGCGAACCCAACAGATATCGTGACACTGATTGGTCAGTTCGAGTCTGTCGCCTTAGACCACTCGGCCAAACTGCCTGACTTCTGACTATTGGCTAATAGTTGTTAACTATATTAGGAAGAAGGCCAAGGCGAGGACACTATCTGTGATCGTGGAGCACAAGTCAGTTTCCATATGGCTTACTACCTTCCAGGCAGGCGTATTCTAGCCATGGCCTTCGTATAGACTGCGGGCAGCTCAAACACAAACAATCAGTGTACAATCAACTACACCTCAAGCCATATGCGTCGCTCATCATGAAAAGGCGGCAAGGTGGCTGGTCAGCCGCACCAGTCATGCGCTCGAGGCCGCATCGCTTGTGTATCTTGGTGTAGCCCTGGTACATCATCTGCCAGGAATCTGCCGAACGCTTCTGCGGTTTGATGCATCCGTCTGCTGATCTATGCCTGACGTTGGAATTTTCACACACTCCTAGTGGAGAAAAAAAAATATGGGCCCGGTATACCTACTCCAGAAATATATATCATCCCGCCACGAAGGTATGGAGAACCCACATGCATTATTTATGGAAGTATATAGGTCTAATGCAGGAGACATGCATCCGTTCCCCCGAATACCCAATGCGATCTAAAAAACCCATCCAACGACCTGCGCCGGTGGAGCGAAAAGAGTCTATATTGCACAACAGTCACCAAGTAAACTGCACCATGTACGAACTCGATGAGTAAACCCTCCTGACAGTTTAAGAAGACAGTCTAGTCAATACCTGACCTCGTTAGGATACTCTAGTTACTCCCGCACGAGATGTTTGTCGAGCAGCAGGTGTGGCGCCCAAGCAAGGGGTAACCTTACGCATCCTTTGATATATCGACCGGCGCAATCACACCACCAGTCGTTGCCACCGTCCGCTTATTCCGATGCAGCCTGATCTTTCTCACCGTCTGTTTCTTCGTCGTGCGCGCAGCCACAATCGTAGAAATCTCCGATATTGTTGCAGTCGAATTCGGGCTTCTCGAGCATCGCATTGACCTCGTTGTGGATGAAGCATCCCCATCCCGCCGCGATATTCCGCGAAGCCACCTGGGGTGGGTACTTTTTCAGATGTTGTTGAAAGTGCGACGCGCATTCGCCACTGCGTCACATGTCAGTCTCTTGCCGGGTCATGCTGCATGTCGTTAGGACATGATGCAACGGAGATGGGTTAGGTATACCAGGGGTAGAGTCGCGCGAAGAGGTAGATGAACGAGCGTAGCGTTTCCTGTTGCTCCTCTGTCGGATCCTCTGGATACCGGGCTAGCATCGTGTGAAAGTATTTCCAGGTCGCACGGCCCAATTCAGCCCTGTTATCCCATTTGGTGCAATCAGTTTGAGTTCCCCCTGTCATTTAACCTAGGTCTGCCACATACTTCGCAGTTTCGTTGCCCAGTTTGGGCATCACGACTTCTCCCTTTGTGAGATCATCCTTGACCAGCACGGATGAGGCGGCTTTCCCCAGGTTATTGGGCACGCGCACGGGCGACTGCGGCGAATTGGGGCCGATGAAGAGAATAAATATGATGAAGATGACGATAGGTATGCTGATCAATATCCGACGGCCTGACAATCGGTTGGCCATGTTGCGCAGGTGGATCTATCTCGGAGGTTCATGCAATCGATTATCGAAGGTAGGATGTCCAGGCAATCGATCTTTTGATGTCCAGTACAAATTATTAGTAGTAGGTATTAAGATTGACGCATATATGAGAGTTATTGAGAGTTATAAGGAAAGACGACAAAGGAGGGACAATATTGAACGAGGCAAAGTTGAGTGGTGCGACTGTTTGTTCCTTTCATGACGGCATTGACACGTGGAGCATAAGCATATAATGCTATACCGCTTAGTCATTATACACACACTTAACTATGCATAGATATAAACAACATCCATTCTCTCTCGTCCTTCATGGCACCTCTTTCCTTCCAAGAATTGAGCACGACGTACAATTTGCACCAAGTCTCATTCCCTGCAATAATACATGCTATATTGCCTATATGCGGGGATATTACCAACCCCATCGGTAAGAATGTGGAGTTAGCCTCGTTCTAACGGCCTGGAGCCGATGCTCGATCTTCTACGCCAGAAAAGCGACGGATATTCTCCGGACTACCATGCTTGGCCCCGAAATCCTCCTTACTTTCATGGGCTCTCTCCGGAACTCCCCACATCAATCTCGTCTTGGCTCGTTTTACCCCAGTCTCCTCAATTGAGCGCAATTCTACATCTCATTTAGCCTAAACTAAACGTCTCACTATTATTCATGCCAGGATGAATGGCATGACAACAGGGAAATATCCAGGCTCGGCGTTAGTCTACGAGAATGGTGATGGCTTGCTCTCTTGGCCGTCTGGGGAAATGACATCCGCGGCATTGGGGGTAAATTCGGGATTATCCAGAACGAATATATAATCGACGTGGCCCTGACGATTCCCTCGGTTTGTGTGCAGGGTAGCCGACCACGACTTGTCGTATCTGGAACACAATGCTCGTCTCGGCCCTGCTCACGGCCCTCTGCGCCGTCCGAGCCGTCAATGCTCTCGCCCAGGAACCTACTATCGCTTTCCACAGCGGAAAGGACTCTGTCAGGCTCGGTGGGAAAGGCACTTCTGGTGTGATACTGCTAGACGGCGATGACTGGCCTGGTGTCATCAGAGCTGCTGGTGATCTTGCTGCGGATTTCGGTCGCGTCACTGGGACGAACTTGACACGGCACCTACTCAATGGCACAACTTCGAACTCGTATCATGCGAAAACGGCCATTATCGCCGGCACAATTGGACACTCGAAGCTTCTCGATTCTCTCATTAACAGTGGCAAGATCGATGTCAGTTCAACAGAGGGAAAGTGGGAGGCATTTCAGACGGAAATTGTCAAGAACCCCATCGACGGCGTTGCAAACGCCCTGGTCATCGCGGGAAGCGATAAGCGTGGTGCGATCTATGGTCTCTATGATATTTCCGAGCAGATTGGTGTCTCGCCGTGGTACTGGTTTGCTGATTCCGCCCCGGCGCAACACCCGCAAATTTACGCGTTGAAGAAGAAGAAGATCCAGGGCTCTCCGTCTGTCAAGTACCGTGGTATCTTCATCAACGACGAACAGCCGGCTATCACGAACTGGATTAATGCAAACTACCCCGAGGGAAAGTACGGCCCGGGGTTCAATGCTGACTTCCATTCCCATGTCTTCGAGCTCCTCCTTCGTCTCCGTGCCAACTACCTTTGGCCCGCGTCGTGGAATAACATATTTCACCTAGACGATCCCCGAAACTCGCCTACTGCAGATGAGTATGGTATTGTTATGGGCACTAGCCATACCGAGCCGATGATGCGCTGGACGAAGGAACAGCATATCTTGTTGAATGGCGACTGGAATTGGGATACAAATCGGGAGAATGTTACTGCATTCTTCAAAGAAGGGGCTGAGCGAACCAAGGATTTCGAGAGTCTCTACACACTGGGTATGCGTGGGCTTGGGGATGTTGCCTCTCCAACTATCACTGCCAAATCTCTCGGAGATATTGTCAACACTCAGCAGCAAGTCCTGTCGGATGTGTTCAATGTGTCGGACGTTTCGTCGATTCCTCAGATGTGGTGCTTGTACAAGGAAGTCGGTGGCTATTTCCAGGACGGTCTGCGTGTCCCGGACGATATCACTCTCCTTTGGTCTGACGACAATTGGGGCAACATCCAACGTTTGCCTGTGGATAACGAGACAAGCCGCAAGGCTGGCGCCGGCGTTTACTACCATTTTGACTACGTCGGTGATCCCCGTGACTACAAATGGATCAACACCATCTCCCTCCAGAAGACGTGGGAACAGATGCATCTAGCATATGAGCGCGACGCGCGACAGATTTGGATAGTCAACATGGGAGATCTCAAGGGACTGGTAAGAGCCCTGAACTGTTTGGATGGAATTAAGCTAATGAGCGCAGGAATTGCCGCTGAGCCATTTCCTGGACCTGGCGTATGATACGCCGCGCTGGTCCTCCCCTGACAGCACGTCTGAATGGCTTGCACTTTGGGCCGCTCGCGAGTTTGGCACCGCAGTAGCTCAGAAGACGGGCGACATCATGAACCGATATGGCATGTATGCCGCCCGACGGAAGTATGAGCTCCTCAGCCCACAGACGTTCAGCCTGATCAACTACAACGAGGCAGACAATGTTCTGCAGGAGTGGGAGGAACTTGTGAAGGACGCTCAGCAGGTCTATGACAGTCTTCGGCCGGCTGCACGTCCTGCATTCTTCGAAATGGTGTTGCACCCTTGCATGGCCGGGTATGTCGTGACTGACATCCACATTACCGCTGGTAAGAACAATCTGTACGCGGGACAGCGACGGACCAGTGCCAATTCGCTCGCGCAGAAAGCTCTGGAGCTTTTCAAAGAGGATCACGAGCTAACCCAGCGGTATCATAATCTCTTGGATGGGAAATGGATGCATATTATGGACCAAACTCATCTCGGATATGACTACTGGTTTGTCTCCGCATGCTATGGCCAACAACGCGCGTGCTAACGATTTACATCAGGCAACAACCAATGCGTAACACTCTCCCTCCTCTGGCATACACTCAGCTCCTTGAAGAGAGCCTCGCTGGAAAAATGGGTGTGTCCGTCGAAGGTAGCAATGCATCGGTGCCTGGAGATGACCGGTGGCATTCCTTGTCCAGCAACACGCTGACTCTGCCGCCAATTGATCCCTACGGACCGAACAGATGGATTGAGGTATATTCGCGCGGTACAGAGGGATTCCAGTTCACGGTCAGCCCTCATGATTCTTGGGTCAAAGCGACACCCTCCTCGGGTATGATCTCGCCTTCTGGGGCTAACACTGACATTCGAGTACAACTGTCTGTCGATTGGGACAAAGCACCTGCGGGCTCCAGCATGGCACTTATCAACGTGACGGTGGCCTCTGATGACTATGGCAATTTTGATATGCCTATCGTCCAGCTTCCAGTGAACAAGACGTCGGCGCCTGTCTCATTCCGCGGGTTTGTTGAGTCGGATGGTACGGTTAGCATCGAAGCAGAGCACACGTCCCGAAACACTTCTGCAGGAAGCACATCTTATGCTGTGGTCCCCGGATATGGGCGCACGCTTTCTGGGGTGACATTGCTTCCGGCCTTGGCGGAGACCCAACAACCGCCTTCGTCTGCCCGGCTGGAATACGATATGTACATCTTCTCGAATGTTACAACGGCAAAGGCTACTGTCTACCTCGGGCCGTCCCTCAACACGAACCCGTCCCGGCCCCTGAAATACGCGATTGCTTTCAACGACGCCGAGCCTGAGATTGTGCAGTTTGTTCCCTCTACGCCGCTGGGCACTCTCCCGTCCAACTGGGGCCAGACCGTCAGCAACGCCGTGTGGACAAACACGACGAGACATGAGATATCTGGAGGCGGCAGTAAGAACACGCTGAAATTATGGGCCGTCGAGCCGGGTGTTGTCTTCCAGAAGGTGGTTGTCGACTTGGGTGGTGTCCGCGAGAGCTACTTGGGGCCTCCGGAGAGCCAGATTGTGTGATGGAATAATGAGGACTGTGTACCACCATGGCCGTGGGCCTCTCTAACTATTAGTCCATGCTGCGTCTATAGTTTCATTTGTATGCAATTTCCATCTGACCAGTCTCGTAGACGACTTGCTTGTAGAAGTAGAACCATGTAGTAGTTAGGGCAAGCGGCGGCAGATGATCGACCGCTGACATAAGCCTCTATCACTCCAATCGCATCCGCTTCTTTGTTCTTCAATCCAACTCAAATTCACACCTCAACAGCAACAACCATGGCGTCTTTACGCACATCCACCTTCCAGAACCTCCTCCGGAGTCGCGCCCCGCTGCTTCGCACCCAGCAGAAGCGCTGGGCGCAGGTGCACGACGTGCGCTTCCTCGCCACGCACCACGACCCCAACCATGTCGTGGACCGCTACCGCTCCAAACTGCACCAGAAAGCCAAAGAGTGCGTCCACTGCCACCACATCTGCCACTTTCACCCTCCTAACTAAGACCCCACAAAAACAGAGAAGGCCACGAATCCGTTGAGTCCCTCAAAGAAGCCTACAAGGACAAGATCACCGAATTCCGCCGCAAAGCCACCACCCCCCTCACCCCGGAGCCGTCTTCGCCAGCACCATCACAACCGCAAGGCACCACGCCCCCTCCGCCCCCGAAACCCCAAGCCGACAACTTCGCCCCCCAGGCCCGCGCCGCCGCCGCCATCCCCGAAAATTCCTCCACCGGCATCAAGTCGCTAAGCTCCTACCTCGACGTCGAGAAGATCCTCTCCCTCCCGCCCAAGGAAATCGAGGCCCTCTGGCGCCTCCGCCACGCAAACAGCGCCACCTCCATCTGCGCCGCCATCCCCGTCGACACCTACCAGCGCATCGCCGACGCCGCCCGCCAGAATCCCCAGTTCATCTTGCCGCTGCCGCGTCAGTCCCAGCCCGAGGGTGAGCCCGCCGAGAGTGAGGCTGCCGCCGATGCCGGCGGCGGCGCAGACATCCACTTCCTGCAGTGGGCGTTCCACCCGGCGGCGCCGACGGTGACGAGCGGCCCGCTGGCGACCTCGCACACGTCGACGATCATCTTCACGAACCTCGCCGCGTACAAGCTGCACGGCGCGTTTGCGCAGCCGCACACGGTCATCACGCACCATCTCGATCTGGCGGATGAGAAGGGCCTCGTCCTCATGCATGGCCAGGTCATGCCTGACTCGGGGGTGTCGACGTCCGAGGCGACCTGGCTGGTGAGCTGTGTGCAGCGGTTTTATGATTTTGGGGGGCAGGCGAGTGGTCGCAAGGGCGAATTGCTGCGCATGTTTACCCGCGGTGATGTGGAGGGGTTCAAGATTGAGGATTTGATGGCCGAGGCAGAGAAGTTGTAGACTCTCGTTTGTCTGGTTGCAGCCATTGTAAGATAGATAGATGGACTTGTTTGCTGGTAGAATATATCCCTGTTTGATCGCTATGGCGGAACGCGTACCCTACGATTGAATAACGCATGAATTGCAATTGAATTATGAATGATGTAGCCAACGATTGGCCCGAACCCCGTGTACACCGACCTAAAAACACAACACCGCTGAAACCAGAGATCCAACACTGAAGGAGGAATTAACATGATGAATATCCGTACAGAAATGACAAGAAAGTCAAGCTTTCTAACCCGTCTCATCTATGGGTAGAAGCGAAGAAGAAATGATATGCACAGTTGTTAGCACAAAAGCGAGTCAGCTCACATTCCGGTGGAATGTGCGAGCCGACTCGGGGGTATCCTAGTTGTAGATCCGGTCATAAAATGATTATAACGACGGAAATGCTAAGCGTCGACATGACGCCAATCAGTCATCAAGCACCTCCTCCATGATGAAAGAGTGAATATGCTCAAAGTAGCCGGGCTCGGCCACACTGTCGTTGTGTGCGCCGTTCGGGAGCGTCCGCCAGAACTTGCGACGTGACTTGCAGATGGCATACAGCTGGGTCATGTTGGATGGTCTGCGTAACGTACACGTCAGAACAATGATCCGCGTGATAGGGCTAGGACACTCACGGCACAATCTCGTCCTTCAACCCACTGAGGAACAATATCGGGATATCGGTGATCTTAGGCAGGACCTCCTCGCTGGCCCAGTACTGGTGACAGAAGCGGGCTAGATACCGCGCGGGAGGGAACACCCTAAGGCATGTAAGGATACAGTATAGGAAGGAGGGGGTGGGTGGGTAGAAGCCAACGTACGTCGGAATAAGTTTGCGAATGCTCAGGAACGTGTTCTCCAGGATTAAGCCACGAATGTCACCTTTGTCCTGATTCGTGGCAACTAAGTGGATTGCAACCGCGCCGCCGATGCTCTGCCCGTAGATAACGATCTTGCTGTTTCTCGTCTCCGAACGCTGTCGGAGATAGTCCAGGCCTGTCTGCGCATCAATCTTCAGGCCGTTCTCGTCGGGCACACCAGTCGACAGCCCATAACCGCGGTATTCCAGCATCAGCACATTACACCCGAGCACCTCCTGTAGGACCTTGGCGATGGGAATACGGTGGCCGATGTTCCCAGCGTTCCCATGGAACATCAAAACGGTCAGATCGCGGCCGGGGCGTCGGTGGGACGGACGGATAAAAAGCGCATGTAGTGATTCCCCGTCCGGCGTGGGGATGTGGAGGTCTTCGTAGTCGGTAATGCCGAACTGTCGCGGCTGGGGAACGTTGGTACGAGCATCGACGGGGACATTGCGCGGATAGATCAGTTCACTGGAGCGGCGAAAATCGCATACGTTAGTCATTCAGTTCGATATCACACTAGACGGTGGTCTGGTCGCCAGGTGTGGGGTGCACTAACTTTTGCTTGAAGTATAGGAGCCCACTGGCGACGACAGCAAGACCGGACGAAGCCAACACGGGTAGTCGGAGAAATTGCACGGCGCTGTTAGCCATGGAGGTGATGCTCCAAGAGGGTGGGGGTGGCGGCGATTCGGACATTATTGAGGGACAGATGATAGATAATATGCTAGACGAGGAATGGAGAGGTGTCTCCGAGGAACGAGCGAGGCAGCCACAAGAGAGGAGGCTGAGAGGGGATACATCCAACCACTTCCGTGGTGGTCAGACGATCGAGAGTGAAGGATGATGGGCGAGAAGTCGGCGGAAATGTCTGATGGATTTGATGCCGACTGGTATGCAAGTGATATGATCGGAAGAAGGGAGAGTATGTACAGTCGGCTGGTAACTTAATCGAGGAGTAGGGGCAGTCACGCCTGAAATATCAGGCAGAAATGGGTGCTTATGTCAGACCTCCTGCGGGGAAACAGGCTAACCAATAAGCGGGCAGGATTACCTCACCGCCCGGCGGAATAGAGGGAGCTGGCAACGTAAGGCGAGAGTCGCCTGGCTCGCAAGCTCCAGAGCTCCTCCATCTATCCAAGCCAACCGACCTTCATTCTTCCTCTTCCCTCTCCCGATCCCGTCAATTTCCTCCAATTTAGAGACATTGCTTTTGATTCAGAATACATCTCTCATTTCTTCTCATTCTCTTCCATCGTCTTTAGAAAATGGTTGGTCACGGTACCACGGGGATGCTCGGTGAAGGTGAACCAACACCCATCACGAATGTTGCTGGATCATCTCAGGACTAACCGAGTGATTAGATGGCATCCATGTTGATATGAACCACCTGAAGAGTGGTGAAGTCAAGTAGGCCCTATCCCTACCCCGATGATCGTCCTGTGCAAACATTAGCTAACCTCCCATCCGTACAGCCTAGGTACCTCGATGTGAGTATCTCAGTTCCATACGTTCGCCTCCGGTGGATGCTGATGGATGCTAATTCGACTAGCATGGCAATCAACTTTAAAGATGGAGTGATTCTGGGTGCCGACAGCCGCACGACGACCGGAGCTTATATCGCCAATCGAGTCACCGACAAACTGACGCAGGTCCACGACACCATCTGGTGCTGCCGATCGGGATCCGCTGCAGACACCCAGGCTGTGGCCGACATTGTTTCTTACCACCTGAACATGTACGCCATTGTCAACAACGAGGCTCCCAGCACCCAGGTGGCCGCGTCGCTGTTCCAGGAGCTGTGTTATGAGAACAAGGATATGCTCAGGTGGGTTGGCCGTTCACTCGCCCAATGTCCAGCATCAAGCTAATTCTTAGTCAGTGCCGGTATCATCATTGCGGGCTATGATCCCCGACACGGCGGTCAAGTGTACTCGATACCGTTGGGCGGCTCGCTACACAAGCAAGCCTACTCGATCGGTGGATCGGGATCGACCTACATCTATGGATACTGCGATGCCAACTGGCGGGAGAACATGACGGAAGAAGAAGGGATCCAGTTTGTGCGATCAGCGCTGCAAGAGGCGATCAAATGGGATGGTAGCTCGGGAGGTGTGATCCGGATGGTGGTGCTGACGGCCAAGGGCGCGGTGAGACACCTCTATCTGCCGGACACGGGCTATACAGGACCGGGCGTTACCAATTGACGAGGGGCATGAGGTGCCAATGGGATGATGATGTTTATAATTGACATGGTTTTTTGTTTCTCTCCAACCAATCTGTAGCTAATCCGAGCATCTAGACGGATGATTGGTGATGATTTCCCTCTGCGACCAGGCATTTTCACCGGGATTCGTATTGTGTGCAGAAGTGGAATGCAAGGAGACGACGATATATCTATGCATCACTTTCTCCCGATGTAGGCATGATTGTAGCTTAACAGGGTTCGATATATCGACTGTTTCCGGACCAATCGATCGACCGTCACGAACACACCTGCGCCGCTGGAGAGCTGTCATTCGTCGGTAGGGCAGGACTACTAAGAGTAGGAAAGATTCATAGGGAGAATATTGAAATGGCGTTTGAGGATCTAACAGAATCATCTCAAGTCTGCAGTCGTTCCGGCGAAGATCCGGGTAGCAGTAGTAAGAGGTACCCGTGGAGGGAAGATTACCTGTTTGTCTCTCTTCCGTCTGCCACCATCCAACTCAGTCTGCTTCGCTTCCGCTTTCTTCTCTTCCTCATCTCCATCTCTCTCTCTCTCTCCCTCCCTCCCTCCCTCCCTCTCCCCTCCTCTCCTCTCTCTCTCCTTTCCTGTCCTTATCCCGTCTCCTCTCCCTTCTATTCTTCTTCTTGTCTTCTTTCTCACTTCTTCTCCCCCACTCCCTGTCCGCAATGGACCATCCCTCCATTGTCACCCCTTCTCATCGCCTGTGATTCCCTGAGGCTTGGGTCGGGCTCAAACGGTGTGTGCTTTGGCCCTGTTGATATCTCCCTCATCAAGTCTCGACCATTGTTGGACCAGACGGTATCAAACAACCCCCCTCGTTGATCGGTCCCCCCCTGGTCTCTGTCTTCCCTGTTACGCATCGACTGCGCCTCCCGATGATTTCATCATCACCCCCATTATCGCCTTTTGCCTCTGTCCTCCCCTCATGCCTAGTCAACCCCCCACATCTCGGTCTTGGTCGCTCTCTACAGCTTTAAATCATCTGTGGCTGACTCTTCCGCCTGGATCGCTGCTTGACAGGTGAAACCTTAATCGCCGCATCCCGTCCTCGCTTGTTGTCTCCTCGCCCTTCTCGTCGCCCAACTTGATATGGGATCGCTCCTCATCAATCATCCGCGGTCGGATCACGTCGATAGCTCCTACACCATGCTGGGAGGCGCCATCACTCCCTCGGAATCCGTCTATCAGCCTTCGTCTCGTCGCGCCTTGTCTCACCATCCTTCTTCCCATCTCGAGACCGGTAGCTCGAGGTCCACCTCGTCCAACACCACCCCCACTTCGTCCACAGCCCCGCCGTCCACCTCCGCCGCCGCCGCTGGTTCTGCACGTTTGTCCTCGCACCCGCCACAGGATGCTCCGGGCTACATCAGTCGGCCTTCGCACACGCCTTCTCACCCATCCACGCGGGAGACCTCTGTCACTGCCACGCCTGGGTCCGCCTACTCCTCCGACCTGTCCAACTCAATGAGCATCCACACCTCGCATCCCGGCGATGACGCTCATCCCTCTCATCATGCTTCCGAATCGTCTGGCGACCACGGTCAAATCCCAACCGGCAGCTCGCATCCGGGAAGCCGCTCGTCACCCCCTTCGCCGCGGTTGCGCCCGACATTCCGATCCATGCGGTCGCTAGGAGGTTCCGAGGCCAGCTCCCCCAGCCGCATCAAGATCCGGGACCTGTCTCACATCCAGAGTTTCGCCAGCGAGGAGTTTCTGGCCCAGTCGCACCGGGACCAGGTGCCCGGACAATGGACCCAGGAGTACCAATACGAGATCAGTTCCATGCCGGTCACGGACATCATCGAAATGGTTGCGGGGCTCCTGACGAAAATCACCACCACCAACGACATGCATCATGAACATGTTCATCGCCACATTCCTCCTCCGGACGGCACCACGAACCTGAGTCCACAGGCTACCAGCGTGCTTGCGTTCCACGGCAAGAACGTACCGAGTATCAGCATCCTCAGCTATCTGTCTCGCATCCATAAATATTGCCCCACTACCTATGAGGTCTTTCTCAGTCTTCTTATCTACTTTGACCGTATGACCGAACTGGTCAACAAGGGTCAGATTGACAGCCTTCGCCGCCGCGGACCCAGTTCCTCAGCCGTTCATGAAGAAGCTTCTCGATCTTCGCCGGTGACAGTACCTACTCACCCCTCTCCGATGGTGACCCCTCCGTCTTCCGGTGGCGTCAGAGCGCAAGACCCCTCAACGCCTTCCTCGGTCTCCCCGTCATTAGATCCCCAGGAGCAGGACGATCTCTCGCATTTCTTCGTTGTGGATAGTTTCAACATTCATCGACTGGTCATCGCGGGCGTGACCTGTGCCAGTAAATTCTTCTCCGATGTTTTCTATACTAATTCTCGATATGCAAAGGTAGCGCTATTCCTTCCTCACCCCTTGATTCTAGCTGTTGATAGCTGACCCTATGATGAATAGGTTGGGGGCCTTCCGCTAGTCGAGCTGAACCACTTGGAACTGCAGTTCCTTCTGCTGAACGACTTTCGACTCTCGATTCCGGTAGAGGAGCTCGAGGCATATGGGACAATGCTTGTGGAATTCTACGCACGAGAGGTTGTCGCTCAGCAGCAGCAGCAGCAGCAGCAACAAAAGGCGCACCCTACCATCCCCCGTCACATAAACCCACCCCCCACGTCTGACCAAGGATCGGACGGGATACATATGCGTACGCGCGAACGACCTGAC
Organism: Aspergillus aff. floccosus IMV 01167; assembly: GCA_001931935.1. Classification (NCBI taxonomy): domain Eukaryota; kingdom Fungi; phylum Ascomycota; class Eurotiomycetes; order Eurotiales; family Aspergillaceae; genus Aspergillus; species Aspergillus aff. floccosus IMV 01167. The sequence continues at coordinate 359,124 of MSJE01000298.1, forward strand.
CCTGACCGGCCGAAGGTCCGGCAAACCCCAACACCACCATAAGCGTGGAACACAGTCCAATTCGTTTTACGCACGGAATTTGAGTATTCACCACTTCTTCTCGTCATTGAAGGAAAATGACACTGCCCAACCGCATCAAGCGGCAGGGCCTCCCCTATCTTCTTGTGTCACCTAGCGCATGAATGGTTGGAACCTCTCCTTCGATTTATAGACTCTTTGGCTGTCAGCGTCTTGGTTTCCGTTACGATTGTGCTTCCTTTCCCTCCTCCCATTCATGCTTCATGGTCGTCGTCTGCGAACAGCTGCGCCTGACCTGCTTTGTATGTACACGATTCTTCTTTGCATATCGTCTGTTTTCATCATCGGCGGGTGTTTGTCGGAGTTTCCTTTTCATGTTGTGCCTTTGTCTTGTTCTGTCTCGGGGGATATACGGTTGTGAGAATTGTCCGGGGTTTAATTCGATTCGTTGATTTTGTTTTCCCTTTTCTCCGTCGATCTATGGTGTCCATACTTTATAATTTATACCGATCCATTCATGGTGTTTCTCAGCGCTGTATACCGCATCAACTTGTAGCCTCATGTCTCTTCGTCTCTGTTGATCATAGACGTGCCGTAATTCACAGCAAACGTTCAGTGGGCATGTTCCCTGCGTCCAGTCACTCGTACATCTCTTGTGTCCATTCCCCTACCCATGGGCCATGGTCGAAGGCCTCCCTCCCAAACACCGCAAACAACACACCCAGACCCTTCGGCGGGACTCTATTGCTATCGCCTCCCCAGTATACACCTTGATAGGGTCTTTCCGGTGCATTGTCTGTGGTAATTGGCCGATCGCGGATGTGTCCCGAGGGATAACATCGCGGTATATCTGGGGTCTCGACTTTGTTTCCTTCGATCTGATATTGTCCAATGCCATGTCCCACCATCATGTCCAAGAGCACTGTGCAGTTCCTTCACACCTACCGTATAACATCAAGTGGATTGCTCAATACACTCTCATGGATGATCAAATCACAAAGGAAATGTTTGTATCGAATGAAAGATCTGAAGGACCTTGGCGCCTTCTATGAAGATGAAACAGGAATAGAAAAGCACCGCATCTCTTCAGTTGTATTGAAGTAATATAATACAGGTATATTGGCCCACCGCCCAACCCACTGGAGGATCAAACAGTATCGCTCCAGTGCCATATAAAACCAAAACAAGAACACAATAAAGCAAATGGCCCACCACCCAACCCTCTGGAGGTAGAACAGAAATAAAGGCAAACGCCTGATACACCGCCTCTCCAGTGCCAATGGAACAAGAAAAAGACCAAACAAAAAAAGCAAACCCAACAGCTTCCCGTGCGGAACACACGCAATCCTGGAGGGTACTAACTAACTAATAGTAATAACAGGATCCTCTCCAGGATAGAACCCCCGATGCCCTTGGGAACGCGAGTCAGTCATTTGTGAAGAGTCAACGAGGGTAAAAGGAACCTACCACGAAATTCTCCCACCAGTACCAAGTGCGTCCGCGAGTGCAGCGGGATGCTACCGCTCCTGGGAAGGGATACGACTTACGGTCCGCGTACAGTCCGGCGTCATTACCCATGACGATGGAACCCTTCGCCTAGGAATCCTCTGTTGAGTTGCAGTCAGTGAACTTGTTCTCCTAACACTGGGAGATCATGACTTACCCTTACGTCGGCTAAGCCTAACCACCAATATCACGGCAGGGCATACGGTAGCGACCTGTGGCCCGATCAGCAGAACCTGATGGACTTCTCGGAAGTCCATCCAATGGAGTAGAACGAGTGGAAGTGAAGAAAAGGTTCGCGTGAAGAAACACAAAAGAAAGAAAAGGAAAGACAAAGGCAAGGAGTGTGGAGTAGAGAACGTAGGGGGGAGAAAGAAGGGAAGGTGAGATCAGGGCTCAGTCATAGGGCGAACCCTCCTTGCTTTCTGATCATGGAACGAATGTGCAGCCACGCCTCGAAGACACGTTCGGGGGACCAGTGCGGGCGTTTCCGCTGGATGCGAGCCAGGGAGTTCCACGCACAACCGTAACGATCACAAGGCTCCTTGGCATGGTTGGATGTAAGCATGATGTACGAATCGGACCCCCAATACGTAACATACTTGCTATCCTCACCAGCTTCATCGGACTCCGATAGAGGAGTGACATCCCAACCCTGCAAGTGGCCCATGGCCAAAGGCGGAGCGGGATACACATGCTCTTGCCGCACGATCCAGCGAGATACAGGAACGACGGTAGTCGCGCCGAAGCGCACGCGCCTCTCCTTCGCAGAGGAGGAAGTTGTCTGGGCCGGAACCCGTTGACCGCGTGTCCGAGTAGCCTTCACCGTGGGCTCGGAGGTGTGGGGGACAGAACGAGTGACATGAGGCAAAGAACGAGGAGCAAAAGTAGAAGCAGGAACACGACCGCGGGGCTGGTGCTGGTGACGGGGACGGGGGCAGTGATGAGGGCAGCGGCCACAGGGAGCCCCAGAACGAGAGACAGGAGTGGGAGGCCGGGCCACAGAGCGAGAGACACGGGTCGGATGGGGGGTACACGGATGGGGCGCTGACAGGTGTCCTTGACGGGACTGCTTGTCAATCGACGACCTGGGCTGAGCCCAAGGCCGCGATCTGACCTGACGAGCCGATCTTCTCTCCTCGAGACGAGCGAGAGAAGCCGCCGTGGTTGGGGAAGATGAAGGAGTGACTGGGGCAACAGTGGGAAGAGTGCCACAGGCCAGGTAACGAGAGATATGTGCTGGGACAACACGAACAGGAATACGCGAACCTCTCTTCATGAGAGGAAAGAACCGGATGCCAGGCTTGCTAAACACTGGCTCAAAGGAGCGGATCGGAGTCGGTGTCGTGGGTCGATATACGATGCGGCGGGCAGAAAAACAACGAAAGGCTGGCCGTGTCGTAAATCGAGGCATCTTCTCCGAAGGACGATGAGGGAACCCAGGTACACAAAGGCGAGCCATTGTGTACTGGGCCAAAAAAGAAGCACGAGAAGAAAGCAAGGAACGGGAACGCAGGGGAAGCTGGCCAGGGACGGAAAAAGCGTGGGCGTAAACGTTAGAAACGATACTAGCAGCTTAGACCATGAGGCATGGAGAGAAGAAGAAGAGGAAGAGGAGAGGCGGGAGAAGGACGGGGATATATAGGCAGTATGCGTTGCTGTTGAAGAAGGAACCAACGGGCTCCTTCTGATTGAGAATGGCAGTGTTGTCGCGGAGGATGAGTTCCATTTCATCAAGTTGGACAGAGGCATGGCAGCCAGAACCAGGTTGGAGCGAGATGTGGAAGGAGGAGGCCCAAAGCTCAAGACAATGGACGGGAGCACGGCGGACGATATTCAACAGCTGGAGAAGGGCGAGATGCATGGCGAAGCACACAGAAGTATACTCAGGACGATGTGATATGGACTTCGATATCAAAATAGCTCGAACGGCGTTAGACTCCGCTGCAACAATGAGCTTATGTCCGTTTAGCTTTTGCAAGGTGGATACCAGTCAGCCCTATAATGAACCTCCTTCCCGGACACCCCTTCACTGGCCCCTTCCTGCAAACACTAGATTCACCAGCTTATGCGTAGACGAGGCATGCTTAATTGGTCTCATATCGATAGATGGCTAGGTACCGGGATCATCATGACGCAGTGGTCGACAAGCATGGCCTTCCATTTCGAGTTTGCCGATGCAAAACAAACCCATTGCCACTTTCCATTGCGGACGCAACGCAAAGGTAAACAAACAGTGACTCATAACGATGACCCACAATTTGTTTACATCCATTATATGGGAATGGGTCGATGGTGCTCTTTCCTTTATGCGTCTTGAGAACACGGATGTCAACAACGGTCGAGTACCAACACGACAGTACCGACTTTCTGGATGCAGAAGGCATTAGCCAGGATACTGGCGGAAGAGAGAGAATATACAAGGTGAATCTGTAGTTGTGTAGTCTTTCGTGGTATATTCTTCAACTTCCTGTAGACATGACGTTGAGTGGTGGTGATGGTGTGGATATATATCTCCGCCTCGAGTGGATCGTTGATCTCCATACATAAGGCTGACACCCCATTTAGTCGGTGTTTGAACTACACACATGTCTGTACGCCTGTTTAGCAATACAATCCCATGTCAACTATTATGGCTACCCCAAAAATATCGTATAACGAAATGGTATTATGCTCATGCAAGGCTGTGATGCAAAGCAACGCCCTCATCTACCACAGCAGACGAGACCATCAAAACCACAAAACTAGGTATAATCCAAAAGGAGAAAGAGACAACACGAAAGAGAACCTCAAACCAGTGAATTCATATACTATTCCGCGTAATCCATACCGTAACACGCCACTGCACCGGGGCCCGTCTGCAACGCCTCATTCGATCCGTGGAGGACTCCGTGACTTTTTGCCTAGCGGACTAAGACTCGCGCTGCATTCACTGTCAGCAATCAACCACATCAAATAACCAAATGAGAATGCAGGAGGAGTCAGGGTTGGAACTAATATGGATCAATAGGTCAACGTACGATCTCCGTCGCTCCCCTTCTTTCCGGAAGCCCTCGATAATCTTCGCGATCTCTTTGCGCCCAGCGCGTGCATCCACCTTCCGGCCTCCCAGGCTCATGCTAACCTTCTCGTTCGCGTTGGCCGTCAACAACCGCTTCAGCAGCAGATGGCGCATGCTCAGACACACAAACACCCCACAGTCGCTGCCGTTCTCCTGCACAGGGGAGTCTTCCAGATGGATGTACCGGATCGGCCGGCCGAGCAGCGCCCCGAACTTCATCGTTACCTGTCGCGCCTCCCAGTAATTACCTGGCGGCAGCGAGTCGTAGTGGAAGGCGACGCCGTCCACGATGGAGATCAGCAACAGGGACCAGTGGGTCCCACCTTCGGCCTCGGTCACGTTGCGGCAGTCGTTGATCGGGAGGAATACGTGCGTCGTACGGGAAAAGTCCGGAAGGGCTTCGCGCAAGGTGTGCGGGTTGGGAGTTTGTAGGATCATAAACGACATGCTTGGTCGGAGGAGGACGATATTCGAGGATTTATATTGCACCAGAAACTCGCGCTCCAGATACCTAGAATGATTCAGTTGGGGGATGGCCGGCAATAGATGATATAGTAATAAGGACAGAGAAAGCTGGTAGAAGACTCAACTTACTCTTCCCAGAAGGAAATTATCTGCGAAAGTCAGCACAAACAGACCCGCCATAAGAATTCATGCATGTAGATCCAGAAGATCGGAGGGAATCCAGGCAAACACACATTATCTGTCAGCCAGTCATTCTTGAGAGATTGCATATCCTCTCGCGTTACTATGAATCGTCAGACCAGACCAGGGCCACCCCCGGGGCTTGACAGGATCGCATTACGCACATCGGATATCGTGATCTAGAACTCGACCCGGTCAGACACTCCCCATCACCGAGAAGCATTGCGATTCGAGGGAAGAACGGCTGAACTCACAGCTGAGGTACGCATCGTCCGGATTCAACTGAAAAGCACTATGATCAGCACCTTTTCTGAGGGCCGCGACGGAACGGGGAGCCCTACGGTGTCACCGAACCTCCTCATCCTCTTCTGCAGTCTTCCCAATCCGCCCTCGCGCATTTTTACGGCTCCTACCTATCTATCCGCGGGGTGAGACGTTGTTGGTGGGCTGGTGATCTGTATATATATGTGTGTATGTTCACTATGTTTATCCGCAGACGTGTTCCTCCGGTCAATGCCAACCTCGGTGGTGAAATTGCCAAGGCGGGATGTGGAGGAAGACGGAGGGAGAGGAGGACTGCGGGTTATGACTGAGGCCGGTGGGCGAGGGACGTCGCAAAGTCATATAGGAAGAGATTTTGAGCGACAAATCTCGTGGGAGGCCAAGCGCACCGGGTCTTGCGTCGATGAGCTGTGGGTGATCTCCGGTTTCACTCGGAACGGGGAAAGAAAAGGCCTTGGTTGTTTGAAACGGTCCCCTGCAGCGACACCCGATTCATATGTGGCGGGGGAGGGACCAGGACAACAGCCAGAGAATTCCACAGCGCCCAAGACGAGGTACATAAAAAAGAGGAATCCGATGCAAGGGACGGAATGATTGATCGAGTCCGGAACGGCAAAATGGTCGCTGTATGTCGGTCTCCTTGCGGGAGATCGTGGTCGAGCGCCATCAGCCACTGCGCACGACGTCACTGTGGCGGTGTTTATGGCTGGATATACTACTGTGCACGGTATCTACCTACGATGCGCAACCACCTTGAACAAAGGATCTCAATGGACATAGCTCATGTTCGGTATCTAATCATCTCAAATAGCAAGCTCAAATCATGGGGGTATCTAAATGTACATGTCTGCTCCTGAGGGAGCATCCAGTCTCGACTGAGACCCAAACAAGACAGCAATCATAGCCGCAACATCCCGCTCCGTAGCAAACAATAGATCAAACAAAATAAAACAGTTATTCAGCCGTTGTATAGGGATGGATATTTCTTGTCCACCACACAACAAAATTCACGCGAACAAAAAGCGTTCCGGTGGTAGGCCGTATGATCGTCCAAGGAAGGACTGCGCAACCAGGACGACTCGCATCCAGGAAGGTTGAAGATCGTAGTAGGCGACGAGTCGGCAACTCATGCCAAATATACAAGTAAAGGATCTCACCGATATCAATAGCTCAAGTCGAAAGCTTGGCAAAGTGTTTATTCCAGATCCAGCCAACTTGATTCGTGGGGTCATCCTGATTTTTGGCCAGCCACAGCTCGCCCTTCTCCGCGATCACATCGAAGATCTCGCCAGCGACGTAGGTCAAGTAAGGGTACCCGGCTTCGCGTCGAGCACGATCAATATTAAACTCATAAATGCTGGCAGCAAGGAAGAGAACGGTAGGCTCTTTTGGGGCGTCATTCTCAGGCCGGGCATTCTCCTGCGGGTTGTCAGACATAGGCATCGCAGACGAGAAGAATCCAGAATAACGACCGCCAGGAGAGGTAGGTTGCTCCTCGCTTGGCTTCGCTTCATTGTTGGATGGACCGATCAGATCGGATAAGAAAGGTGATTCAAGACTCAGACGAGGGAGACTGGGAAATGATTCCGTATTGGAATCGATGGTAGGGATAGAGGTCGAGGAGCCATGGGTAATATGTTGCAGCGCCTGACTCCGCGGAATTTCGGGGTGATCACCTCCAGTGCGGCCTGAGAATGTGGAATCAGTACGATGGCGTCCGTGGGAGATCTGGGACTGGCTATCGAGAGTCGGCGACTGGAACGGCCGACTGCTATTGCTGAAGTCGTGGGACACTTTGGGTGAGTCCTCAATGACAGATCCCACTCGCGTGCTGGAGCTATTAACGGTTGAAGGCCGTCGAGGCGAGCTGATAGTTGCCCCAGTTGAGGGTGTGTTGAAATTCACAAGGTTGACAGCTTCCGCGAGCAACGAGCCGTTGCAAATTCCAAGCGACAGTACTTGAGCTTCCGAAAAGTTGAAAGCTGCGGACCAGTCCCCAATAACCTTCTGGATGTCATCTGGGAACACATCAACGAGGGAGGTCAGCTTCTCCTGCAGAATATTGAACCAGGTCGACTGTATCTGCACAAAGTTTTCCAAACAAGCCTCCATCAACTTGGCCGTCAGAGAGTAGAGCTTAGGGAGCTCATCTTTCAAGGTCTCATTGAGTGCCACAAATTGCTCTCCTTGGTCGGCGGTTTTCTTATCAGGCTTGTCACCCCGGTCTCTGATGCTTTTGAAGCGTGCATAGTCCATCAGGCGTTTGTCGCGCTTCCTCATTACTCTCTGGGGACCATCGTGGAGCTTCAACAAGGTGACCATTGGATCGATGACACTCTTGCGAACAGTGGCAATCTAGATTCGGGTTAGTTTGCATTCTCAAATTAGAAGAGAGTGACGGATGGCGTGAATTCATGCAGCAAGGGAAAGGTGTTGTGTGCGGAGAAGGTGGTTTCTCTTACATGATCCGGCAATGCCACGGAAATCAGTCCTTGAACAGTCACTCTAAGTTCACGCCATTTCCCCTCCAACTCTGAATAGTTGCTTTGAGATACGTCGACGAAACTCTCAATCGCAGAAACGAATTCACTGAAACGCGCGAGAGAGCCCTGCACTTCTCGAGTGTACATCTCAGCGTCCCGCATGACGACCTGCAGCTGGAAGAAATTGTCTCCAAAACGTTGGGACAGAGTATCGTATTCCTTATCCTCGACCAGTTCTGAGAGCCCCACCTGCTGCTTCAGCTTCTCGGTACGACGACCAAATGCCTTGGACAAACCAGCTCTGACATCGGATTCTTTCCGCTTTCGGCCGACGACCTGGCCAACTAGATCGGCCCGTTTCTTCATCTCATTGATACGAACCGAGATGTTGGTGACCTCTTCAAGAGCACTGAGAAGAGATGGGCGATCGGGGTGGTTCTCTGGCGTCGAATCCAAAAGCTCTGTTAATAACAGAGGATATTTCAGGATTCTCTGTACCGGCTTTACAAGCAATGAATCCAAGTCCCACGCACTCGTGAGGTCCGATGCCCACTCTCGGCACTCCTTTAGCCAGATGGCGACCTTTGGATTGCGTTGTAAGGCTTGGAGTTTCTTATTGGCAGCATCATGGTTCTTCAGGTAATCCGCGTACACTTTCTCCATCTGAGCCATGTTGGTCATAAAGGCTTGACCGATGCAGGTCGCAAGGTCTTTGTCGAGCTCCGAAAGCCCTGGTACACCAGAAGCTTCTGTGTCAGCCCTCAACATATGGTGACTTCTCGCACTGCGTTTGCTGCTCCAGCGCTGTGATTTAGGCATCACGTAGACGCTTCTCGCCGCTTCCTTTAGAGAATCCAAAAACATCATCGAAAAGTGTACAACTTGGTCCGAATTGGCAAAAAGGACCTTTACATCATCCGAAGAAAGGTCCAAGCACGAACTGGATGTGCCTTTGTAGATATCGTCAACGACTTTCATATCCCTTCCAAAGGTATATTCAGTGTCAATTAGCTCCTTGATAACGTGCCGTCGCTTCTTCAAACGCCGCTGCTCTGGCGATGGAGACATGGATGCCGGGCGCACCTGCTCAGAGGTGGACGGGACCAAAGATGTAGATGAAGAATCCAATGCCTCAGGAGAAGCTACCGATTCCGCGTGTCGGAGTGAGGAGTCCCCACTGCTCCCAGTACTCTGCACAGGGCCCAAAGGTGCAAATGGGGCATTCTGGGACGTGCCCAACAGTTGCGCTTGCTCTTTAGCCGGAGGCACAGGAAGTGACTCCTCAACTTGCGAATCCGCAGGAAACCCTGGAGTACCATGCCGCAGTAAGGTAGTGGGGTGTTCTTCCGAGTCCTCTTTGGGTAGCTGAACATTGATGGCTAGGCCAAGGTGCTCACCAGGCGTCCCCGATGACGAGGTTTGAGCGTCCGGCCGCGGAGTCGATGCACTGTCGCTGGGGATGGTGAAATCTTTTGGTGGTGGTGGTGGTGGCGGCGCAGATTCTTCCGCTGCAACTTTCATCCAATCCAGGATAGACGGAGAGGCATGTTCCCAGTCGTCCGGTAGGACCAGACTGGCAGTATGCCCCAGCCGTTCGGAAGGAGGAAGATCTTTGCTTGACACAACGACCGGCTCGTCAGTCAGGCTGTCAGTTCTTCCATCCGCCCTTGTGTCGACTGCATTTCGAGGCTCGGGCGACGCGCGGATTGCAGGCATGGGAAGTTGATGACCTTTCCCGCGAGTGAGAGTTTCTAAATACAGTTGAGTCACACGGTTGGAATCCCACCCACCTAGCCTCGCCAGATTAGGTGCGTTCGAATGGCCATATGCCGCCCTGGCCGCTTCGTGATGGGAGATAAGCTCCGCCCGGTTCTCCTGAGGAGGAACACGAGAGAGTTGAGGGATGGTAACAGATTCGGGTGTACTTGAAGCGGAACATGACTGAGTAGTGGCCGCCTCGCTCTCATTCACAGACGGCGGGACTTGAGAGAGCTCGTCTCCACTAGCCTCGCACTGATCATCCGTAGAGTGCTGGTTGCGAAGGGATGACGACCAGGAGCTCATGCTCCACCGATTAATTATACCATTTGCAGAGGCACCGGGTTGGTTATACGAGTCAGAGTGTTCCGCGTTATCGCTGCTGTCCATGCAGTCGTCGGTACCCACGGCATCTTTTAACATAATTGGCACAGACTCTCTGTCATCCGTTTCAGACATGCTGAAGTCTTGCTCGTCACATGATGAGCTGCTGGGGCTGGACTCTCGGATTTGCATGATCTGACTTAGCAATGTTCGGTGCGACGCATGTATGTTCTCTCGCGTAAGCCCTTCCTGAGGTTCTGGGTCGAACGCAGTGCCGTGTGTATCGGTAGACATCGCAGAAACAGGTGCAACCAATTTTGAATGTATCTGGCGTGCGCCATCGGGGTTTCCTAGGGTGGGCGAGTCCATCGTTATAGGGTGGGTCTCAGTCGTCGTGCAGTCGCTCCCTTGACTACAGATGTCTGTGTCAACACGAAGCTGGGGTGGCCCTTGAGGATTATCGGACTCCGGCGTCAATTCTTTCTCTTCATGACTGCCCTCGGGGGAGTCTTCTATCACAGTTGCAGTATCGTCGGGCGGTGGAAGATCGACTGGTTTGGGCGTATCTTCTCGCGGAGGCTCGACTGCCGGAGTTGGAGGTGCCTCCTGCTTCTCTTCTCGAGCTTTAACCTGCCGGCGAAGCTCTGCTGCTTTCTCTTCCTTTCTTTCATTCTCTTGGACCGTACGGTTGAATGCCTGTTGGATTCTCTGTCGCCTGGTCGCAAAATCGACGTTACCCAACTCCGGCAGGCGTCGATCCCGCGGCCTGGAGTTCCGAGGGTCACGTTCGTGATTGAGTTGTTTCTGGAAATTCGACACCCGCTCACCTACTTTCGACCGTAATGTAGATGAAGAGGTATGCGATACCGGTTGTCGAGGCCGAGAGCTGCGTAGTGTTGGAGATTTCTTTGGAGGAGGAGCGGCTATGTATGCTTCTAACAACGGACCCTTCACAGGAGGGGGCCGACGAGAACGACCATGGGCCATATCCCGCCTCGCGCGTGGGGACAATGCAAACGTTGGAGATTCCTCATCGTTCGAGGCGTGGGAAGGAGATTTTGGCGCCGGTTTAGGAAGGCGGCTAATACCTTTCGGTGGCAGTGAAATCTGAGCGGCAACCCGATTGCTGAACGTGGAGTCGACCCTGGCGGTAGGGGAGGAATCGCCCGAAGCGGATCCCGACTGGAGGCGGCGGGAAGAGACAGGAATGCGGGACTTGGAATGTGGACTGCCCTCTAACGACGCTGGGGAGGACGGCTGCAAGGGGGCCGCGGCCGCCATGTGGAAACTAGGAGCGTGCACAACAGCTCCCTCCGGCCAAAACCCAGAAATATCACTCCTCGTCCTCCGGTGACTATGGTGGTTTCCGCCAGTACTGACTGCTTCTAGGAATGGAGTTTGCCCCAAATACCATGCGGTAGGGGTCAGAGGGGACCGTCCCGGTGACGGATCGAAGGGCTCTAATAGCCCAGGATGTGGACTGGCGATGCTGCCTTCCGAACCACGACGTCGCAGATGCGACGGGATTCCATGTCCCTGGCCCTGGAAACTTGTGTCTACTGATAGTAATTGCCCAAACCGAGGCCGACGAGCGAGAGAGTCTGGGGTGTTCAGATAAGAGGATGGAGGATGATTGTTGGCGCCGTTAGCCTTCCAAGGATTCGACGACGGAACGCGAGCTTGATTGAACTCGTGGGCTGAATTCCACCGAGGCAGAGAAGGCTGTCTGGCTGAAGAATCGTTGTTGCGCTGGCGAAACGAACCCCGATTCCGCACGGAACCGTCGATGGGACTCACCGGACTCGCAGCCCTGGATGTTTCCCGGGATATAGGCGCGGAGGGAAGGGGTAGGACCTGGTCGACGTTGTTGTTGAATTTATTGATCAGGTCTTTGAACGAAGCCTGTCGTGACCTGGCGGTTGGGGTTCGGGCAGATCGGTCCTTGGTGGATCCGGGCCCGATGCTCTTGTACGTGTCTGATGCTGAACGATATTGTCCGGGCTGAACAATCGACGACGGCCCGGGTCGTGTTGGGACGGATGACACACGCTGGGATTGATGGAGGTCTCCTGGGACGAAACCACTCCGGACAGTTTCCGGGCCAGCAGCAGTGTTATTCTCCGCCGATATCGTGGAAAGATGTGTGCGATAGAAGTCGTCCGGATTTGACGATATGTGCGTGTCTAAGGTGGACGAAAGCGGATGGTTGTTCGAGGATGAGGATGTGAGACGGCGGTCTGCAGGGTGGGTGGTACTGGACACCGACAACGGAGGAGGCGAAGATGGCGCGGCTAGAGGCGCTTCTCGAGCGTTCTGAAGCTCATAGAAGTGATCGTGAGGAGCCGGGGACGATAGGCGCGGGGGGTTGCTGTTGAGAAAGCAAGAGCTGGGCTCGACATCGCTGCCGGACATCTTGCATTCTTCAAGGAAATTAAGTCAGTGCGTCTTTGTCCGTCCCCGAACGATGCCTGTGTACTTTTGTTTCCCCTTTAATTTCAGAGCTATAGGTATGATTCGGCGCGGATTGTCACCCAACGGGATGGTTGGTGGAGAACCTTCCTGATCGAGGGTGCTCAGGCTTGCGATGCGTTGTTCACAGCTGGTAGGCCACAGATGAAGTTGCAGATGGACCGGCCAGAACTACAAAGCACGAGCATCACCGGGTAGCACTACCCCAGTCCGGCGTCATATTTAGAAGAAAACGACACCACAGCGGTATGCGCAGGAGGGATCCTGAGAGCGGCGAGCCGAATGAGACAGCAGAATTCGGATCGCAGAGAGAGAGAGAGAGAGAGAGAGAGAGAGGGAGAGGGAGAGGGAGAGGGAGAGGGAACCAAAGGAGGAAAGAAGAAAGACGCGCGCAGGGGAGTGAGAGAGATGACTGGTAGCAGAGGACCGAACGGATGATTGGTGATGTATGGGTACTGTCACGGGCTGACCTGGGAAAGAAAACGACCGAGGGTTAGTGGAAACAAAGCTCGGCCGGTAAGGTTGGGAGACCACGACGGGAAGGGAACGAACGGTCAGACAGTCAACTTCGGTCAGAAGAATGGTCAGGTTGGATTTGTCGGGAAGTTAGACGGGGGAGGCGGAAGAACGAGCGTAGGGTTGGTTGTTTGCACGGCGCCTAACAGGGGGCGTTGTAGTGGTGGAGGAGAATCGTGATGAGGGGGAGGAATGAATCATAGGTTAAGGAAAAAGCAGGTTCTTCTGGACCGTCACAGGCGGGCCGGGAGGGGTTTGCTTGGGGCTGGAGACGACAGAGTAATCGGAAATATTAGAAATAATCAATAAATAAATCAAGGTACATAAATAATAAATAATAATAATAAATCATCCACCGAACTAATCGTGACGAGGCCGTCTCCAGTGATCTCACCTTGGTCGATGTGGGCCGATTTCCCAGCCCTGTTGGTTGTTTCTCGGGGAGAATAATCGTCAATCTTCGTTCTTTAAGGGCTGTCCTGATGAAAGGTTCTTATTTATCTGTTGCGGAGAACGACTGATCGAGTTGAAGACTTGAGTGATGTATTCATCTGAAGTTTTCTTAAGGAAAAAGAAATATGATACTCTGTACTGTAGTAGAAGGAACTGTATCAATCGAGTGCAATGAACGAGTGAATGGATCTGAACTCCCGAGACTCAAATAAGATGACCGACTATCACCACGACTAGTCGAAAGAAGGTTCTGAGTCCCGCGGGAAGAAGAAATGAAGGGAAGTCATTCTGACCCAATTCCCCTCCATAGCTATCCGTAATAAAACATTATAAGAGAGAATGGAAAATCAAAAGGGAAAAATGGGAAAAATCAAAATCAAACGACGTACGCAACGCCGTACCTTACTTCAGGAGATTCTGGACGCTGACCACATCTGACACTTAACCCCGTTCGTGCTAGAAGGTGGTCTAGTCGGATCCATCGCCTGGGGAGCCACAAATTATCTACCACCCTCTTCAGGTACAAAGGTTTCCATCCGATCCTAAAGATCATATCCAGCAACACCAGAAGGCTGTTATGAGACTATCGCTACTATGCTGCATCAACAAGACGGTCGCCGTAGTTATCGCATTTTTTGAAAGGGCGATTGACTCAGTCTGTTACACAGTCTGCTGTAATTGGCTCCGGACCCCCCCTGTGTACGGAAAGCCAAAAGAACCCTCAGGAACAAAGGGCCACAGACACAGGACAGCAACAAAAGAGCCCACCGCCAGCCCGTGATTGGTGCTTCATTGTATTTGTGTGGTGGTCGCAATGGTTCGTTTCCGTGGATCGCATCCAGTGGTGGCTCCACCTGGCGGATTCTTTATACCTGAGGATTGTCTCATTTCCCCCCATTCCGATCTATCCATCTTAGATTCCCCGTGAAGAATGATAGATTAGTATAGAGTAGTGTATATGTACCAGAATAATCCAATCGTATCAACAAGCCTCACGATAATGAATCTGCCATAGTTCGTACCTGGTTATTTACTAAATATACCGCCATTACAACATGGTCCCTAACACCAAAATCCGACCAGTACCGGCCGGGGAATTTTCTGGTACAGCACGTAATCACTCCCAGCAGACAGTTCCCACCGCCGCCTGTCACAGCCGTCAAACTCCCAGGGACAGCCCCAAAGTATGCACTCCTTCGGAAATTAATATTCTATCTATGCCATTGTTCCATCTGGGGGTTGACTGCTTGATACTAACAAAGTACGAGACTGCGATAACCACTATGGACAAAGGACGATCCATCGCAACTAGTTCATGGTCTACCATGCCTAGCGTTTGTGACCCGTAAACAATGAGATATTGAAGTTCATTAGGATCTGACTCCTCTCATTGACTCCCTTGTAGCGTCGTATGACTTGATAGCAAGGAACCCCGTTCTGTGGCCCATGTCGATGTATTTGGGATGGTCGCAAAGGATCCTGTTGTCTTTGCTGTTCCCATCATCCCACCCGCAGCCCAGCATGTCGTCGGAATTCCACGCGCAAGGGACAACACAGGCGGCGGAGTGGAAGTTTTGGACGTTTGCCATGCCCTTCTTAGGTCGGTGTGCAGTAGCGCAGTAAGGTAAACGGTCAATGCCTTACTGCGCACACCTAGGAAAATGAACGACTCTGGTGTTGTGATTTGTTCATCCCAGAATCCGTGCCAGCACGTCTGAGACGGGAGGGCCCGGGTATGCGCTGGACAGAAAAGTTCTGTCGTCTGCTGGACGAATGAAATCCCGCTCTACGCCAATAGTTCGCTGGATTGTCACTACCACGCAGATATACTCGAGTTGATCTCCCGCGAGGATGATCAGTAGGTTTCTGCATCGATTTTCTGCGCCGTGCCAACTCAGCTGGAGTTTCGCCATCTCAGCGATGGATACGTGGTGGATAATGCCAGCCTGTCTTCAGACCGAGGCTTGTCAATTGGCTCGGCTGCCAATGTCTATCTCACTGGCTGGTCGAGACTATTGTCTCTTATCCATGATCCTTCTTCATCTGGAAACGGTCTGTTCGTGATATGTGAAGGTCAGGAGGAATAGGGCATGACGTCGATGGACCCGCTGACTCCTTCGGTCCAGTCGTGGATTTTCGTCACTGGCTCATACATAATCTCATAATGGTTACTAATCTCATCAATAATACGCAACGCCTGGCAAATGCCAAAAATCCTCCCCGTTGAGCATTACTACACCGCTGATTGATTCCGTTGGGCGTCAGGGGCCCTGCAACTTTGAGAGGCACGGAGGACAAGTACCTGCCTGTCTTCTGCATAAGTGAAGTCTCCGTTCCCCAATGTTTCTCGCGGATTTCACATCTGCAAGAAACCCCTCGATCTCATCCAGTCTCAAGCCTCAAACCAGGCCATCCTGTAATACCCAGTCAACACTCATCCTGGTGGCATTGGGAAATTCCCCAGACTCCGCAGGACCAAGATGGAGCACTCCTTAGAGTGGTGGGGACGCAATAAAAGAGACAATGCTGCGACCTTTCTAGACCGCCGTCGTTCCACGGAACTGGTCGCTGCTCGAACCCAGTGGCTGCGGCCAATTTCTATAGTTATCCTGCTCTTTTCCATCGCGAGAAACCGCCACAGATCGACGTCGTCTTATCCTGATCGGGTTCGACGCCAACAACCAGGTACCATACAATAATATCCTCTGCCGGTATGAATTTGACGTCAGGTGTGCGTGTTGCTCTCCGCATTAATTTTACTGCGGAGCGCAAAGGCTGGTTCAATCAGAATTTTTTGACCTCTGTTGTTATTCGGGCTTGGCTTTTGGGTGGGATTTTGTTCCAGTACGCCTTCAGCCTCTCAGCGAAGTAAGACAGTATCTACACCGCAGTATACACCTGAGGTAGGTATGCAACAGTCAAGCGAGCATAGCAATCAAAGGGGCGGGTAGAAATCTACGCACAGAGTACGTATTCTATGCATACAGTCACGATTGTACCTACACTTCTTTCGGGGTCACCCTTGAAACTTGCACCACAAAATCCTGCAGATAATACCAATCAAGCTCAACACAACCCGACATGTGTCTGCATCTCGATAAGATCAAAGAAAACACCCATAGCCTCCCGCCGGCCCGGCGGATGCCGCTTTCCGTCTCTCTTAAGAGAAACGATCAAAGTCAATTCACCGACAAGCAGGCATAGGGATCTTCCTCCTGTCCTTTGCGAATCAGAACCAGAACATTCCTCGCAGGATGAGTGTGCAGGTCTAGCGTCTTCCCATAAGCAGGGATCTAACCATCCGTTCGATCTCTGGGCAATTTTCCAGGGTCCCGCCGACGGCGTGGGCGGAATCGCATGGACTGGACTCTCTCTGCCGCTCCGATCATGATCGGCCGGCTCTTGGTCGAGCCAGCGATCGTCGTTATATCAGTCGCTTCCTGTAACATGATCGGGGATCATCCTGGGATATATTACTGGTACAACGTACTAGGAAGGTGCACCAATCTGCTAGAAGATAAAGCGGTGGCCGCGATCGCCACACTATCCTCTCGCGTCAATATATATTTGAGCGTAAGCGAGGTTGTTGACGTTGTGGTCCAACTAGTCACAATCGCACTAGGCTTCTACCCTAATGGGTATCCTGCCCGAGCCATCGGATCATCTTCAGTAATATCCAGATCGTCGGTCGGCAGATGCATTCTCACGATCTATACCGGTCCAGGGCATAACTTTGCCAGAAAGGACCATGGCAATGCCAACTTCCATCCTTGAAATTATGGACTGCAAAGACCATGAAGTGCTGCCGATTGGAATTGACGAGATCTCATATGCCCTCCTGCACTATTGAATCCAGCATCCAAAGCAACAGAGCCTTCAGCTGGTGGAGCCAGATTGTTTCACTTCAAAACACCAGTTGCTTCCACTTTCGCTCGCCTTGTGATTGCCCACGTCACACGATCCGTAGATGAAACCAGCGGGTGGATAGTATCGACCTGCAGGCAATCATTACGGAGTAAACCAAGCCCATCCCTTGACAGACGGTAGAAGTGGCACGCTGAAGCCGTTGTGCTGCTGGATTTGAAGTGGTGGAGTGAGAGCAAGTCGCGTGGGGGCGCGTCTTCGGCTAGGCGCGTTTCACTCATCCGCCAAGAAAGGAAATACGCGGGCGTCTGTACCTGGCACTCTACTCTAGCTATCTATTCCGCTTCTAGTAAATCCACTCTTGAATCTGTCCATCAATCTTTCTCCTCGGTCCAAGTTCCATCTATGGGTAAGAAACGAAAGAGACCCATCAAAGATGCGATCCAAACACGCGATTCTCGGTCATGCGCCTCCCCAGAGAGCAAACATGAAGGAATGACAGGCCATTTGCATCCAGTCATTTCTCTGTACTATCCACAGGTGCTTACGCTCAGACAGTATCTCTTGCAGCAAATACCTGTTTCTTCCAAGTCGCGTCGACGGCGGATTGCGTCGGTGCGCGCAGACGGCTCTGACAAGGAGACGGAGGGAGACCATGACTTGGCCACTTTCCTGGATAGAACGTTGGTTGGTGTCTCAAAAGAGTCACCTCCTACGTCTACCCCGGAGAATCGACGCGAGTTGGCGCGCTTCAGTCAGTCGCAGTCAAGATCAGTCGATGATAGTAATATCGGGCCCGTCTGTGCCCAGACGGAGGTAAGATTAACCTTATACACTTTCACTTTTTGATGTCAATAGATATACTTTTATCTATCTCATGAACATGCACTCCCTGGGTTAATGCTTCTATCGACGCTTCCCCGCCGTTGTAGTCGTACAACCTTAACCTCTACTGACGCATTATAGATAGTAGACTTCGTCGTATCAGCGCTGTTCAACCGCTGCGGTTTTTCTAGGCCACAACATCTCCTGACCCATGGCTTTCAACGTGCATGTGGCCCCCACCCTCCAAAGAGGCATGAGAGCTCTCCAACATGCAGTATCCCAGGGATCACTGCTCTTTACCGCAACGAAAACGTGGAAGCTCTCAAACGATCCCCATGGACAGATGTTCTCAGTCTACTAGGCGACAATGGAGATGAAATAATGTTGAGACTTCTCTTCGACTGTGGCATATTCGTAGCCATCGATGAGAGGGAAGGCATCTACTACCAACTCAGTGGTAAGTCTGCTTAGAAACCGAGGGTCACACGAATGCTTAGGTCAGGACAGGGCTCCCTCTATCGATACTGGAACCGGTACCCAAGAACGTAGCACAAAGAAACGGTCCAGCTTCTAAAACCGTCGTCTCTTCGTCCGTACAGCGCGGCCCGTCGGCCTCTGTGGGTGGCTGTATACCTGACACGGTTAAAAATAGTATGCCGGGTCGCAAGGAGACTCCGCAGAAACCGAACAGCATTGTGTTTTTTCGCCGACGCATGATGTACGCGCGTCCCGCTGTCAATTCAAAGGGCGATGTCCAATTTGGCTTGTCCAGTCGTCGTACGTGTCGAGACTTGGATGCATAATGCGATGCCTATTAACGGATTGACTAGATGTTCTCAATCGGTATCCTTCGTCCAGATCCGTCTTCGACACATTGCATGTCTTGAAGTACATATTTCCGAGGCAATTTGGTCTGCACAATGTGTTCACTTCCGTGCCCAACAGCCGCGAGACCAGTCTGCCTGTCAAGGATTATTTCTCCCGTGAAGAAGAAATTGCCAACGCAGAGAAACAAAGGTACCACTCCGCATTTCCATCTTACTGGTTACCTATCTGATGGCGATAAGGGGCCCTAATAAGATGCCAAAGAGACTTCGAGGAGGGGTTGTGGAGCTGGCCCAACAGCTGCAGAATCGGCACAAACACTGTTCATATAGTGAATTACTCAGATATTACTGTGCCCCCGAAGTATGTTCTAATCTCTTTACAAATCATACAAAGGCTAACTTGACAGTCAAATGGACCGTGGAAATTTGGACCTGTTGGTTCCCAACCTGAGAACTCTGAAGAATTGCCGTTAGGGTCTGAGCCATTGATAACACAGCTACGGCCATCCAATGAAACGAGGACGCTTTTGTCGAATGATACTAAATCCACACAGGATCAAGATGTCTCAGCCTGTTCAGAGGTGACGGATGAGTCAACAGTAACCAGCTGGAGGGGGAAAATCAGTCTGACTGACTATGCCACTCGTCCATCTGCAGTATCTGCTTTCTGCCGTGCAGTGTTGCGGAAGTTGATTCCTCCGCACTTCTACGGCACTGGCCGGGACAAAACCTGCAATCGGGATACTTTCATGAAACACGTCGACCGGTTTGTGCGCATGCGACGGTTTGAGAGCCTGAGCATCCATGAAGTCTGTAAGGGTATCAAGGTACGCTGCAAGAAAGAAGCTGTGCTATACAAAAGCCGAGCTAATGTGTCCATTCTCAGGTCGCATGCATGCCCTGGCTGGAACCCCCAGGCGTTGTGAGGCAGAATTCATCATCTCCAAGAAAACTGTCAATGACCGATCTGCAAAAGCGCACGGAGCTCCTCCATGAAGCCATTTATTACATCTTTGATTCGATTTTAATCCCACTTATCCGAACCAACTTCTATGTGACGGAGTCCCAAATGCACAGAAACCGAATCTTCTACTTCAGACATGATGTGTGGAACCAATTGACCCAGCAACCACTGTCTAATTTGAAGGCCACCATGTTTGAAGAGTTGAAATCAGACAAGGCCAAGCATATCCTCAACCAGAGATCTCTTGGCCATGGATCTCTGCGGCTTCTTCCGAAGACGACAGGCATTCGTCCAATTCTCAATCTTCGACGACGCACGATCATGAAGAGCAAATGGGTCGGCAGGACAAATCGCTTCCTGGGCCCTAGTGTGAATTCCACAGTGGCCCCTATCTACAGCATGTTGAACTACGAAAGGCTGCATAACCCAGCCCAGATGGGGTCATGCGTGTCCTCGATAGGTGATATTCAAACGCGCGTGAAGGAGTTCAAGCGGCGTTTGACTTTCTGCGACGTGCCCTTCTACTTTGTCAAACTCGACATCCAGTCGTGCTTCGACACCATACCGCAACAAAAGCTAGTCAGATTCATTGAGAGACTTGTCACGCAAGATGCATACCACATGACGAAGTACGTGGAGATGCGACCCCCAAATGAGTTTGGAGGCCCATGGTCAGCGAACCAGCAGCAGAAAAACAAAGCTATTAGGAAGTTCATTGGCAGGGCAGCGCCAACAAGGAAGCCGGAACATCTACAAGAAGTGATTGCTTCCGGGGGCACAAGTCGCAGACGGAACACCGTCTTTGTTGATACGCCTGCCCTGAAAGAGCACACAGCGGAAGACCTCCTTGATCTGTTGAACGAGCACGTCAGTAACAACCTGGTCAGGTTTGGGAAGAGTTATTTCCGACAACGCAACGGAATTCCGCAGGGATCAGTTTTATCCAGCATATTGTGCAACTTATTTTACGCGGAAATGGAACGCGAAGTTCTTGATTTTCTCCTACCTACGAAATCTTTACTCCTCCGTCTTGTCGACGATTTCCTACTGATCACACCGGACTTGACACTCGCAACGCGCTTCCTGCAGGTAATGATCAAGGGACAGCCGGCGTATGGTGTCTCAGTGAACCCTGCGAAGAGCTTGGTCAATTTCGCTGCTTCGGTCGATGGCACCTATATCCCGCGCTTAGTTGACACGTCTCTATTCCCCTACTGCGGAACGTTAATCGACACTCGCACGTTGGAAATCCACAAGGACCATGAACGGAGCCTCGAAGGCGGCCTTTCCGCTGCGGTGACGCTCTCTGACTCGCTGACCGTGGAAATAAGCCGCGCTCCCGGTCGTTGCTTTCATCGAAAGGTCTTGACTTCATTTACGCTTCTTATGCATCCGATGTACTTCGATGCGGCCCACAACTCCCTTACGGTTGTTCTTTCCAACCTCTACGCCAATTTTCTGACCACGGCAATGAGAATGTACTGCTATATGCGGTCGCTCCAGGGCCGCACGCACCCCACCCCGGATATCATCGTGCGAACAATCCAAGACCTGATACGAATGACTCAGCGTCTTGTGAAGAAAGCACAGGAGCGGCGGGAGCGAGACGAGGGATCGGGAGAGACCGCGACAACCTCTGCTGGTGCGGTCCATCAGTCCCAGATCCAGTACCTGGCTGCTATGGCGTTTCGCTTTGTGCTGGGTCGCAAGCAGACGCGGTACGCGGGGGTGTTACGTTGGCTGGAGGTCGTGACGAGGCAAACGCGGCCGGCGTCCGACCGAAAGAGGATGGAATTGGCTAGAGTGGTGAGCTATGGGAATATGGTATATGGGGAATGGAAGTTCTAGTCACGCTTTCAATTGGCCTCGCAGGGCAGGCCTATGAATGCCGAGGACTGATGATCGACCACAGGGATGGACAGATGTGGCGCAGGACATTCTGTCTCTCCAATTCAATAAAAGAAATAGATCAACAGTCCCAACGATTGCGACCCAGATACCGGGTATCTCAAGAGGTATGTCACCTGAGATGCCGACAGCCTTCGGCGCGTATGGGTTCTGGTTCGTTGGGATTGAATGGGAAAACTTTTTCTCTGCGATCGACAGCGTGAAAAAAAAAAAAAAAAAAATAGTAAACAAAGTTGGTCTCCGATCCAGTAGTACTAGAAAGAAGTGTGGAGCTCGAAGTTCCTATGCTGGAGTACGGAGCGGTGTTTCTGTGAGAGCCCCATGGTTCCGGACGGAACATTCCACGGAACTTGGAGGAGAGGAAGCGGTTGTGACTGGATCAGGAGGTTTGGTTGAAAAGGGGGAGGCGAATGATTCCGACCCGAGGAGGTAAAATGTCAACAATGGGCGAGCATGGAGGAGTGTGTGATGGAATGGGAAGGGATGCAAACGGCTGGCGATGGTCGAGAGAAGCATAAGGGAGAGGCTAAGCCTACAACTAGTTAGTGTTTCCTAGATAGAGCCTAAGGGACTTCTCCACCCAGAGATGAATCGGGCTAGTTGGTGTCCTGCTAGTGCTTCACGACTATTCCCCCTCGGGCAACCAGCTGTGGCGGTGCGGTCTCCGTATTGTCGAGGTACCGTCTCCGTGTGCATGCAAGCGACAAGGAACCTGCGAGGTACCAGCCGCAGCCGTTGGCGGGTGATTGGCCAGACCTTCGTCGGCCTCAGGCTTCGGGCTCGCCGGGTTCAGCACGACCTTCCTACGACTTCTTCTCCTACGTCTTTCCTCTTCCTCTCTCTCTCTCTCTTCCCACCTACCCCCCATTCCTCTCGCTCATCCGTCTTCATTATTTGCTTCCCTTCATTCTTCGTGTCTTTCGCTCAGTCGATCGTTCTCTTCCCCCCCTTTTTTCTCTTATTTTCCTTTTGTTGTTCGATCCCCGTCTCGATCTTCTCCTGTCTCCTTCCCCTCTCCCTGTCTTCCACGTCCGCTTGTTGATCGCCCTTCGGATTTCCCCAAATGCACCTCACTGCATTCACAACCTTCGCACTGTGAACTTCGAGCCTTTCTTTCTATTAACTCTTCCATCAACTTCTTGACGAAGTTTCTGCATGGCTGGTGTGTTTGTGGACGATAGCACTTTGTTCCTGTCGGCACTGGGCCTCATCCATTACCCCTTTCTGTCACTCGTTTGACACCATTCGACCGATACATACCATTTCCTCTCTTTTATTACTCCCTTCCATCGTCCTCGATTCGCTGCGCGATCCGACCGTACTCCGGACGAAATGACAACGACCGTCTGTAACACCCCCAACTCCCCGCCCGAATTGTCCGGCTCCAAGTCCTCCAAATCGTCCTCCTTCCGCTCCTCCTCCCAGCTCTCCGGGTCAGAGGGCATCTTTACCGACATCTCCAACTTTGAGGACATTGGGTTGGGTGATGATGACACTCCTACCTATTCCGACGGCACGTCGCCATATGTGCGCCCCGGTCTTTCGCGATCTTCTACCGCTAGGCTCTCAGCCAAATCTCCGGTGACCACCACACGCGACCTGACGTCGACCCCCAAACCACACCGAACACCTCATACACCGCTACAGGGCCACACGAATGGGTCGTTGACTCTGCAAACCCGAACCAGCTCCAGACGCGGTGCAGGCAACAAGCGCGAACCTAGTAACGCTGTGTTGTCGCCCTTGCATGCATCTAAACCTCACCGGTCGCGATCCACATCTCCGCTCCGTCCGTCCTCCACACTAGGAACCTCTCCATCCGCGCAGAGTCTTGCCTTGTCGCCGACCAATGCTCGGCCCCCACTCAATCGGAAGCAGTCGTGGCAACCGAACCGCAAGTCGGTGAGGGAATTGGAAAATGAATATCACGACTCGGACGAGGAACTTCCTGACGATGCAAGCTTGTGGAACGTGCCAATCTCACCTCGACCTGCGCAGGATCGCCCTCCGTCACGAAGTGTGAGTCCAAGCGGTCGGAGTCCTGGCCCTCGGCCCCTGCCCTTCTCGCATTCGATTCCAGAGGCTCACGCCCCGGTGTCTCCTGCGACGAAATCTCCACGCGGATCCCGCAACGCTCGGCAGACCGTTCGGTCTAGCTCGGCTGGCCCTGAACGAGGCCAAATCTCGCCACGCAATCCGCGTCTTTATTCGTATAATAGCATGATGTCAGATCTGTCCGAGGAAGCGAAGATCATCACGGAAGCTTTGGAATTCCACGCGGACGAACAAGAATATAAGCGCGGAGAGACCCTGCAGAGTGGTCGCTCTTCCTCCAGTTCGGGCACGGACTCGAAACGCGGATCGCGGGCCACCATTGAACTGCCTCCATTGCAGAAGTCTAATATTATGATTGATCCTTTACCCATTAGTAAGGAGAAGGAGAAGGTTCTGACGCGTACTCGCCCCAGCTGGCTCCCTCCCAAGGATCAGAAGGAAGAAAAGAAGCACCTGAAGGAATATAAGAAGATGATGGAACAATCGCGGGAAGCTGGTGTGTCCTGTCGCTAACTGATCTTGAACTTTCACGCTGACGTTGGCAGATAAACGGCGAGCTGCTAAGGCTGCTTCGGCTAAATGCGAAAAGGACAACACGCGGGAAGCTCTGCAGCGTATGTGGGAGGAATACGTCTATCCTCACTGGGATCGCGCTATAGCTGAAACCCGCACGCGTGAGCTATGGTGGCGCGGTATCCCTGCCCGAAGCAGAGGATCAACCTGGCAGCGTGCCATCGGAAACGAGCTGTCTCTCTCAGAGGCAACGTACAAGAAAGCTCTACAACGGGCGAAAGATGTACGGTCGAAGTCTGATGATTCCGGGGAGAGCAATAAGAGAATGCGAGACTGGTTCGAGACCATCGAGGCCGATGCATCCAAGGCTTTCCCGGACCTGAACCTCTTCCAGGAGGGTGGTCCGCTGCGGGATACCTTGATCGATGTACTGGAGGCCTACTCGATGTACCGGAGTGATGTGGGCTATATCAGTGGCCTTCACGTAAGTTGAGCGATCATAACTATCCCGGACCCATGCTGACCGAAATGTAGACAATCGCTGCGCTGCTGGTGCTCCAGTTTCCTTCCCCCGCTTCTGCTTTCCTGGCAATGGCCAACGCACTGAATCGGCCCCTGCCGGTGGCCTTTTTGACGTTGGACCGGGGCGCAATCAGCCGTACATATTCGCTGGCGTCTGCGACGCTGCGGTACAAATTTCCGCGTCTCGCTACTCACCTTCACGAGACGCTCCACCTCACGGACGAGGAGATTTGGGAACCCATGTTCCGCTCCCTCCTGACGAACGGTCTAGATTTAGAGCGCATCAGTCGCGTCTGGGACTGCTGGGTCTTCGAGGGAGATCGTATTATGATCCGTGCGGCGGTCGCGATTCTCGGTTGCTTGCAACCGCAACTGTTTGGATTTAGCACCCCCGACGATCAGAGTCGTGCTGCCGTCCGTGACATTCTGGGCTGGGGTCCCCGTCATGTCGGGACCATGCCGAAGGGACGCCACAGCGCCCCTGCCGCTTCCGCGACGGGTTTCGGTGGAGGACAGCTTCCCAACGCTGGCGTGGGTGATTATTGGGTGCTCACATCCGCGGGTGATGAAGACGGATTCATAAATGAGGTTCGCGAAGCAGGCAAAGTGCGGAATTAGCTGTTGATGACGTTGTTTGCTGACGGTGTTGCACTCGTTATTCTTGTTTCTTTGAAGTTAATCACGTCCTTCCTTCTCTTCTCTTGGATATACTTACTAGGTGATTCTGGGCAATCCCACCCTAGGTAATTTTACATTATCATTATATACAGAGATCGGCTGGCGTAGTCATCTCGTAACCTCCTTTTGAATAGGAAGTAGACCGACGGATGCCACAGGTGCATGATGACTCCACGTCCTCACATCCGACTCAAACCTGGTGGTAT
The DNA here is from genome assembly GCA_001931935.1 of Aspergillus aff. floccosus IMV 01167. Classification (NCBI taxonomy): domain Eukaryota; kingdom Fungi; phylum Ascomycota; class Eurotiomycetes; order Eurotiales; family Aspergillaceae; genus Aspergillus; species Aspergillus aff. floccosus IMV 01167. Next base: position 384,998 of record MSJE01000298.1, read on the forward strand.
GGAGTGCCAAGAGAATTACTTAGGTAGTCTCGTCTAGGGTGTAGTTGCTCTTCTGATGATTATGGATTCATGTCATTAGCTCGGGCTGAAATATCACAGCTGGTCTAAGTACAAAATTTCCACTCCGCTCTCATCGATTGGTCTCTGAGTCGACGATCTTGACCTCGTTCCATGCCCCAACATGAGATCGTGGCACCAGATTTGCTCATAGTCCTAGTCGGCAGTCAGGCCTCTCTTCTCGCGTCTTCCCATGAAACTGAAGTAGTGGGTAGGCTCTCTGTGTCTCACCCGACAATCCTGATCGTATTTCGCGGAACTCGTCGTGCCTCCAATGAACATCGTCGACACTTCTCACGACAGTCTTGCTTTTACCCATACAATCCAGGCACAGGCCGTCAAAGTACGTTCTAACCGTCTCAATTGCATCATCCACAATACCTTTCCAAGGCCGGTTGCAGCTGTTGCACAGGGGTTTGGATCCAAACGCAGATGAAGACATCTTGTCGCGCATCTTCTCTTCGTCGAACTCCTCCAGCCATTCAAGTATTTTGTTAATGCTGTTCCGGGACGCGACCTCTTCCATGGACCAGATCTTCACTCAACGCAGCTCGCTCAAGTAGTAGAACGTGGTGTACTCCTTGCAACCGCAAGCGCCGTAGTTGATCATGCTTTTCGTCTCTTCAAAGAGGTCGCGGTGGAGGATGTTGCGAAGGTGTCCACGGGCCGCGTTGAGCTGCTGGATCACACGGGAGGGGAGGTGCATCTCGCGCAGGCTGGTGGGGTTGCTCTCCGTTATATGGCCACCCTTGCTGTAAGCCAGGTGTTTGGTGAGATACTGAAAACGCGCGCCATGGTCGAAAGCATAGCAAGGAAAGAGGAGCTGGCGCTTCGAATTCGCAGTCCTCGAGAGCTCGGTAGTCGCCAACATGATTCTTGGCTTTCTGGTGGGTGAACCGCTGATCGAACCAGGTAGAGATCTTCTCCAGCAAAACGTCGTACTTGTCGCGTGTCTTGATCATGTACCAAACGTCGGAGATGGAGACGGATTCCACGGCGACTGTAGTCCCGTGCAAGACGCGCAGCCAGACTTCGATGCTTTTGACGGTGTCGTGCTTGGGGGTGGCTTCGGTGGACGTCTCGCGCCACTGGTTGCGAAACATGGCGGCAAAGTAGTTGCTTTCCTCGGCTAGGGTCTTCGAGTTGACTTTGAAGGTGCCAGTTTGCTTCAGGAAGGGTTCGTTGGTAGTATTGACGTCGTCGTTGTCCTCGTATTCGTCAACCTTGATCAGCTTGTCTCCATCAGGAACGATGCCGACCACAAGGTTGGGGACACTGGTGGTCTCCATATTGGATGACAGTTGAGAGATGGCAGATGTAGAATGAGAGGTTGAAAGGAACCTGGGGGTTGGAGAGGAGAGGGATGAGGCGGAGGAGAAAAAGGGAAGAAGGAGAAGAGAGGAATGGCTAGAGAACAGAAAGATGGCCTTGGAGGGGCCAGCAACAGAAGAGTCGAAACATGCTCAGAAGTGAGAGGATTATACCTCTTCCTTGCCTCACTTGCAAGTTCCAATTTGGACTGCCGTGTGGCAACCAGATATCACCTCTAATCTTATTCTTCGTCTGATCAAGAGAGCTTTGAATATAAGATTTGTAAGAGCTGATAGCACTTTGAAAACTCTGGACTCTTTCGGTTGCCACATGTATTCCGATCAGTAAAAGCTTTACAAAATCTCACAAAGCATGCCTCATTCCCTGTTTGGAAGGAGGTTAATAAAGTAGAGACTACCACCCCATATCGCCAGCATCACAAACATGAATATCATAAACCCATTCCGAACGAAGCACATCTGACGCTACTATCCGTCGAGAAGCGTTAGGGCAGAGCATAGCATAAATGACATTTCGACAAGAAATCTAGGACCATTAGCCGTGAGCTAAGACGCACTTAATCCACATACCTCTTCCAAGTCTTCTATCGGTCGATATCCGTGACAGCATCGCCGTCCTTGGAGGTACGCTTTAAACCCCGTGTCTTCCTGGTCACACGGCATTCGCCAAAGGAGCCGGCCACACCTCATAGCCATGTAAACCAGTCCAGCGGCCCAGATATCGCCCGCGCGGGGGTCGGATATAGAGCCACTCAGCTCCTCCGGGGGAAGGTAGGGAAGGGTGCCAATCAGTTTCCGTGGAGCGGAATGTCGGCGGTTCGCTTCATTGGCCTCTGAATCCTTCTCGTCCGCCTCTCCCAGCCACTGTGCGCTGCCAAAGTCGGTCAGCTTGATGGTGCCGTGTGCGGTAAGGAGGATGTTCTCCGTCTTGATGTCCCTGTGCGCGACTGCGTTGTCGTGAAGATACGACACCGCACGCATGAGCTGTTTGAAGAAACAGTCTGCTTCCGGCGCTTCCAGAGTCCCGGATGTGGATATATGGGTGTTGAGGTCACCGCCTGCGCAGTATTCTATGACGAGACATGGCTCTCGCTGGTCATTGTGGAGGATGTCGATCGCGCGGAGGAGATTGGGATGTGACACGGTGGAGGCGAGGGATTGTTCGAAAAGCTGTCCGTTCAATATCGCCGGGTTGGAAGACCGCCGGAAAACTTTTACGACATGGAGTGTCTGGTGTCTGGAGGACGAATTGGGGAACCGTTGCGCATACAGTCTTACCGAACTATGGCCACCGTAGTGGAGGATGTCGGTGCAGGATCCGTATTTGTCTGCGAGTGAGGACGGAGCCTCCGATGGTAGCAGGGCCAACTTTTCGAAGCTGGATGATTCCTTTCTGGACGTCCAGCAACGAGTGAGGATGTTAGACAGGCCGGTGCATAGATACGGGCTGGATCTCGGTATGCGAGGTTCTATTCGGTGATGGTGGTGATGGGCGGCGTAGTTTTTCAATGTCATGCTTGTACACAATAAGAGGGCGTTGAGATATCAGAAGCATCTACGGACAATACCATCGTCTTTATACACCTTTGGGGTCGCATTACCCCGAGGGGTACCATGTGGTGAGCGAGAAATGCTGGCCAACAGTCTATACAAGAATGTATGATCCATGCGGCTTCGTTCCCGTCACGATAGGCATCTGAAAATCCCTCGTCAATTGTATACTAGCCGATAGTCACACGCAGCGTCGAGCCGAGAGACCTCTCATAAATTCGGTATAGCCAAACTGCTCCTATTGCCCTGGTATTATCATTTCGTAACAGAAACTGACTGACACATCCCACATCTCGTCATGAAATTCCTTCTCTTGATGAGCCCATAGAGCAGTCGTAAGCAACACATGCGCTTTCGGTCTGGGAAGGATTCGACTGCTTCATTTCCCACGGGGAGCTGAGATATCGATTACTCAATAAATGGCGCAACCTCGCTAGAGGTCTGGTCGTTCCAACGTGCTTCGATTCGCCGGATAAAAAGCGCATAAAAGAGATCTCTGAGAAATTGAGTATGCGGGATTTTCAAGGAAGAATCAGAATGATGGGTGACTGAAGGGGGTTAAATTAGCGTGGCCTCCTGTCGAGCTAAATTGAGCTTAGTTGCAACCACCCGGTAACGCTGATTCGGTGGGATAATTCCCGCAGTCCTCATTCGCCAAAACGGGAAAGCCGCCTCTCGCCATCTCCTTCTGGCCTCTCTCGTACTCGATGGCCGTCCGACTTCGCTGGACCGTGTCTGGAACTTCGTTTAGATGATGGCTCCCCACGGTTGTAGCCTGGGAGGGAATCTCCATCCGGTCACCTTCTCTGGTATAGTCGATGGGGGCGACAAAGGAAAATATTCTACTATAAAATCCAGGATGGTAGTCCGCCATGATGGTCGGACTGAGAGTTTCCCGCACGTTTCGCGATTCAACCTCCCGTCGGCCTCTATCACGACAGGATCCCATCCAATCCCGTCCAAATGGATCAGTCGCAGACCTCAGATGCTCCAGCCGAGACCGACCCGGAGAGTGGCAATGGCCGCATCAGATTCGACGGACCTCTGCCCTCGGAGCCCGCCCGGGGTATCTACCGCCCCAGGCAGGGTCTTCACCGTTCCCTAAGCCAGGATACGATTCGAAGCTCCCGGAGCGGTGTCCAAAACCCCAATACCACCGGAATTCCCATTGAGTCCGGACTGTCTCCTTCCAAATCTCGGACACCCAGAGAGCCAAGGAAGAAGCGATCAAGTCGAAGCGTGAGAAGGAAAAGCATCCGGATCATGATTACTTCGAGAACCTCGACTTCCACATTCTGAGCACCGAAAGGCTGTGCCAGGAGTTCAACGTCGACCTCCGATATGGCTTGAGTGACTCGGCGGTGGCCACCCGACTACAGCGAGATGGCAAGAACGTCATCTCCCGGTATCGTGAGAACTATGTGAAGAAAATCCTGGGATATGTCTTCGGCGGCTTTTGCTCCGTCCTGTGGGTTGGTGTCATTGTCTTCTTCCTCTGCTGGAAGCCCTTGAGCAATCCTCCCTCGATCCCCAACCTCGCCATGGCCATCCTCGTTATTATCGTTATCCTTCTCCAGGCCTCATTCTCTGCCTTTCAAGATTGGTCGACGAAACATGTGATGAACTCCATTCTCAATCTCCTCCCGTCTGAAGCTCTCGTCCTGCGCGATGGGAAACAAGTCCGGATCCCGTCGACTGACCTTGTCACCGGCGATATAGTCACTGTCTCGGTTGGAAATAAGGTCCCGGCGGATATGCGTCTGGTGCAGAGCTCTGGAGATGTCCGTTTTGACCGGGCTGTTCTGACGGGAGAGTCTGACGAAGTCGAAGGGGCGATAGAGTCCACTGACGCCAATTTCCTCGAGACCCGGAACATTGCATTCATGGGAACGGGTGTCACAAATGGCAACGCCGTGGGTGTGGTAGTGCTCACTGGAAGTCGCTCGGTCATGGGACGTATTGCGAAGACGACTACGGGCGTCAAGCAAAAGCCGACCTTGATCCAGAAGGAAATCTCTCGCTTTGTCCGGATCATTATCTGCCTAACACTAGTTCTCGTGCTGATTATCTTGTTCACCTGGGTTGGCTGGTTGCGCGTTGATCACCATCAGTTCATGGGAGTGGTAGCAATGTTGAACAACATCATGGGCTGCGTCGTCGCCTTCATTCCCGAAGGCATGCCCGTTGGTGTCGCCCTCACTCTCATGATTATCGCCAAACGAATGAAGCAGGCCAACATCCTCCCCAAAGGCCTCGCTACCGTCGAGACTTTGGGCTGTGTGAACGTCATTTGCTCGGACAAAACAGGCACGCTCACACAGAACAAAATGACCGTCAAGTCTGTTGGGCTGCTTGACAGGAAGTTTGAAATGGACCAATTGCTTGCATCGGGACGTGATAACCTTCCTGCGTCTCTCATCCCTTTGCTTCGAGCCTCCCGCCTGTGCAACGATGCTTTCTTCGATCCCACATCAATGTCACTGCCAATCAGTGAACGGGGCGTCACAGGAAACGCTACAGATGCGGCGGTCTTGCGGTTTGCCGAATCTATCGCTCCAAACGACACCGAGATCCAGTCGCAGTTCCAAAGGATCCATCAAATCCCCTTCAACTCGAAAAACAAGTGGGCCCTTACCATGCATAGAAATCCGGTCTCGGCCGACAAGCATCTGGTCTTTGTCAAAGGTGCTCCCGATGTGCTTCTGCCTAAGTGCAGCTCATACCTATCAGGAGTCGACAATGTGGTCAAGCCTTTGGATGATGTGGCTAGAGCGAAGCTATCGGATTTCCAAGCCGAGTTGTCCAGCAGGGCCGAACGTGTGATTTTGCTCTGCCAGAGACACTATCTTCCTCGCGCTGCACTCGGTACAAATGATTTCAACGACGAGGTGTTGGCTGAAGCCGCGCAAGAGCTTACCATTATTGGAATTGTCGGCATTGTCGATCCTCCCCGTCCTGAAACTGCCCAAACAATAGCTGCTTGTCGACGTGCTGGCGCGCGGTTTTTCATGGTGACTGGTGATTTCGGCCTGACTGCGGCAGCCATTGCGAGGGAGATCGGCTTGTTCAGTGACAACGTCAGCCCAGACACAATCAACGACATACGACTTGACTTCAGTGAGGATGACGAAAAAACCGCTCTCCAGTCTCGCCGCAGTCTCCTGGTTGATGGCTCCCATCTGTCTTCGCTGAACGAGGGGCAGTGGGATATTATCTGCAACTATGAGGAGGTCGTCTTCGCGCGTACATCGCCAGAGCAGAAGTTACGCATCGTGGAGGAACTCAAGTCCCGAGATTACGTGGTTGCTGTGACTGGCGACGGTGTCAATGATGCCCCTGCCCTACGCGCAGCAGACATCGGAATCGCGGTGGCTTCGGGAAGTGATGTCGCCATCGAAGCGGCCGACTTGGTTCTGATGGACAAATTCGACTCCATTGTTGAAGCCATCCGGATGGGTCGTTTGGTGTTCCAGAACCTCCAGAAGGTCATCGCGTACTTGCTCCCTGCGGGTAGCTGGTCGGAAATCTGGCCCGTCCTGATGAACGTTTTTTTTGGTGTCCCTCTCCCGCTCAGCTCATTCCTCATGATCATCATTTGCGTTTTCACGGACTTGTTCTTGTCCCTTTCTCTGATCATGGAGAAGGAAGAATTCGATCTCCTCAGTGTGCCTCCGCGCAACCATCTGAAGGACCACTTGATCAACCTGAAGATCTACAGCCAATCCTATCTCTTCGTTGGTGTCATGGAAGCATTCTGCGCCCATTCCATGTTCTTCCTTTATATGTACAAGAAAGCAGGGATTCCGTTCCATGCCCTCGTGTTCGCTTTCGAGAAGTACACCGATGGGTTCTATGGGTACAGCCAGGATGAGTTGACCCACTTCAACAGCGTCGGACAATGTGTCTACTTCGTGAGTCTTGTGATGCTGCAATGGGGCAATATCCTTTCCGTGCGGAACAAGAGAATGTCCATCTTGCAGGCGGACCCGGTGCGCAAACAGCGCCGTAACCCGTGGCTTCCCATTGCCATGGCTGTGTCCCTTGCGATTGCGATCTTCGTCACCGAGGTTCCGGGCTTCCATACGCTGTTCGGCACGGCCCCTGTGCCGATCGAGTTCTGGTTCATTCCGTTGGGATTAGCGTTGGGAGTGCTGTTGATGGATGAGCTTCGCAAGCTGATTGTTCGCGTATTTCCCAGAAGCATTGTTGCCAAGGTTGCCTGGTGAGACTTCGGAACAAAGCAGTGTCTTTGATTTGATTTGCATTTACTGGGAGGTTATATGTGGATAGACGGTGGCTGGCAATCTGTATATATTGTTCTGATGACATGATCCATTTGTGATAGTTTTACCTTACTTGGATTTGATGACACAAGATACCAAAAATAGAGTTCATTCTGTTCTGTGAAGCCAAACTAAATACAGCTAATTCTAAGACCAATATAACAAACCGCGTCGTGCATAGGCAGGCCTAGCGTCTATTGCGCCGAACGGATAGGCAGCTCACCGTGCCGTACATCCTTTCCGCCAAACAGCACTTAGAACAAACACCGCAATAAAACAAGCTCATTTTATTAATATCCAACAATTATCAACCCTATTGCCCTCTACATGCAACAACAATGGCTGTATATTTCTCACTCCCAATCATGACGCCCTCGTTGAAGAAGCCAAAGAATCGTCAAGCAACAGCACCGCCGGCGGAGCCGGTTTGCAGCTCGTTTGATATGCGCGAGGATGAGGTGGTGATTGATTGGGTGCTACGGTATATTGCGCCGTCTGCTGGTAGAACTGGTCGATGAGGAGAGTCGTTGTGTGGATCATTTTGGGCACATGCCTAAGTAGAGGCAGTGAGGATAGGAGTGTGTATGCAATGATCAAATATGCTTTTATATTCGAGTTATAACAAAATATGCACTAGATTGGATAATGATAGTACGGTACAGACAAACAGACCAGCTGTCTACAGTTTCGCCTGGCGGCCGATGGCTTTGCTCATAGGAGCCACCTCCACCATCATCTTGCCTGTGTTTACACCCGCATACAGGTTCACCAAGCCCTGGGGGGCAGACTCCAGTCCGCCAGTGACAATGTGGTCCTTGCGCTTGAGCTTGCCCTGGGACAGCCACGTTCCCAGATCCTTCAGGGCGACGGGGTACTTCTTCGCATAGTCAAAAACGATGAAGCCCTTCATCAGGACTCGTTGAGACTGTGTGGAAAGTCAGTTGCAAATCTCTCACAGACAAACAAGATATACTCACGATGACGTTCATGAAACTAGAAGGCCCCTGCGGTTTGGCAGCATTATACTGGCTGATAGCACCGCAGATGACAAAGCGCGAGTCGCGCGCCGCGCGAGCGAGGCAAGCATCGAGAATCTCACCCCCGACATTGTCAAAGAACACATCGATATACTCCGGCGTCGCCTCCTTGAGCTGCTTCTTCCAGTCCTTATCCTTGTAGTTGATAGCGGCGTCGAAGCCCAATTCCTTCCGCAAGAACTCGCACTTGTCCGCACTGCCCGCGAGACCGATGACCCGCTTCGCGCCCTGAATCTTCGCGATCTGTCCCGCGACCATGCCCGTCGCGCCCGCCGCACCGGACACCACGACGGTATCGCCCGCCTTGGGCTGGCCGACCTCCATCATGCCGAAATAGGCCGTCAGCCCGGTCATGCCAAGCACCGACATAGCGTCGGTCGGCTGGCAGCCCGGCGGCACGGTGATCTTCTCCGCCTCCTTCGCCGACATCAGGGCGTACTCCTGCCAGCCTGAGTAGGCGATCACCCAGTCGCCGACTTTGTACTGCGACTTGACGCTGTCGCCGACGGCGATCACCTGTGCGATGCTCTGGCCGCGCATGACGGCGCCGCGCTCGACGGGGGCGATGTAGGACCGCTTGGCGGTCAGCCACTGGCGCATTGCCGGATCCAGGGACAGGTAGTGCACGCGGACGAGGACCTTATCGGCGGGGACATTGTCGGGGATGGTGGTCGTGTTCAGCTTGAAGGTTCCGGACGATAAGGAAGGGTCAATCGCCGGAGAGGGCGTGTTAGCGTAGATGATTTGGCGGTTGTTGATGGTCATATTGAGGTTATACGATATGTACTGGGTGGAAGAAGGAGAGTTGCAGAAGATGGGTTGACAGTGAGAAAAGTCAACCTGGGGAGGGGATGAAGCTAGAAGCTCGAAGCTGGAAAGTACCTCGGATGTTTCACTTGCAGCCGAGATCGTCTCGATGTTCACTAATCAGTATTTCAGCACCTTAGATTGTGCAATCTTGTTGTATATTAGTTCTTCAGTATTATACAATTGATTCAATGGCTGGATATGACCAGATAACTTCTAGAGTACGTTTAATTCTGCAAAAGAGTGAAATTCACGTGTGTGTTGTTGATAGAATAAGATGACTCAGCAGTGAATAACTACAGAAATAGTTACTTATGACGTATTCATGCTCGTCTTATCGATAAGCCTGGAATGATTTATTTCTTCAATTCTTCCAGTCGAATTGACCATCGCATTCTATCATAATTTAATTCTCTCATCATGATTTCAAATGCCCTGCACGTCGTTTATTGGCGGTTGCACCTCCCTTCAAACAGATATCCTGTCTTCTATTCTTCACAGCCAATGAGACAGAGCCAATGTTGTCCAAGTCTTCTTTTGCCATCACTCACTCCCTGACGTCATAGATTCCACTGATGATGTCGATGGCCAGGATGGACCAAACAATACCTTCTTATATCAACTTATATCCAGACCACCGGGCCCTTCGAAAGACCAATTCTCACTTCCTTTCTATTACAGAAGAAAATCTACAGTCAAACACAATGAGCTGCTCACAACCCCCTTACTACGCCTCGACCTTTGGCGATCCTACCCAGCATCCCAACCGCTCTGCCCCGATTGGCACCCAGATGGGCGGGACAACCAGTACGGGTGATGCCCAGACCGGTCCTGCCCCAACCACTGCTGGACCACATCGGTCTGATATGATGAACAAGCTGGATCCACGCGTGGACAGCGACTTGAACAATCGCGCGCAGTATGCACCGGGCACCACCACCTCCGGTAACGCACATCCGCAAACCACGCAGGACGCATCCCTGAACGACAGCAGCAACGCCGGGCCCCATCGTTCGGCCGTCATGAACAAGCTGGACCCCCGCGTGGACAGCGAGTCCGGCGAGATGACCACCAAATCTACCAATCAGACCGGTTCGGGCACCAGCCGAACGTACACCGACACATCGGGGTCGGCGGCCAACACGGCCGGTATGGGGTCCTACGACGCCCATGCACCGTACGGCGCTGGATATACCGGGGCCATGCCCAATGCAGCTGGATATGCGCGGTCTGGTGTGCGTTACCAAGAATCGCCGCCGTCTAACTCGGCGTCGGCTTCACACTCCGCTTCTAAAGGCCAGGAGGTCGGACAGGGAATCAAGTCGACCTTGGCGGGTATTCATGTAAGTTGTGGCTCTGTTTAGCGGTCATTACTACTCCGTAGCACCTTAGCGCTGACAGGAACAGGGGGCTGGAGAATCATTGCGCGGAAATTTCAATGCGGCGGTCGATGAAGCTGTTGGTCATAAGGAGGGGGTGGCGAAGAACTCTGGGATTGCGCAACAGGGAGAACGAGAGATCTCGTCGGGGCAATTCCAACGAAGCCATCACCATTAGATTTCATGAAGGAAGAACGTAACTAGCTTTATTACTTCTGCGATGCGACATGGATGTATGAATACACGACACATATTTTTGCACGAACCACAAGGTCCTACGTAAGACTACTAACCTCATCAGCACTAGACAGATCACAGACGAAGCCATAGATATACTCCGTAGAAGATGGTTGGTTGCAGCCACATCGGGTGGCGCCAACTCGGTCATTTCGACCTCATCGTTTTCATATTCTTCCTTCCTCTCCATCATCCACTTACCCCGCGACAATCGCGTTGTGATCGATCAGTCTGTCCTGGTAAGTGACGTACCCTCGCTCAACCGACGTTAGACCGTTAGTAATCCATCAGCAGTCATCATATCTCTGCTTTTCCGCTGGTATCCCTTGTATTGTGCTCTCAGCTCCGGTGGACCATTGACCACCTCGTGCATCACCCACACAGCATCCCATACAGCTCCGTCGACTTCAGCTCCAGAATACACAACCGTGGATCAATCTTCCGCATTCCATCCTAGGTTCTCCGAGTTCCGGTCATAACAATGCCTCTTGGGAAGCTTGTTCCGGCGTAGCCGGAGGCTGTGCAGTGGAACCCTTTTTTTTTTTTCACCCGAAGCCCCGACACGACACGCTTCATAAGCAATGATGCAACTTCATAATTTCTCCTGTTGAACAAAATTGCCTCTTGCGCCATCCGATCTCACGGAAATCGTCGCGTGTCAAATCCAATCTCTTGCTTGGGGTGTACGACCAAATGGACCGACAGTCCGTGCTATGAACGGTGGATCGAGCGCGACTGCTCCATACGAATACGACGACCCATTATCGGCGTCATTTTGGCTCCATCTCAAACATTCTAGTCGTTAGTGCTGCTCCATCGTACCCCAATCATAACGGCCATTCACATGTGATCGCATGCGCCGGCTCCTTTTACCTCTCGTCATCCATCCAATTCTTCTTCTAATTTTGTCTCCGTACAGTCTGTTATCGCGACCGATCCGAGTGTCCTTGGACCCTGCACGGTGTGAGCCAGATCCCGTCTGCGTAGCACCATCCACTATGGCCGTCCCTCCAACTTCGAGTGAGGCCCATGACGCGGCCAATGCTCTTGTAGAACAGTCGCCTGTAACCGGTCACTCTGCCCCAGTCATGGCTTCTAGCTCCGACAGCGAGGAGCAAGCGCTCCACCCCGCGGATGCCGCTCGAGAGGATGAGGCCGAAGAAGTCATTGGTTTCAGCATCAGTCGCGCACAAACCCGCATGAAGGCCCGTCTGACGCCCGCTGAGGAGAAAAGTCGAATCATGGAACGCAACGGTGGCTATTTCTCCAATATTCCGGATACCGTTGGGTCCGACGGGCTATTTGTCTCGCAGATCTCTGAGGAGCCAGAGTCTCTAGAGCCCGGTCAAGGCGCTGATCGCACACCGGTTCCTGGCCGGCCGGCCGAAGAGTCAATGAGCTCCAAGGACAGTGGCCGATCGAGCTTCACACGGTCTATCTTGAAGAACGGTCTTCCTCTACGGCCGCGAGCGTGGTCCGGTGACGCCATGAAGAAATTCCTCCCGGATCTCGGATCATTGACGAAACGCTCTTCCCTTTCCTTTCGCTCCGGTCCGTCAGAGAAGCGGTCCCGGAGCCAGACGCTGAAACCAAGCCCGTCGAGGTCGACACTGGCCCAGGGTGAATCGATCCCGGCCCGCTCACACCGGAGATCTTTTACCACTCCGAATACCAACGGGGAGGCCGATGAACCCATATCGGATCTAAAGCCGTTGGGGGATAAACTGGCAGCGAAGTACTCATACTCCCGCAGACCCAGCGCGTCAGTAACAGGAGCTCCGCCTATGCTCCGAAGGTCGTCCTCGGACCATTCGTTGTACCTCAGAGCGTCCTCTACAGCATCATCCCTCGAACAGCGTCCTCAATACGAGCATATACACTCCCAAGTCAACAGTCGATTCAAAGCAATCAAGGATAGTCTTCAGGACTCGAGCAGTCGTCTCCTTAGTATGCCTACGTTGCATCTGCAAGACTTGCGCAGTGATTGGGGCTATAAGCCGTTTCTCAGTGATGTTGCTCATCGCAAGGGGAACAACTATGCCGACGAACCACAGCCCAATTACGAGTCTGCGACTGAACCGCAGCCACAAGCTCGCGCTCGCGTGCCCCGAGCCAACTCCAACACGTTACACCCTGTTCTGTCTGAGGCAATGTCCGAGTTGACGGGCGACGTAGTCATCATGGGCGGCTACCGAGGGTCCATTTTGCGCTCTGCGAAGCCTCCACAGCGTCAATTGTGGGTGCCAATGAAGGTCGGCTTGAACCTTCGTAAAGTAGACCTGGAAGTTGGTCTAAACCCGGAGGATGAGGAGCGCATGGAAGAGACCATTATCCCGTCCGGTGTGCTGTCTCATGTTGGACCAGTCGACATCTGCCGACGGCTGATGAAACGTCTTCAGAAATGCGACAACGCGGTGAAAGGCGATCTTCGTGTACACAACTACGGCTACGACTGGCGTCTGAGCCCCCATCTCCTATCGAAGAAACTGATCAAGTTCCTCGAGGGCCTGCCATGCAACGCGCCAGGTGTTCCGCGCGAGAAACGCGGTGCATATGTCGTCGCCCACAGTCTAGGAGGGTTGATTACGCGCCATGCCGTCAACCAGCGACCCGAGTTGTTCGCCGGCGTCCTTTACGCAGGCGTCCCGCAGCACTGCGTCAACATCCTCGGTCCCCTACGCAACGGCGACGACGTGCTACTCAGCTCGCGAGTGCTCACTGCGCAGGTGAATTTCACCTTCCGAACGAGCTTCGCCCTCCTCCCGGAGGACGGACACTGTTTCATCGACAAGCGCACCAAGGAAGAATACCGCGTGGACTTTTTCTCCGCGCAGGCCTGGGACGAATGGCGGCTATCCCCGTGTATCAGCCAAGCCCTCCCGGCGATGACGAACCGCAACTTCAAGGACAACATCCCGCTCCTTGGGAAACGCTTCTCCTCTGTGCTCGGCAGCAAAGAAAACCTCTCCGACGACACCACCGAAGACGAAAACTCCTCGCAATACCAGGGCCCGAACGAACGCAACAGCTCTCGCTTCAATTCCAACGGCGTGGGCTCCGAAATCGCCGATCGAGCTGCCCAGGCAGCCCCCAGCGTCGACGGCGTCGTGGGTCCTACTTCCGCGCGAGGCTCCTCCAACGTAAAGGCCACCACGGCGGTGACGATTCCGCGCGCAGCGGCCATGAAATATCTCGAGCGCACCCTCGCAGAGGTGCTGCGCTTCAAGCAGGAGCTCGCCTTCAACCCGTCCCACCAGTCCAACAACCGGTACCCGCCGTTTGCCGTGCTGTACGGCAAGTCTGTGCCCACGGTGTACGGGGCGCGCGTGTGGTCCCGCGAGCAGATCAAGCACCAAGACGCATACGACGACCTTGCGTTTGCCGCCGGCGACGGCGTCTGTCTTGCGTCGGCTGCGATGCTCCCGCCGGGATACCGGATTATCAAAGACGGGCTTGTGAAGAGCGATCGCGGTCATGTCGGCCTACTCGGCGACCTCGAAGGCACGGGTCAGTGTCTCCGCGCGCTGGTGCGTGGGCGAAAAGAAGGCGTCGGATATGATGCGTGATCTCCCGCCTGACGTGATTCAATGTCGATACCCTCTCTCCTCCTGTTTCTATGTACATGTCTTGATGATGATAATACGACTAATGATGCTTTGCTTTCCATGTGCATAGGGTTGTGTTTGCTATTTGGGTGTTGGACATAAGTTAGAATCATGTATATATCTACTACATAGCTAGATCTCTGCAATATCAAATCTTCATGACACTCTCTGCCTACTACAACCCTGTTAAACACATGGCGAATATAAAGAGGCCTGTGCTCCCTCCTAGCCGGGACCAACGGCCGTCCGCCGAGACATCCTTCTATAATTATACCGGCTAACTCGATCCAGGCAAAGATAATCCGCCTCTAGTATCGCCTCAATGCGGGTCCATCCTTCGTTCTCGCCCCCAAATTCCTTTCTGTCTGCAGCGTCGACTCCATTGATTCCTTTTCTCCCGACAACCATGGCCCCTGTCACCCACTCCCGCGGCCAGCCATGCATCTCTTCTCACGACACCGCGTCATCCTATCTCTACTCTGCCTCCAGACACTCCCCCATCTCGCCCAGGGTGCATGCTACTTCCCCGATGGCACCAAAGCCGACGCCAGTTACCAGCCCTGCAACCCGTCCGCATCCGACAGCGCCTGTTGCGCCCTGAACAAAACAAACGGTGCTCTCAATGACATCTGTCTGGACAATGGGCTCTGCTATTCCCAGGATTCCGTCAACAGCGGCATGATCTTCCAGAACGCCTGCACAAAGCAGAGCTGGGGCACCGAAGCGTGTCCCAAGTATTGCCCCGTGGGTGGTGAGTCGCCGCCTCCTCCGTCCTCTCGACTGTTGCTGCGCATGGAGGAATAATGTGTTCTGTTCTGTAGGCTCCAGTGACGGCTACTTCGTGCTGCCCTGTCCCGGCGCGGGCAAGGGCTTCTGGTGCTGCAGCGACTCCGGCAACGATTGTTGCTCCGGCGGCGCCTTTTCGCTGTCCATGCCGGCGCTATCTAGTTCGACCACCTCGGCCACCAGCACGGCCACAACATCCGCTTCGACGACGACAACTGCTACGACGACAGCGACTACGACAGGAGGGAGCGACGCCAAGCATTGTGAGGCCGACGCGCCGTCCGCGACGGCCGTGGGCGCCGGCATGGGCGTCGCGCTGGCGGTCTGTCTGGCGGGCGCGCTGGCCGCGCTGTACTTCCAGCGTCGCATGTACCGCCGGCAGTTGCTGGAGCACAAGGAACGTCTGGCTGCGCAGTACGTTCCGACCCCGACATACGCCAGCCCGGCGGGGCTGTACCCATCTCCCGTCGAGCTGAATAGCACGGGGAAGGCGGCGATATACGAATTGGGAGAGTCGCGGCGGGAGAGTCGGCAGCGGTTCTGATGGTCTTGATGTCAGCGTTGCCCGACGCCTGCCGTCCTCCCAATTGATCCGTCTGGCTCTGCTATTACCGGGATTGAGTGATGGTGGAGGAACGGCTGGGGCATTTGGCCATATGCTAGTAATGTCACCTTTCCTCGTTAACTTGTATACCCACGTACCCAAAAACAATAATACTACGATCCGACTTCGTTGCATACATAGACTTACGGCAGCTCGTTCTAAGAGTCAAGTGACCAATACCCCTATACCCCTAGGTACGTGATACCAAGCCATTAATAAGCGGATCGCGGATCGTGGGAACTATATATATCTTAGTGTCGCTTTGTACAAGGTCTAATAGTCAGTTTTAGTGGCCTGCGAAATCAGCACGATTCTGCCAATTCTTTCTGCCGGCAGTATCCGAATTAGAGGGCATGATGTGGTGCTTTGTCCTACATTACAATCGACCCTTAAGTGGGAAGCCCACCGCATATATATAACAGTCAATGACCTAACGGACCCGACACAAACCCTCCTCATCCCACTCTTCACTCCCAACCACATGTCTCACAATAGACATCCCGTCCTCACCCCAATCCCGCTTTATCCGCAGCAACCGCGCATAGTTCGCGCCCCAGTACTCCCGAAAATTCGGCCCGCCCGTGTTCAAATACGACCCCATATCGCGGTTCTCCAGCGGCCGCAGCAGCGGCATCTGCACCATTGTCATATTCCACCCGTAGGCTACTGGCCGGACATGTTGCAAATGTCCATTGACCGAGCGGTTGAACGCGCTCTATTCTGTCAAAGTCGGCCAGCAGGGGTCCCGAGGCCGATAGCGACAGCCTAATGGACTAGGGCTGCGGATGCATGGGTCAACAAACAGCACTGTGACGCACAAGAGATAATCGATCCAGCGAGACCACATGTTGAGCTGATGATAATCTTCAGGGCTGGGTGCGCATGAGGCTGCTGCTGAGGATATATAGATTCGGAACAACCTCAGTCGTTATTGTAAACGGAGGTAGCACTAGCTCGTGTGATCTATGTTCCCTTCGAATACATCGTATATCGGGTCTTGGGTTGCATTATTCGATTGCGTGGATCCCTTTGAAATCAAGATCAGAGGATTCCGGTGCGGTATCAAAATCACCTGCAGGAGCCCGGAGAGTTTCTGGAATCGATGGGTTACTCAAAGCCCACATATGTGAGACCAGCCTGCTGTTCGGAATCGCTGGGTTGGTGGTCTGTATGGCTCAGCTGGTTGCAAAACCTTCCAACCAAGCACTGGGAGTCAGCTTTACCAGGGTCATCTTTGTGGTGGTCTATATGTACATTGACTCAAATGCCAGTCACTAATCCACAAGGATACATTTCGAATTCTCGTAAAACAATGCAGTCTATTGGTTCTTTTGTGCCATTGCACCAGGCAAGAGATAGCCCAAAATGCCGATAATATAATTAAATAAACAGAAGAACACAGAAAACAAACACGCCGATCCAACAAGAGAAGAATAAAGGGAGAAGAAATATCGATATGGAGAGCGGAACGGTACCAGTCTAACCGGTTCTCGAGTTGGCGATGTTGAGGACGAGGATATCGGTGGCGCCGACCTTGATCAGCTCATCCATGACCGTGGCGATCTTCTTCTTCTCCACCATGGAGCTGACGGCAACCCAACCCTCCTCTTCGAGGGCTGTCACGGTAGGAGCCCGCTTGCCGGGGGTGATGTTGCATGCAGTCGAAAGCTCGGCGCGGGGAATATTGTACTGGCACAACACATACTTTTGGGCGGCTGAGGAGGGAAGATGTCAATTGGTTGACAGATAAGAGTAAGGCACAAGAGGGGCGACGTACTGATGACTCCGCGGATGCGAGAGCTGATGAGGTCCACAAGAGGGTTCGTGGTGTTCTTAGACTTCACAAGAACAGAGGTACTGTCGACCACGGTATCGATGGCCTTCAGGCCGGCAGCCTTCATGGTCTCGCCCGATTCTGCGAATGTCAGTCGCAGCCAAACCAGACATGACTCCAGAAGTTAGCCTACCAACAAGATCGACGATGCCATCCGCGACACCAAGAGCACAGGCAGCCTCGACACTACCGCCAACGTACTTGATCTTGGTGCGGAGATCGTATCCACCACCCGCGCGCGCCAGCTTGCTAGGCTCTCCGTTGCTCTCGAGGTTAGCAAAGAAAGCCTCAGTAAGGCCGGTAAAGCTGGTAACGACATTCTTGCCAATCAGCTGCTTCACTTCAGTCATGTCACCCTTCTGGGGAACCTGGACCTGCAGCTTGCAGCCTCCGAAGCCGAGGTCCATAATCTCCTCCACGCCAGAGGTCTCACCGCGAGGCAGCTGCGAATCATGCTCGGCAATCTGGTCGCGACCAGTGATACCAATGTCAACGCGACCCTCGCCAACGAAAGTGGGGATATCGGCGGCCGGGAGGAAGATGAGGGCGACCGGGAGGTTCTTGACCAGCGCAATGTCGAGACGGGTCTCGCGGCGGAATTGAATATCCGCGCCAGAGAGGAGGTCCAAAGTCGCTTGCTGAAGGCGGCCCTCTGTATGAGTTATGTGTATTAGTATGCGCGGTCTCTGGAGTGTTCAGGGGGTATGCGGATCGGAGGGGCTGCGACACGGAGAGTTGAGTCATCGGGGGGTTACTTGCTTTTAGGGACAGCGAAGAGGAGTCTTCCTTCGAGGCTGAAGCGGAATATTAGCAATAGACAATCACTGAAGGCAATTGCTTCCAGAGAAACTTGATCTAGGACGTGGAGGCCAATTGACTCACTGGTTGACGAGATCCATCTTGATAGACGATCAATGCGCGGGGTAGATGCGATGGAGAGAAGAAAACGGAAGAGGAAGAAAGAAGTCTGGGAGGAGTGACAGAAGCTCTATATATGGAGCGGTGACCACTTGTATATAGAAGAAGTCTCCGCAGACCACCAAAAGGCGCAATGTGTTCAATTGGGCGAGTGAACGAAGCGGACGATGGTGAAGACTCACCGCGGAGCTTTTGGGCAGAGTCTGAATCCGTTTGGCGGTGGAGGGGTATTTGTGCCTGGTATTTCAGGCTACAACTTAGCGGGATTATATCAGCGAGTTTTCTGCTGCCTCAGGCCGCAAATAGCCCTGAACCCTCGCGTAATCGGCCTTTCCCCAAAAGAGAAACCCGCAACCCACACAAGCCGCAAACCCGTCGATTTCCACGCTCAACTTCTCCCTCCCCCTTCGCCATCTACACCTCCATCCCGACAATCCTCGTCAAGTCCAACCTCCAAGATGGATGCCAGCAAGCAGCCCGCTAAGCTCGTCAAGGTCACCCGTGTCCTCGGCCGTACCGGTACGTTCAGCCTTCGTCGAGAAATTTTGATCTGCGATTTTCATGCGATGGGAGCGCCGTGCTGATATTCCGTTTACTAGGCTCCCGTGGTGGTGTCACCCAGGTCCGCGTCGAGTTCATGGACGATACCTCCCGCAGCATCATCCGTAACGTCAAGGGCCCTGGTATGCGATTCTCCGCTCATTAGTGATTCCTTTCATATGTCTATGACTATTACCCCCGCAACCGATTCCCGAGACCAGACCATTATCCCAAAATCCGAACCCGATTTAAGAGAAGGAACAAAATGCGAAAGTACAATGAATACCGAATAGAAACACGACGGGTCGCGAACTGGGATTTGGAATTCGATTCGTCTCAGCAAGGAATCGGGGAGGGGCCGGCACCATCAACCACCTTTTGAATCGCAAAGGCTAACAAAATCTTGTCGCAATCTACAGTCAAGGTCGATGACATCCTCTGCCTGCTCGAATCCGAACGCGAGGCCCGCCGTCTCCGATAAATGTCTTATTCCCTCCACGTTCGGTCTTATCTTTTTCCCTCTCGAGGCTATGTACGTTTGCTTGCGTTGGAAATGATTCTGGGAGGTCGGGAAGGCAAAAAAATCTTATGGGCTGATGCGGCATGCCGGTTGTGACTGTCTTCTTTCGCCTTTCTTTCGAGTATTCTATCGGTGTCGAGTCTACCACGGAATAGAAAAAGAGAGAGAAAGAAAGATCAACCTTCAATGAAACGAGAAAAAAAAATTGAAATTAACGGGTCCGAGTCAATTTCCTGCTGTTGCTACCTATCCAGCCGGTCTCGCATACGTGGGTTCGGGAGATTCATCGTCGCTGCGTTGGGTTGTGTTGCCTGAGCGTGATCTTTGCATTGTGGTTTCAGCATTTCTCGTGGAACGAGGGTGATTATACCCAGTCACTATGGGAGGTCCAAAATAATAAACGATATCCTTAATCTCCACAGTCCGGGGTATCCCACGTTTAGGCTCTTCCCGCACGAATCGGCGTAGGTAGAGGTCAGTGACCTCGTAGCAGTGCTTGCAGCGATGGCATGATAGCGATTACATCCTGGTACTGGTCAATTTTATGTACATTGCAGTATGTCTAGATACATGCATTCACACTCGTTATAAGCCCGAAATTCCGAAATTTGAGAATGCCTTGCATATGCACCACTATAACTGCTCCGCGCTACTGATGAGCCGAGTAATCAAGTCCTCGTCGCTCTTTGCCGAATCGGACATGACATTCTCGACTGTGGACATGAGGCCAGCGAGTCTCCGACGGCGGATCCTCTGTTCAAGCTCCGCGCTCTTTTGTTTGGCAACCTCTATCAGAGGCACTGGCAGATTCGCCAACCGCGCGACGTTGAGTCCATAACTGCGATGCGCAACGCCCTCTCCGACCTCGTAGAGGAAAGTGATCTCTTCGTCCTGACCCGACCCCGATTCAGTGAAGCGCATGTGCACATTGCGAAGTTCATAATTCGGGAATGAGTGCACCATGGAAGATAGATGTTGATAGTGTGTGATGAAGAGGGTCAGGCTTCGTAATGAGCGGACCATGTGGTCAAGGACAGCCTGGGCGATTGCAACACCGTCATGCGTGGAAGTTCCACGTCCCAGTTCATCCAAGATGACAAGCGAGCGAGGCGTCGCTTGTTTGAGAATATCGGCCGTCTCTGAGAGCTCGACCATGAAGGTGGACTCGCCAGCCAACATGTTGTCGAAGGCACCCATTCGAGTAAACACTGCGTCGAGCATGCCGAGCTTCGCGGACTGCGCGGGGACATATGATCCAACTTGCCCCATGATCGCAATGAGAGCTATCTGTCTCACATAGCTGGATTTGCCACCCATGTTAGGGCCCGTGACGAGGAGAGCTCGAGTCTCTTCGCTGTCCAAGTTGATATCGTTCGGTACATAGCTGTCGAGCAAAAGCTGCTCCACCATTGGATGACGTCCTTGCTCCACGTGGATACAGGTGTGATCCGCATACTCGGGTTTCACATAGCCAGGTTGGTTCGCAATGCTAGCAAGTGAAAGCAAGCAATCGATCGTTGCAAGAGATTGAACGCAATCACGGAAAGGTTGGTAGTTAGCTGCAATTTCAGCCAGGAGGGAAGCATATGCGTGGTCACAGGCTGCAGCTAAAGCTTCCTTGTGCTGGTCTCGTTGCCGTAGGAGCTTGATTACCTCCGGAGAGTGGAATCTCGATAGCTTCTTCGTGCCACTGATTTTGACCCACGAGGCGGGTACTCTTTTCAGATAGGATGAGTTGTTTTCGACCTCAATCAGATAATCAATGCCAGCAACTGTAACGTACTGGATTTTGCTTCTCCCGAGAATCTTGCCTGCGACAGATTGGTATTCGCGCAACTCGTGCTCCACACTAGCAATTCCGAGCTTGTGCTCACTGATATCTTCCGTCTCTTCTGCCTCACGGAAGAACTCATACTTGTCGTCATTGCGAGCAGCGTGAAGATTGATTTTGTTGAGGAAAGACAAAACATCTTCCAGTATTGTGGGAAGAGACGCGATTGCTTCGTTGAGGATGGGAGTTATAAAGCCAGAGTCCTCCGGGGATTTTACATCTCCAAACTCCTGTGCAATCATCTGTAGTGTTTGGAGGCCTGTGAGAAGCTCTGGTCGAGTGCACTATCATCCTCGTCAGCAACCATCTATCACAAGTACAGCAGCAGCAGACCTCACTCTTCCATAATAAATGCGGATCAGGATCTTCTCAAGATCACATTTGGCCTTACCGAGGACGCCCTTCAGACGTTCAACCATTGCAACCTTCTCCATACTCTTCAACTCCTCAATCGCGTTCACTCTCTCCACTAACTTCGATTTATCCAATAACGGGCGTCCCACCCATTTGCGAAGAAGCCTCTGTCCGAATCGGGTCTGCGTGCGGTCCAGGGTCCAGAACAAGCTGCCCCGACTAGAATAATCCGTTTGGTTCTGGTAAATTTCAAGACTCATCAAGGTATTTCCATTGAGAAGCATATGAGACCGCGATGAGAAGTGTTGGAAATATTTGGTGAGATCAAAAACATGTTCCAAGCCATACTCGGTCATGTGCTTGATCATAGAAGACAGACAGATGCTTACCTGCTCAGGCAGGTTGAGCACTTTCTGGAGTAGATTGCTGGCTTGTGCATCATCACTCGCATTGGCGGACTTCACCTTTTCGGCATAGAAGCTCGAGACATGGCTATGGGCTTCGGCTGCCGCAGTCTTGGACTTGTTCGTTCTCTCGACACGGACTTTGTCTCCAAAGACGTTCATCTTGCTCCCGGCAAGATGTTGGACGAGTTTGTCCGACGGCTTGGACAAGTCCCCGACAATGAGCAGCTCGCATGGCGCAAGATGTAATAGCCTCGTTTCAATTTCGCTCCGCATGAAACCGTCTTCAAAATCGTCAAACACTATATCACCTGTAGCCGGCTGTACAGCCACGATACCGACGTGGACCTTTTCGTCATTACCCCATCCTTTTGCGTTTGTCTCCGTAATGCAAAGCATGTATCCTGTTGCCGCCGAGGTTCCTGCCCCGGCGGTGGGTCCTTCGAGTCCTTCCATATCGTCGATATATGTCCCTTTGGTGTAAACGTTCGTGAGCTTCCGAACAAATGGCGCATTGCGGTTATCACCGGCCGCTTTCAAGGCCGCTGTCTCGATTTGCCTGACAATTCCAACTTTATGTCCAGCGGTGATGAGGCGCTTAACATGAACATGTAGCTTGTGGACAGGGATGCTCGCAGAGGCGAACCGGTCAAGATGGGCTTCCGAGGGATCTGAAACGATCAGTATGATCCAAATATGAGGGAAGAGACCCATTGGATAAGCACTTACGCTCATCAAAGCGAAATTTCCCCGGAATGCAGACAATGCTCAGCTCTTTTGCAGCAACTCTGGCATCCTCGCCGAAGAACCGAAACTTGTAGCCGACCTGTACGGCAAGAATCTTGTCCATGTGCTTCCGCTTCATATCAATGATCTGCCTCTCCATCGGGGTAAGCTTTCCCCCGCCTTTCTTTGCCGCTACTTTCCCCTTGGCCGGAGGGGCTGCAGCAGCTTCTTCGTCCTCGTCTGCTTCAGCTGCTTCCTCCACCGCAGGGTCCGCGTCACCGGAGGCATGTCTGTTGATTCCAACGAGGCAGTCCGGCCCACCGAGCCTCCGCACAAACTGCTTGTGGAGCTTTTCGCGCTCTTTCTTCCGTTCTTGTGCCTCCTCTCCATTCATCTCCTCCGGCCCAGCGGCGCCGGCAGGAGAGCTAGCAAACTTAGCGAGCTCAGTCCGTTGGCTACTCTTCAGCGGCTCGGCGATGCGGGGAGGCTCATCCGAAGCCTGATCCGGTTCTTTCTGGGAATGCGCATTCGTTCTGGCCCGCTTTGGGGCAGGGGCCACAATGTCGTCGTCATCCTCCTCTACCGCATCCACCGTCTGTGGTGGCGCCTGATTCTCGTTCCGTACTTCCCCAGCTCCATTTGTTTGCCGCTTCTCGTCGGCGCCATGAGATTCCTTTCGCTTCGTTGACTGGGGCTTCTTGGTGAAGAAACTGGAGATGGTTTGCTGCTTCCGTTTCAGGTTCTGCGACGATGGTGGAGATGATTGTGATGATGAGAGTGGCATCCTGGTTTGCTGAAACACTCTTCGGCCACAGGTACTCTCTCAGGGATATTAGTCGAGATCGTCCTATGTACGTGGTGAGCACACGGCGGAGAGTGGCGATGGCTTTCAGGCGGGAAGAATCGCAAGCTCAATTCAACATAGGAAGGCATTCGATAGCTTTAGCCTTCTCAATCAAGGAGCGTCGCAAGTCCGTCGCAACTGTTGAATTAGGGAAGTCAGGGAGATCTGACAATTAGATTCAAGTCGCCGCGGAGCTTGACGCGTTAAGGAGGACGCGGTCGACGTGTCGGAAGGCTTATATAATCCACCACTTCCTAGTTTGTTAACTTAACACTATCAGGAATTATCAGGAATGAGACACCAGCACTGAATATCTAGTATTCTAGACCTTGGCTTAAATTCCTTTGGTGAAAGTCTTTTTATTAACATGCAAAGCAGGGTTGTCGTTCCGAGCATGATTCGCTCTCGATGCTTGCATCACCAGATCACAGACCTCTTTGTACAGACGCCGAACGTTGCTTTAATGCATTTGACTCCCGTGGCGTCTTTTGGATGGAACAGCTCTAGGTGTACCTTTTTGAATGATGCAGTTTCGTACCTAGGTATGTATGGGGTTGAAGGCCTGACTCTGTCCAGGCAAGTCTCACTGGGCTAAAACATGTCTACTCTATGGCTCATGAATTCCTGTGACTATATGAACCCTGACGGTGGAGTATAACTTCACTGATCTCCATGGCGTGAACAATGAACGGATTGCATTAATTATGTCTAGAGGGCGCTATAGAATCGTACACGTGTTGCTTCGCAACGTTGGTCTCTCGGGTCATGGAATAAACGTAATTGAAAAAGCATGGCAACAAAGACAAGACATTTCTCTGTGTATAATTATGAAGCTTGTGGGTTTATAACATCTGGATAGCGCATCAAGCGCCTTGCTGTCGTGATGGTCATTGGAGTGTTCGAACATCATACAATGTACAGCCATCGTAATATATAAACAATCGTCTTCGCAATCACACTGAATGCCTCCATTCAAGCATTACACCAAAGTCCGAAGCTCGGGATTTCGTACAAGCGAATCAGGGAACGCAGGGTGGGAGGGTCTAGTAAGAGCTGCCATCCAAATAAAGGCGTTCAAGTGCATCGTCTCCGATATCCGAGATCGTAGCATCTGGAGATGCCGGATGTAGCATCGGGTCGGCGACAAAGCGGCTGTTCAAGTCAGGGGTGTATGCAGGATTCTCTTCAGAAGAGAGCTTCCCAAATGAGCCGACCAATGGATTCTGAGAGTAACTAGTCGGACTATCATGTCTCTCAAAAGGATTCAATCCGATGTGTGGAGGATCATGGAAGAAGCACTTGGGTGGATAAGCCATATTATTGGGTAAGGGCATTGCAAGAGGGGAGTCCCAGTCGAAAGGAGGACCAGTCCGCCCAATATTCAGAAGCGGTTCGATATTCTCCTTGTTCGCGGAAACGTCCAAAGCATGCCTTGCAGTGGAGAGTAATGGATTTGTATCCTGCTGAAGATGATGTGGGTTCATTGTGTTCGAGTCGCCAAGAAGGGGTCCATGTCTGTCAAAGGGGTCTCTCATCGATGATGACCTGCTGTCAGAGTGATCCCTGAATATACTAAGACCGCTGTGAGGCCTGAAGTCATTTTCACGAAAGGCCAACACAAACTCATCCACATCGTCTGTGTGAGGAGCATTGCCAAAGTGAGACAATTCCTGGAAAGGAAGCCCACTTCGGCTCAAGCTATCATCCCTTCTGCTCAAGCCGGTCTTCCTTCTTTTCTGGGACCACTTTCGGTCTCGTGCACGGAGAATGTTGGAATCAGCTTGGGTCAAGACGCGCTTTGGCCGATTTGTTCGTCGTCTTTGAATAGGAGTCTCCCCTTTCAATGGGCTGCTATCGTCCACATTGCCAGAAATCACGCGTTGCTTGCGGAGAACCCCAGTGGGAGAAAAGACAAGTTCAGTAGGCTCGACACACAAAGAGGTCTTCTCCATCTTCTTGAGGATACTCTCGTCTTTCTTCTGGTTGCGTTTCCGTCTCATTTGTTCAGTGGCCGAGTCAAAGATATCCATTCCAGGCCACAGGACCCCCTTGAGTCTTGAAATTTCCTCCGATCTCTCTCTGTCAATTTCATCGGCATCAATGAAAGGGTCGTAGCTCGAGTGCGTCTGTGACAGGTGTGACGGCACATTTCCTGAAGTCTCCAGCGGCGAGAAGGGCGGGTATTTCAGAGGGGAAAGCCCTTCGTCGTCCGAATCAAGCCCATTTTCTTCCTTCAATTGCTTCGGTACCACAGACGCGCAGGCTTGTTCAGTGTCCATTGTGAACATGGCAGAGTCCAGCCCGGGCTGGGGTCGAGTGTCAGAAGTCGAATTCGTGATCAAGGAGGTGTAAGTTGCAAAGACCGAGAAGTCGTCGTATTCGACCCCAGGGCCTACACTCAGCCTAGAGCTAGCAAGGCGCGGGTCGAGACAAGCAGGAAAATATACGTGCGACGAGGACTCTGTCGAGTTTGCTGTCGCAGGAGGGACTTTGGGCTGGGCAACCTTTCTTCTGGAGACGGCTTTGGTCTGCGCGGCAGGCTTTCCATGCCCTTTCTTCTTCCGAGCATCCTTAGAGGACATCCGGTCGGCAAGGAGCTTGGCCAGGTTCTTGGACTTGTACCATTGGTCGTATTCCTCGAGAAGAGTTGCGGCTTCGTGCTCTTGATGGCTCCGCACCTGAAGCTTGAAGTAATGGGAGAGATGGGCTTTGGAGGCAACGTGAGTCAATAAATGAGACACATCGCTGAATGTCGGTCTTTTGGGACAGATATTGCACAGAAGTGCAGTAACATCATCCATCGTGGGCAATGGCTGGGAGACAGGACCAATTTGGGTAGGGGCGGCACAGAGGGTTAACAGGTCGTATGGATGAGCGAGCACAACGGAAGCAAGAGAGGGAGGCAGATCACGATAGACTGTCCGGTAGTAGATGACAGGTGAAGCCTTCCAGGAAGAAAGTAAGAGGGAGGAACAAGAGTACATAAAGTGACTTACCCTGGGTTATCAAGTGACCAGGCAAGTGCCTTCTCGAATGAGAGCATGCTGGGAATTAAGGAAGGCGCTTCCATATATGGCAGGTGTCGAAAAGTGCAAAGTACTGAGAAAGTGTCAAATGTCCAGAAATGGTCTAAAGATCGTCGAAAATTTGTCGAATTGTGTCCAAAATGGGACGTATTGGGACATGATGGAACATAATGCGGTCGAAGTGTGGTCGAATTGGCCTCGAAAGTTGTACTTTTGCAGGCAACGAGCATATTATGATACTCCGTAGACTTTGTCTGATAAATCCATGCAAAAAGAGCACCACTGCACATTTACAGACTTGCAGTCAGCGTAGACATCTACCTGCTCCAATTCAACAAGTGAAAGAATATCATACAATCAATTCGTTCATAAGCAAACTAAGGCTCGTTGCGACATAGGTATCATCAACCATCAAGATGTTGATACAATGATGTGCCACTGTGTCTTAACAACCGATAACAGGTTATTGTGAGGGGGTATGAAGCGGAAATAAGTCACAGTGCCAGTTTTTCTTCTCCTGCCTTGTATCCCATGATCCACGGAAATCAGAACAACGGGCTATTAGATTGCAGGAGGTTCCAGTCTACGGAGGCGACGCCAGCCAAGTCGATCAACTACCGCGATAAACATTTCGTTGTTACTGTCTTCGGCATACAACTGGTATCGTTAGCACCAATCAACCTGGACACGCTCCGGGGGGCAAACGTACTATACAGGGTCTACTTCCTTGACCCCATCGAACTTCAGAAGGCTCAGTCCGGCGATGGCAAAGTGTGTGTGAAAGACATCGACCATATTACCAGGTCGGTCGCTAAATCCACCAGCTTCCGGATCCTAGATGTCAATCAGTAAGGGTCCCTAGGATAGTTCCAATTGCGTTATACATACCTGACAGCGCAAAATGAAGCTCGCAAGCTTCTTCCCATCGATCCAATGGAGCTTGTCGATCATCGCTAGGCTAGATCCAACCCACCAGCTGTAGCAGGCATCCTCTAGCTTCTCTGGTCGTCCGTTGAACCCGCCATTCTCCAACTGCCGCTCACTGAGCCAGCCACCCAGGCGGTCCTTGTTCACCAAGTCCAATCGCCCAGCAATCGCTAGGGCGGCTACGCACGTGAACACTTGACCGGCATGCGACTCGGCACCGGGTCGGATTCCGTAGGCGCCGTCCAGGTTCTCGCATTTCTGGATGTAGGACACTGCCTTGGGGACGTCTATAGTGTCAAGAAGCCCTAGGAGGGAAAGCGCATTGAATGCACCATACAGAAAGCGTGTATCAAGTTCTCCCCATTCATCGCCCATGAAGGAACCGGTGTCTTTATCCTGTAATCCTGCAATAACTGGATTTCATTTAGTTTGGTTGGGGGAATGGAGGCTGCGAAATAGAGGAGACCATACAAGAGCCAACCTTCTCTTTGCCTCCAAGACCGCGCTTCTCCAGCTCATCCACTGCATCTAGTGTCACGAGAATCTGGACCGCGGAAACGGTATAGAGCATGTGAGCGTCGTGCCCCGGAGCAGCTGCGAATCCACCGTTCTCGCGTTGGCAGGACAGAACGAAATTAATCGTATCTTCCCGAGGTAGGGCTTCGGGATGACCGAGCAAATGTAGGGCAGTCAAACCCCAATAGACACCATTCAATCGGAGATGCTCGGTGAGCCAATATTCCAACTCATCCCTCCTCTAGCACCATCTGTCAACCATCGTCTTCCCCTTCATCAGGAACAGAGCCATGGTTGGAATAAGAATGACGCACGCTGTCCAAGTTCTTGATGTATTCCACGTGTTTTTGAACGCATAACTCTTGGCCGGCGTGTGCTCCCATTGCCCTCCCAGGGCCTGATACAAGGGACATCTTGATGGCAATGTCCAAGTTGGAGGTGTTCCTTTGAATGACCAATAGGGTCGTCAGTAATTGGGAGCTATAAGAGAGCCAGCTCAAAGAGTTTATGGAAGAAAATTTTTAGTGACCGAAGGTCCGAGCACACTGCTAGCTTCCAAGGTTGTTGGCAGTCTGTTCATTTAAGGATTAGACCCAGTAAGCGAGAGCTTATGTTAATAAGAGGGGCACGGGGATGAAGGAAGAAGAAAATAATAATAAACAAATGAAGTTCTGCAGGCAGAGGGTAGGGGGTTGGCGCTCGGCTGGTTTGTCTTGTGCAGGGGTCAGGAAAAATTAAGTCATGAATGATGTGTGTGGAAGAGAGGAAAATCGTGGCTGACACGTGACCAGGCGCCACCAGAAGCGCCGCCCGAGGAAGAAAGCGGGGCGTGTTTCAGTCAGGCGTTTAGGGCAGGATCACCACGGACGGCGGTGTGAAACCCCTGAACCGCAAAGTCGCTGCCCCTGGATCCATGCGCTTGGTTATTTGACAGGAACTCCATCCTGGAGGACCGTGGTATTCGGGGACCAAAATTGCGAGAAATGATCGATGAGGATGGCTACAAGCTCTACTGCAATTAACTGAGTTTCTCCCATTTAAAAAATGATTCTAGGGGTAGACAAGGTGGGTTTAATTAATACACCCCTCCATACCAACACGCAATGAGACCTTGGATTTTTCGCGTCGGCTGCATTCCACGTGTGTTCCCCATTGTGCTAATAATACGTACTACGTAGAAGGCAGAAACACGGAGTATCCAGCGTCCATGGGTGTGTATCTCCCTAGCCGACGACGCTGCGTCTCCACTTTCATATCTATGGGATTACGCCATTGCTGTTCGATTGTTCCTGTTCATCAATGATTCTCAATTATGGACCCCTGGTGCATTCTGATCATTCAGTCCAAACACTCCTCTTCAGGAAGAATATACCGATATATAGAGATCCAAGCCCTCTAGACCATGCATGGAGAGGGCTGGGTTTTTTGAATGATAATTATGCAGTCTCAATTTGCGTTTCCTTTTCCGGGAGGACAGAGAAACCTGTGGCGGGGTACTAATCACGTTGTCTTTGGGGGGGGCATATAACTTTTTTTAAGTAACGACCCCACTGGGTGGTATCAGAATGCTGGGTTGGTACCGTGGATAACTGTCTCAAGAATCCCTCGACTCGGTAGGATCAGATGACAAGATTGTGATTCTGCATCTTGAGGAGAGGAATGACCTCAGTCTTCCAGTTTGGCTCCTTGATGACCCTTGCGTGACTTTTAATTTCTCGATGGTCATGGATTGTAGACTGAGACCGACAATGTTACCTCACCATCCTCGAGACCTTCAGAATATGATTTGTTGGTGCCATGGGACAATCCCCTCAAGTGGCATCGGGCCCGCCAATCCGTGACCATAATTGCAGTATCGTACATCATTTGGTCCAAGGCACCATCTGCCAGACCCGATCCTTTCGGCCAATCGCATTTCTTCTTCTGGAACCGAGATGGATCTCCCGATCTTTCGGTGTATATCCTTTTGGCGTAGTGTTATGGTTTTCTTCGTCCAGGACTTCCCGCCACCAGCGTTGAAATTTGGTTGTCTTGGACTGAGTACCTTAGGTACCTAGACAACTTCCAAGCTGTACGGACGTCCGAATCAATACCTAAGGTGATCGGTTGGATACGATCCCTTATAGTTATGCGCGTGCGAGCCCAAGTAAGACACTGGTTCATTCAGGGCTTCTCGGGAATTTGTCATCCAACAAACCCATTTTTATCAGGCACATGTCGTAAGAGGGGAGGATGAACGATTCTTGTTACCCAAGTAGGTATGATGATGATGCACTGCGTTTGGAGATCCCTGGATGTGGTGGCATTGGGTGTTGCGGGTGTTCCAGACAAGCATACATAGCATTTAGGCAATGATCGTTCGGGACGTTGGCTGGGTTCAACGTCATTCATTATTCTCCCTAATGCCTGCCCCTCGGGGTCTTCGAAATTACGCTCTTCTGGTTACTATTATTATTTGGATGGTTTCTAGAAGCCATTCATTCTTTCTCGCCATCATCATCTCTCAACATATGTACTACCTCAGGTTCATCATCACTACTTGTTTTTTTTTTGTGTAGGTACATCTAGTACCTAAGAATACCCACAGCCAACCATCTTTGTGGAAACGTCAAGTCCAGGCACTAAAAGGATAGCTTTCCCATTCAACCCCATCACGCCCCCCTCCGACAGCCACGCAGTCAACTCGTTTGGCGCCTTGCACAACGCCATCTCCACCGTTGGTTCGCCCCCCTTAAAAACAGACGGGGGCTCCTTAGCCTGACACACACCCGCGCTTGCATACCGCTGTCAAGGAATGCGGTCCTCGAGTCTGAGCACCGTCAGAACCGTGCGGGAATCCATCTTCCTCTTGTCTCTTTGACGATTCCATCTCTTTTGGGAAATCCTTCATCCTTCGCCTGTTTTCCCTTTTGGTCCTCTCTTTCACCTCCCTTTCCCTGTCCCTATTTCCCCTCTTTTGTTTCCCCATATATCTTCCGTTCATCCCCTCCCACTGTCAAACAGAGACTCTGGCGCCGCTTCGTCTCCGTGGAACGACCGACCGACCGACCCCCAAACAAATTCGTGAAGAAGGCGACCAACGTCGACAGAGTCTCATTGGGACAAAACGAAATCTCGAAGTCTTCCCCATTCGATTGAGCGACTCCTACCTCAACCCATCGAACGAAAACCGTTGATCGCGGGTCTTGTGGAGTGGAAAGAAACACGGAGAGCATATTCGATACGTAACATGAGGGGCGGCGCATTCTGGTACGTTGGGATATCTATCTTCGATCACCTGTCAGATTCTGCGATGTTCGCATTATCATTCCCTGGAATGGTGTCTCTCCCAGTTCATGCCGACGGTGTCATCTTGACGCATACCAGAGGGTGTCTCCAGGGCCTGTCAGCCTTCATGACAACTCCACCCTCACCACTTTCCCACCGCTCCCCCTTCCCTATCTCTTTCACTCCGCAATCAAAGCATATGAGGCTTTGCTTCCACCGTTCTGCCTCTTAGCGCATCACTAATGACAATGTAACGCCCCAGACCGATTTTTCCGAGTATTATTTCCGCAAGGACAACTTCATCACCAACAGGGGTCGTCACCCAGGGAAAGATTGGCAAGGCTGGTTCCGTTGCGATCATTTCAACATCTGTGGCCCCAATCCGAGGCGAGGGATCACCACTTCCTGGAACGCGCTAGGTATAGATTATTCATGGTCGAAGCGTTGGAACAAGGACAGCAGTAAGTTCTAGAACCTGATGTCTCACGGTCAGCCACTTTCATAGCTGCCAAATAAAGACCACTCACATGCAAAAGCCACTCAGTGTTGCTAACAACGTTGCTCGTGTGCAGGTCAATATTGTCCACACTCGATTGCGAAGCTTGAACTGCCACTAGTTCCTACCATTAGTTTATTCCTCCTCCGAGCCCCTGACGATTTCCCGAATCCCCCCTTTAAGGGCACGCGTCGGCCCACGATACCCTCTAAAATGCCGTCGAGACAATCCACTGTTCCGAATTTAGATCTCAGCACTTCCACCCTGCTGGCGAATAATGCGAAGATCTCGTCTCCACTAACGCCCGGTGCCCAAAGCTCAGATGGACCGAGTCCCCTGACGCCCCGTTCCCCTAAGTCTCCCTCTAGTTCGCCCTTCTTCAAAGGGGCCACCATTCGCCCTGTCACGCAAGAGTCCAACAATAAGTCGGATAGCGATCTTGCTCCCGTCTCTCCAGGTCTGACGGCCGAACCACCTACGCCGGGCTTCACGGCCATACCTCAGTACCCTCCCTCTCCTAGGGACTCACCAAAACACACTCGCGACACTTCACGTTCCTTTTTCGCGAACCTCAAGGCACCAAAATCCTCGCACAAGTCCCAAAAGTCCGATAGCTCGACAAACTCAATTGACAAACCCAAGAGCCGCGGCAGTTCTAGAGATCGCAAAACCCAAGTCGTGTCCAAACTGTACGAGTCAACCCCAGATCTTCCTGGTACGATCGAGCGCGCCGCGAAGCAAGAGCATAGTAGGTGTTCCGCCACCCTCATTTCCTCGGTGCTCTCACGACTAACAAATCATAGACGGCGTGGTCCCTGACGAAAAGAATCCGCCAGCGGCAGAAATTAAGAAGGTTGGGACAGAGGACCTTGGCCAGCCTAAGAAGAATAAAGCCCGTTTTGCCAACCTTTTGTCGCGCTCTCGCTCCATAAGATTGGATGAGTCTTCCGCCAACAGAATAGCGAATCGACGACCATCTACCAGTTTGATGCGACTTGAGGAGAATACCAAGCGAGAGATGCAAGATTCTGTGAAAGCAACTTCTTCACGTCAGGAAAGTGGCCTCAAGCCAGCCACGGCCCCCACAGCTCGCAGTCGTACGCCCGATCGGCCTTCAGAGTTCGGCGGTCCTGTCCGGAGGGACCGATATGCCGGATCGATGGTTCCTTCAACATCTTTGAGTCAAGTGTCGGGCGCTTCTGCGGCGTTGTTCAACAACTTGAAACAATCATCCAGCGGTGCTGCGGATCGGATCGGCAAAGCAGGCAAGGGGTTCTTTGGAAAAATCACCAGAAGTGGCAGCACGAATGAGCGCGAGCTTTTCAACGACGATAACTATGTGTGCTCCGTGATCAATCTACCACTCATCAAACAAGCACGGCGGACCCGTATCGCAAAACGGCTGGAGGATTGCAGGGACAAGACTGAGTTCTGGATGCCGGCATTGCCGTATCGCTGCATAGAGTAAGGCATCTATTACTATTTCCGGCGAACGGCGCAGGTTACTAATACTGCAACAGTTATCTCAACTTCAAAGGCTGCGAGGAAGAGGGTCTATATCGCGTCCCTGGTAGCGGCAAAGAGGTCAAGCACTGGCAGCGGCGCTTTGACACCGGTAAGCATGTCCGTGCTACCTCTAGTAGACTGACACTAACACGTCTCCAGAACTTGATGTCAACCTCTTCGATGAACCAGATCTTTATGATATCAATACTATCGGTTCCATGTTCAAGGCCTGGCTCCGCGAACTCCCCGACGAATTGTTGCCGAAGGAAACCCAGGCCATGATCGCAGAAAAATGCGAGGGCGCAACCACAGCCCCGCAACTGCTGAAGGACGAGCTCTCCAAACTCCCACCATACAATTACTACCTCCTCTTCGCCATTACCTGCCATCTCAACCTTCTTCATTCCTATGTTGACCAGAACAAGATGGACTATCGCAACCTTTGCATCTGCTTCCAGCCATGCATGAAGATCGACGCATTCTGCTTCAACTTCCTCGTCTGCGACTGGAAGAACTGCTGGCAAGGCTGCTGGACAGAAAAGGAGTATCTCCAGATCGAGAAGGAGATGGACGAGAAGGAGAAAACTGCGCGGGAACAAGCAAACATGCCACCACCTCCTTCAAGCTCCAATGAGAGAGCCATATCTTCTTCTGGTAGCAGCCAGATTGCGGTGGAGAAGGAACCAGCTCGCCCCCAGACGGCGACAGCCAAACCAAAGAAGCAGAAACCGAAGAACATCGAAACTACGCACACACGAAGTGTTTCTCAGCTTCCGGAGCTTGGACCTCCGCTATCTCCTATCCAAATCTAGCGTGTCTTAACGCACTTCGAGTTCTTTTGCAAGGGCTAGCTCCTGCACTAACACCACATTACTCCTAAACTTTTGTTTACGAAGGATGCAGAACAAGCTGCATCTTACCATGCATCTCATTTTTTTTTTTGTCTTTTGGCGCTCGCCATTAAATTGCCTCAGGTTAGCATTGCCGGACTGGATCCGCATTTTGGCATATCTGCTACTGTATTTTGCCTGCAATACCTGCAATTTCTTCCCATTTGCCTTCTTGTCATTTACTTGCTCATTTTATTTATGGTCTTGCGTCTTTCGTGGTTCGATTTTGTGTCATCTGATGAATATCTCTTTGCTCTAAGGTCGTTTCTTTTGCTATTACCCCAGAGTGCATGGATACCTGGCGCCTCAGGAGTCGGTTAACGTTGTCTGACTTTCTTCATCCTCTCGTCGCAGTTGTACAGCACAGCTCTGTCTTTGTGTCTCGCTTTTTGCGCACTTCTCTCACCCATTCATTATCCTCGCGCAAATACTCTTTCTGCTTCTTAAGTTCTACATATCTGTTGATTCCCCCCGGAGCCCAGTTTCAGCGTTTCTGCTCATTCTACTGCGTCGTGTTACCGGTACATAGTTGTAAATTAGACAGAGGAATAATATACATGGATTGCAAATATCACAGCTAGATGAATCGTCCTCAGGTGGCAGGTGTGATTCGAAAATAGCAAAGGCCGGTTATTTCTACATGGAGAATACGAGACAAATTGGGTGTGAGATTTCATGATGCTTTTGAAGTGAGCCGGCTGGGAATCCAAACAGGCAAACCTTGAATCAAAAAGACCGGCGACTCCAATCCAAACGCCTTTTAAGCCCAGACAGAGTACAGACAAAACGGAAAGAGAAGAGCCAAAGGTCCACCGCCACTCTGGCCGACGAATTATCTACAACCTCATAGGTATTCATCCCTTTCATGGCTTCCTCGCCTTGCGTTCGTTCGCCCGCATTTTCCGCTCATTTCGCTTGATTCTCTCCTTTCGCTCAGCGCGCGACATACCACGGATGGAGCTTCCCTTCGCCGCGGCCTCCTCCTCCTTCTTCCAGTCCTTCTCGTTCACCTCCACCAGCCAGTCATCGTCGGACTTGTTCTTGCCCTTGTATCCCCAGCGAGGCACCCACTCACCCTTCTCCTCGTCATACACCAGCTTCTTGCGGCGCTCCCTGTCCGCCAGCGCAGCACCAGGCCGAGTGTTGTACTTGCCAATGCCCTTCTTACGCGCGAACAGCTCCCACTTGGTGGGCGGCTTGGGGGTCGGCAGCGGCTTGTGGCGCGGGAGCGCGGTGGTCGGCGTCGGAAGCGTCAGAAGCACACCTTGTTGCGACGTCGTGATCGGGCATGTGGTCAGAAGCTGGTTGAGGAGGGCTTGGGCGCCGTCCCGGGCGGTGGATCGCAACGAGGCGTTCACGGGTTCAGAACGGGAGATTTCCAGAGGGTTCGGGTCGTTGGCGAGGAGGTGTCCGAGGTCAAAGGTGTAGGGGGTGGGCTTGGAGACGGTGATAGGGCTAGAATAGGTCGTAGAGTAAGTATACTGCCCTGTATAGAAAAGTGAAGATATAGATTTGATCGGCCTTACAGTCTCTCGGGCTTCGATTTCGATACCCCGGCGGCAGTGTTTGTGGTTTCAACATCAGTCATTGTGATGAGCGATCCGAATCTGGTTCGGAATCTTGACAAAGATATCAAGGAAGAAGGAAATTGTGTCAGGCTGAGGGTGACTGGATGTTGATTTGAGGCGGGAAAAAAAAGTTCGGGAGATAAAAGCATGCGGCGCCGCTTTTGCGTCCCAGCTCACCGCCCTCACGTGGCTAAGGCGGCCATGGCGCTAGTCCCGTCCGGGCCAGGCCCCAAGTTCCAATTTGTGCTCCGAATTTCAATCCGCCTCGTCGAACAGTGAGAGCGACATTCGGCGCAACAACCCCTTCCTCTCCCTCAATTCCCTTCCCCATTGTCCCATTCGAGCACTGGCCCTCGCGCCGGTGTGCCACAGCACAATGGTCTCTTCCTTCTGTTGGGGCTGCCTTACGCGGCTTCGTTCGACGCCTCGAGCCATCCTACCTCCGTCGGTGACGGCCCCTCGAGCCACGGCATCTTTCCACACGTCAACGGTCCGCTATGCGCTGCCAACAAAGAAGAAGAACAGTCTGGACGGCCCGCCCAAGTACCGTCAGGCCAAGTCCGCCAAGATGAAGAAGAAGAAGCCCATCGACAGGCCGCGTCCTCCTCCTGTCGGAGAACGCAAAACGCTGCGCAAGCGTATCGTGCTCAGCAACCCCAACGCTCTGGAGGTTGAGGGAATGCAGGACCTCTCTGCGGAAACGATGGTCGACGCGCGTCTTCGCGGCTCGGTCCTCGGCCTTCCTATCCCCATGATCGCTCAGTTGCGGGCCGTTCAGGCTTTCAAGCCCAAGCAGGGTTGGTCGATATTCCGCCGGCCTGGAACGGTGGTCAGACGGGAAACTCTAGAACTGGGCCGGCTGATCGATAGAATTTCGTCTGAGGGTGAGGACAAGGGCAAGGCCGTTAAGAAGATCATCACCGGTGGAAGAGCCACCGGGAAGACGGTCCATCTGCTGCAGGCGATGGCTATGGCTTTCACCAAGAAATGGATTGTCTTTACCGTTCCCGAGCGTAAGTTCCGCTTTGGAATTTTTTACTTTAATCTTTATTGACAATCTTTTTAGCCCAGGATTTGATCATTGCGCATACCGGCTACGCTCCGCTCTCCGACGAAAACCCGCATCTCTATGTCCAGAACGAAGCGACCGCTGCCTTGCTTTCTCGCACTGTCACTGCCAACGAGGAGGTCCTTAAGAACCTTCACGTGTCTCAGCAGCACCCTGTCCTCAAGTCTTCCGTTAAGCCCGGCATGACCCTTGAGAGCCTTGCTAGACTTGGTATCCAGGACCCCGCAATTGCGTGGAACGTCTTCCAGGCGCTGTGGGCTGAGCTTACGGCTACTGCACCTGCCTCTGGCTTCGATAAGAACTTCAAAGCCCGTCCGCCGATGCTTGTGACGGTGGATGGCCTGGCCCACTGGATGCAGAACACGGAATACATGAGCGCCGAGTTCGAGCCTGTCCACGCCCACGACCTTGTGTTCGTGAGACACTTCCTTTCGCTGCTCAAGCCTGGCACTGGCAAGTCCACGCTCCCCAACGGTGGTCTCCTGCTTTACTCCACCTCGGCGTCCAACAACCCCACCATCTACAGCTTCGAGGTCGCCCTCAAGCAGATTGCGGCCCGCCAGGCCGGTGTGAAGCCTTCCGCTCCGGAGTTCCCTAAGGCGGACCCCTACAGCCGTGCTGACCAGCGGGTTCTCGACGCATTTGACTCTCCGAAGTCGTCCGTCGCCAAGGAAGGCTCTCTGGAGCTCCAGACCCTCGGTGGTCTTACCCGTGACGAGGCTCGAGGCTTCCTGGAGTATTTCGCACGCAGCGGCCTCCTTCAGGAGAACATCAATGATGAATGGGTCGGAGAGAAGTGGAGTTTGGCCGGCGGTGGTGTGATCGGCGAGCTTGAGAAGCTGGGTAGACGGCTCAGAGTCGCAGCTTAGCTGATGGGTCTTCCTTGCATCTACTAGACACGGCTGCTTGAGAGGTTTGTGTCGTCTTTATCTGTTATTTGGCATGTAACATTTTTTTCTGTGTGCTGGTTGTCTTCCACCTGCTGCGCTATTGGAGGAGACCGGACTTTTCAGAATCTGTACTTTACTACTGAGTTGTCTTGGGTTTGTTCTGTGTCTGTATGCATATAATAGAATTGAAAAGATATATATCAATGATGTCCCTCTTTGCTCGTAATAGTTGAAAGTGCACACGGTACACGAACACTGCTCCGCGATATAAATCCAACGGATTCGATGGCCCTTTGGGAGAGAAGTGCATCAAATCAATCAAGTCCTTTGCGCAAGGGATCATCGAAGTCAATAAAACGTATGCAAAAAGAGTTCAAACCAAGAAAAACATATGAGAAGCTCCTTCACTGACGCCAGCGATCTCCGGTCTTTCTCGCCCGCAAATTGTAAGGACGGCGACTTGAACCGCCTGTAGATGCATAATTTTGACCAGCAGATGCATAACTCGATTCGTGAGAATCAGACCTTTTCCGTTTGCTAGGTCTCTCTTCCTCGTCGCCTGATCGGGAAACCTTTCGTTTTAACGTCACTGGCTGGTGTTTCTTACAGAAGCAATCTTGTCCCAGTGTCCGCCTCAGGGTTGCTTCCGTCTCGTTTGCCTGGTGGAGATATGGAATGCATATCTCTTCTCCTTCTTCTATATCCTTTGTGGCCCACACCAGGACCCGGTTAGGCGTCTCCTGGCCGTATCCCCAGCTTGCGTTGTTTGCGCCCCAGCAGGCATGATTGAACATACTGAATGCTGGGAAGAGGTATAGAACTTGGAACGTGGGGTCGTATTTCGAGAAGTCCTCGCCATTCCTCACCATACGGTCCTGATCACTCGGGGTAGGGAAGTCCTTCTCCTTGGCAGCCTCGAGCGGCTCTCTTAGACGGGTATCCCCCGGCACGACGCTGGCGTACAGTTTCTTCAGGACGGTTTGGATGGTCCACACGTCGAAGGCGAGGTCACTGAATATGTCGACACCCATGTACATCAAGATATCGAACGGCACCTGGATGTTTGCTGCCAGGGTGAATGGGAAATATTGCGAATCCCAGTCACTGTGGCTTTCCAGCATGATCATCTCGTCAAGCTCGTGGGGCATGAGGGTAGGATCGCCGGTTCGAGCGCGCCGTAGAAGCGTCGTGTCAAGAATTTCGCGCAGGACGAGGCTCAAAAACGTGCCGTGGTCCTCGTTCGAGTGGTGTAAATGAGGCTTGTCATCTGTTTCCAGGACTTGAGGCCGCATGGCATCATGTAGCCATTGCCAGTCCTTTCCACAGGCCTTGTAATGATAACAATCTCGAGCGACCTCTACGCATGTTGGTTCTATTGACTCCTCCTTCGGACAGAAGTATATGGGTACCTCAGTCATAAGGCATAGGCAGCCTTCGGAGTGCTTTTTAAGAAACATGTCCAAAGCCTGGTCGCGGTATCTTTTCACGACCCTTTGTGAGATCATTCGTCCACAGTTGTCACAACTTGGCTTTCGCGCGTCAACCACTGGTTCATCGCTTTTCAATCTGTTGATGCTGAGGTATCCTCTCATTGACGGATCCGAGACGAAGATGAGCTCATTCTTCTTGATGGGCTGGGTTGCGAACATCCCCAGAGTCTGTCGATCTGGTCGTCCGGGAATTGGCCGTATGCCTACCTCGCATTTCTTCTCGGGAAACCCGTCGGCAAGATTCTTGTTGACGAAGTCCACAAACTTCTTGTTGTATCTGTTCTTATCGTCTGCATCGTATGGGTACTTTCTGGCACCCGGGCAAGCCCCGGACTTTTTCTCCTGGAAGAGAAGATCGTCTGGCTCTCGTCTCTGGCGAATGCGGGCAAGAGGCTCCTGATCTACCGTCCAATGATCAGGCCGCAGAGACGCAAGCTGGCGCCGTGCTATATCAAACTCCGCAACAGAGAATCTCTCCATTGCGTCATA
This sequence comes from Aspergillus aff. floccosus IMV 01167, assembly GCA_001931935.1. Classification (NCBI taxonomy): domain Eukaryota; kingdom Fungi; phylum Ascomycota; class Eurotiomycetes; order Eurotiales; family Aspergillaceae; genus Aspergillus; species Aspergillus aff. floccosus IMV 01167. Next base: position 424,780 of record MSJE01000298.1, read on the forward strand.
GTCGTCCCAGCACTGAAGAGCAAGGAGGCTGAGGGTGATGATATTGAAGATGGTCAGTTCGAGGGTTGGCGTGAACGCAATGATTCCAGTCCCGCGCAGTAGCTTCGTTTCCGGCGAGATTTTGTCTTCACTAGGGATGGAATATATATGTTGCTCGACGGCATGGCGAGCACGTTCCTCCAGTCCCCGGGTATAGCTGTGAATCTCCATATCCCTCATCGCTTCACAGATAAGCAGAGCTCGGTACGCATCGCCTAGCGCGAGATCAAAGAACGACAGTCTATAGTGGCAATAAGCTCTGCTCAGCCAATACACGGGGTTGTGAGGACTTAATTTGATGGCGCTGGTGTACATGTCCAAGGCGTTCAGGCCGTTCCTGGGTGTGAACCGGATAGCATGCTGCTTTTTATGCCCCTTCCGGCTGATACCCCAGTGCGAGAGGTCATTCCGCGGTAGAAGCCGATGACGTTCATCATCGTACAGACGGTCTTCCAGGTCTTGTCGCCTTCCACTGGTATCTAGTTCGCGTCTTGACAGCTCCCGTTGAAGCCGTTTCACGGTCCAGTGCGAGCCATCTCGAAGGCTCTTTCCGTTCACATGCACGTCTTCCTCCCAGGGATCATCGGGTCCAAAGACCTCCTGGTATGTCCATTTCTTATCCATGAAATTGTCGACTTGACTTCCGTATAGTGGTCCGAAGGTTTGCTCCGGCGCGCTCAGATGCTCGTACACATTTTTTGCTAGCGCATGCTTCGAGTGGTCATAGGCGAGGAAAGACTGACCTTTTCTTTCGATGTCCTCGCGCAGCTCGGCTTCTGGAAGGGACCAGAATTTGTATGCGAGGTGTGCGTCCTCCGGAGATACATGTGGAGCCCATTTGATGCTGTGGAGGGTGGGCGGTCTTGAAGGGAAGTATGGCAAGTCTGAATCCAAGTCATCGTATGAGTAGTATATCGGTGCCATGTCGTTTGCGTATTACTCGACCACCCTAGGAGGATGTACATAGGAGAGAGATATGGCTGCGGAACATCTTAGGTTTCTCTATACAATGGTGATGGGGAAATGAGGGCAGATATCTTCATCCCATGGCTGCCTGGTATCCTCGAGGTCTTCATCGTGACAAAGAAGGGTACGATAACAAAGCGGATTCTATTATTAACTATCCGAATCATGGAAGAGTGGCATGTTGCGTTCTAGCAACTGAATGAAGCTTGGATTGGGGACAAAGCATATTCAAAGCGTTAATCTGATGCGACAGTCCCTGAGTTACTAACTGAGAGGTGGTATAGTGAGTGATCTACTAACATCATGACTACGAATAAAGACGAAGGCTATCAGTCAGGTAGAGCTCGATGGCTTATCCAATACGGTCGGATCATTGTCGCTCTCTTTGTCGATAATTCTCGTGTCTCCAGTAACCTGAGTGTGGTCGAGATGGTGTAGAGTTCTTCGAGGTATTAGTATCTACACACTGACTGTCCATCTAGTTCGTCAGGATGTGAGTCTGTGAGATCTTGGGGCATTGCATACATAGGTGGTACCTGGGGATAAATATAGCAAAGCGTGTGGGGAAAAGTCACCCCGATGGAAACCCAACCAAACCCACGGGATGTGGTATGGTTGTTCTCCCCGAGGCTCTTTCTTATCGCACGCCAAGCGGACAACACTGCCTGCTTTTCTTCCCATTAATTCCTCCCCAACTTCCTCCTCCCCTCCAGGTATCACCCTCTTTTATTTTGTTCGCGGTGGTGAGAAGAGGATCTCAGTCAGGCAGTCATTTTCTGTTCCCCATCGAGTCCGTCGCCTGATCTGCTGACCTCCCTCGTGTCTGCTGTCCACATCTCCTTTTCAGTATCTCCCCGCGCCGCATTCCTCTCCGGTATGTAGCAGATCATACATCATACCGTGCGCTTCACTAACAAAGATATCAGCTAGACATGTATGATTCTCATCCATATTCCACGCCTGGTCAACAGAGCTCCGGGCCTTCACAGCCAGAATGGCGTCGTCCAGCTCCTACGCAGTCGTCATGGCGTCCCAGCACCGTGTCTCCACCACCACCTCCGCCCCCCAATCCTGCAGTATCAGCACCTTCATACAACCCAAATACCTACGGATCCATGACTAGTCCTCCGGGGCCGAGTATTTCTCCCAGCGTATCGCCGCTTTCTGGCTTCTCTCAGGCGGTTGATACAACGTCGTGGGGTGTGAGATACAACCATCAACATCCACCTCCTCATCATACTCCGTCTCCAACACCCCCACCACTTCCTGTAAGTTTTGGTCCTCGACGAGTCTTAGCTTATTTGCGGTCTAACGGCGTCTTCAGCCTCGTCCCTCAAGCACAACCGGCCAGTCTTACTCCAGCGCACCACCGCCGACGATAAGCCCGATCGAAACCCATCAGTCTTTCTCGATGCCTCCAGGATATGGACCTCCGCCACCTGTCCCAGTAACACATCAACAATGGACGTCAAACGCTTCATATGCGTCTCAGCAACCTTTCACCTCTGCGCCGCAACCCCCGCCGCCTCCACCACTTCCACCGGGATACGCACATGCAGTATCGCAGCCTGTCACCCAGCTGTTCCAGCAACCCCTACCACCCGCATATCCAGCGACCGTCATCGACCAGCCTGTCAATGATATTGCCCCACAAAGCGTGCCGGGCCCTCCTACAGTCAACTTGAGTCCTCATCCTCCGCCCTCGGAGCAACCTCCAACGACCACGACGCCTAGCACACTGCCGACAACGGCTCCGCCTGTTCCTCCCAAAATGAGCCCTCTCGTAGTCGCAACTGGCGCCTCTGCGTTGGGGTCAGGAGGCCCCTCTGATTGGGAGCACCTCTCACCCGTTCCGGGAGACGTTGATGATGTTGCGGCTTTTGAGCCCCGCCGAGACCCTGCTCATTCACGGACTTATTCTGAACTCCCGACAAGTACACCCGTGGCCCCAGCGGACAACGCCTCTGTCAGTCTGCCCACTACAGCTACTCCGCTTCCAAATGTCTCCCCCCCAACGCAGCATACATATATGCAGAGTAATGGAGCGCCGTCGGACCAGTTCAAGCAATCCCCGGTCAGCCCCAGTACATCGTTAGGGTACCAAGAACCGCCTCCCCCAGTAAGGGTGGACACCATGGAGTCTGCTTACAGCACCATCTCCGGCCCTGGTACTTCGGAAAGTATCGACAAAGTTATCGAGGCTTGGAAGCGTCCTGTTTCTCCTGATAAACAACCCACGCTCGGCCAAGGCACCGATCACCCTGATAGAGAAACAAAACCTTCAACTCCTGTAGAAGGTCCAAGTCCCCTTGATATATCCAAACAAAAGGAGAACAGCCCCACAGAGCAGATGGACGGTACATCGATCGACATCACGTCAAATTCGGATGGCGTCGACAACAAAGACGAGAAAAAGGTGGAATACCAACGCAAGGCGCCGGATCCTTTGGAAGACTTGGACCCTTGGTCTAAATCCTCGTTAGAGCGTTATGTTGCAATGTTGCGAAAGGAAGCCGTGGCGGATTCCGATGAGGAGCGCTATAAAATTTTCACGGCTTTCATGGCGAAGGAAACCAAACTGCGTGAGATTTTATACAATGTGGATCATGATCCTAAAAGCGATGAGCCTTCTACCGACAGACCCACCCCAGTTCAAGAATCGCCGCAGCCTGAGGCCAAGGAACCCGAGAAGATTGATTCTCCGATTGAATCTGGGCTGATACCCGTGGAAACGGAGGGCTATTTTGGGTCGACCGATGTGCCAGAAGAGACTGAAGATGGCAGCTATAGCCCAGGCGGACGGCCTATCCTCCCCAGGTTGCATACGCCTATTAGCGCGACGAGTTTGCAAAGATCTTCTTCCGTCGCCGTGGGCACCAAGTATGGCCAGGGACTGTCCGGGCAACCTCAGTTGTCTCGGCCAACGTCAGTGCCACCCACAATGAGCGACGCAATGCGTAAACAGAGCTTGTCTCCTTTGACGACCAACCCTCCACATGCCATCTATACACCTTTCCGTTATGCAGAAGGCCCACAGCGAGGCTCCGACAACCTTGTCTTTGACCGCCCTGCATACCAAGCCTACTCAGCCCTGCGACAGGCCTCTGCAGAAAGTGGTCGAATGATGTCAAATGCCCCAGTCCTGGCACCTACACCTACTGAACGGCCAGGTTCTGCTGCTCCATCAACGACACAGGATGAGAATGATGAGACCTTTGTTGGCCTTATCAGGGAAAAGAGCGTTGCCTATAGGAATAGGTCTTCGCGCCGCATTTCATCTCCACCTCCACCTTTGCCCGCAGCCCTTCGGCAGGGAAGACCGACTGGGTCAATTGATGAGCTGCGATCCATGGTTTCCTCCCCTTTAGCCAAGCAGTCGGAAAGCGCATGGCATATCACAACCAAGCAAGATCTCGAGAAATATCCCAATGACTTTACTTATATCCGAGAGGCTGGAACCTCCTGGGAGTCAGCGAATAAATCTCGACGGGAACAGCTTGACAAGGAGCGCATGCGACGCCAAGAGGAGTCTGAAGAGCATGTTGATGCGCTGTTCAATGAAAAGGAAATCGGATATGCGGATATCAACGTACTGGAGGAAGAATTTCGTCAGACTGAGGCTCGTGTGCAACTGAATGAAGAGAGAGAGGAAGTCGACGACTTCGTAAAAACCGTGTTCAAGCCTCTGGAAACACGTCTGACGGAAGAGATCTCCGCGCTTCAGGACCTCTATGAGTCGGCACTCAGCCAGCTCAATCATGAGAACAGCAAAATCCAAGACTCAGAGCGGGATAAGTATAACCTGTCCCACACGATGAAACTTGTCAACGACATATATCGACGACTTGAACTGCGTTATCACAAACGCCTCCAAATCGCATTGGATCTCGAGCGACGGAGAAAGAAAGCTGAACGACGACCCCTTGTTTTCATGGGCGACTCAGCAGAGCTGAAAAAGGTAGACGCCGACTTCGACCAGATGGAGAAACAGAACATCCTACGAGCGGCTAGAGATCGTGATGAGCGGGCCAATCGACTGATGGACGCTTTTGATGAAGCAATCATCCACGGTCTAGGCGAGAACCAAAGCCTGCTCGATGAGATTCTGGCCAATGTTTCAAAGATCGACCTGGCGGCGATTCGTTCTTCCGGTATGGCCGACTCTGAAGTTGAACAAATGTTCAAATCAGTGCAGTACTCTGTCGATTCACTGCGCCAAGACTCTGAAAGTATCTTGCGCTACTTTGGACTGGCGGATGCGGCGCTCAACGAAGCAGACTACCAGGTTTCCGTCGCGGAGGCTCGATGCTCGGGTGCTGATGCCGACGTGTTCCGCCAGTTAGATGAGGAGAAAAAGAAGGAGGATGCGAAGATCCAGAACGATCTCAAGTCCAAGATCGCCAGTGTGCGTGCAGGGCCGGCCAAGATTCTAGCCGCCATGAACGACCTGCTGAAATGCCTGGGCAAAGCCCCTATCTTTGAGGAGCCGGCACCAATAGAGCCTCTGCCAGCCGGCCAATCTGTCGGTGCCCTCCTGCCCGGTCCTCGACCGCCTACTGCCAATATTACGTCGAAGAGCTCGGAGGAGGATCCAGAACATCAGGAGAGACTTCGAAGGGCGTTGGAGAATGCCAAGAAGAGAAACGCTGCCAGAGTGAATCCCCTGCCATAGAGTTAGACTCACTATACCCTCTTTTGCAGTTCTCATGACATGACGAATTTCCTTATCTATACCCTTTTTCGTTTCGAGATGTATCTAATATTCTCATTTCTAGCTAATTGTGGGATTGAATACAATATCAAGGTCAATTGCATGTTGTAAGAGTGGTAAGTTCAATATATTACGTGACCGGTTGGCAATTTCCTTGTTGGGAAGAGTAGATTACTCCGATCACTATGAAAAAACGTCAGCTACCGTCGTCTGTATCACTTCTGATAATATCTCCACCCCAAATAACCAACAACTCCAAGCGTGGACAGCGCAAACATGCCCATTCTGATCATGGCTGCCTTCATCCAAGGTTTCAGAACAATCTTTAATAGCTCCTCAAACATCTTTGGATCATTACGCATAGGATAGTCCTCCTTAGGGATTGGAACTCCCAGAAACGGACAGATCTGCTCCCAGCCTAGACCATCTTCCAACCTGACGACGAGGGTTCTCTCCTTCGGAAGGATCTGTTTTACAGTTTGTATGCTGCAGATCGAGCTTAGCCCATACTACCCAAACACTGCACTAAAGACTGAAGAACTTACTACTCGACATAGGTTCTGCGCAGGCAAGCTTCATTATCCGGGTCATCCATGTTCGTCGCATCGGACATGGCCCAGTACGCCAGCTCATTGAGATAGAAAAAAGCACCCAAGCTCCTGTTGAAATGCTTTAGCACGCTGAACGGGAATGTAGCCGCCATCGTCACATTCCTCCCCGCCGTGTTGTTGACTGAGCGCGCCCACGCGGCCGGATCCCGCTCGGTCAGGATGAACTGGACGTCTGGGTCTGCGGCGTATTCTTCGAAGACCGAGGTTCCGAGGTACGAGGGAATTTCTATCAGGCACTTCGTCGGTCCTTGCATCAGTGTCTATCACACATTGATACACGGCGACGCCAGTGGCGGGGTGAACTCACGTCGTAATCGGCCAGCCACTTCTCGACGTCTTCGCGATTGTAGCGCTTGATGCCCGATAAGCGGTCGCGATTCGCGACGATGGATTCCATCATCAGCTTCATGTGGGTGACGCCCCCCTTTAGGACCAGTTCCGCCATGTGGTACGGATGGTAGCCCAGGATCTTGAGGGCGGAGTAGAGGCCCAAGGTGCCTGTTCTGCTTGCTCACCGTCAGAAGCTAACAGTAAGGTAAAGGCGAGAGAGGGTACGGCGTGTATCATTCACCTGCTACAGCTCGCAATGACGAGTTTGGTTTTCTTCCTGCCGCATGGCTGGGGGAGTCTGTCGATTTCGCGGGACATGGTGACGGTTTGGGCTGCGGATGCAGCTTGCGCTTTGGAACTCGACAGCGACTCCTGCAACAGGGAAACAGGATATTTATGATGGTGAGACGACGGGGAGTCCGAAATGTGCATATCGTATATCCTAGATTGGGGGCCTTAAGCTGCCGAGATGTATGAAATAGCGCACAGACAATTCTGCGGCTGTCTCGTAGCAGCTGAAGGAATCGACATGTTCCCACTTGAGAGGAAGAACTTTCCCGTGGTCAGACCTGGTGGTTAGACCAACAACAGACCTTTCGTAATCAATGAGGCCTAAATGCTTACAGCACATAGCACGCCTAACATGCATATCCATCCTTCTGGCCGACAGCTCATCGGCCATCTTACAGGTCTATTAATGCCATAACTATATGTCCCCGAATCAACTAAGATACTACTTTCGTCAGACACGTATGCGTTGACCACGAACCAACAACCGTGAAAGAATTCTCCATACGGAGTCGCCGAGAGTTAAAGCCATAGCCCAGTCTTGATGACGTACTGAGATAGCCCTAGAATCAAGTTGTATGGTAGCCTTGGAGTCATATACTTTCATCTACAGTTGTCAAGCTGTCAACAACTCCGAACATTGAGTGTGTGAGTCGTAATTACTCCAACATATAGTTTTCCCATATTGATTCTAGACGTAAACAACGTAAATTGTAGGAATACACAGCCGAAAATGGATTCGAGATAGTCTATCGTTCCTTCGTGAGCTCCGTTAGTACGGAGCCTATTTCCGATACAACAGCGTCATCCTGACACCTTCAAATTTCCTCCATGCTTGTATCGACTCCTTGGTAGGTGATTTGTGAATGGATATAATCGTGTACTGTTTCTCTGGCATACCGCAATATCCAAAAATGGCTTCATTTGACAGTTTGTGACCCGAATATCTCAAGAGTGATTCCTGAGTGAAATATTGGCTCAAAGCTATACACCACGAATGCATGCAGATAGGGGCGGGCTCTGATTGGTAACCACACAGACGATATCTGATGAGATCACATCCTGGAGTCCCCCTGGAAAAACCTCCTACCAGATACCTGATGTAATAAGCAGAAGAAGACTCCCGTGACGGACCGACGTCATCAGAACCAGTGCCTCACTGATATCTGCAGTTGGAGACAGGTCGCCACAAAGCAACCGGATATGCGACTCTGGGAGAACAGATCGTCCTACTGAGGGCACCACGGAATGTATTTCTTACATTCGCCCTAGGCAACAACCTGCAAACGAGCAGATTCGCCTGCACCAGGAGCCAGGTAAAGCGCGGCAAAATGACCGAGAAAGAGCCAAACCAAACTCCCACCGCGTCAAGGGAGGAATGTGAATGATATTGACATGAGCGTCGCCCCGCGCTTCCTGAAGCGGAATGGGCCAACCGTGGTACTGGGTCGCTAGGAATGAACGACGGAGTGCATAGAGGGTAGGTGATGATAAAGTTGGGGAAGACAGACATTCCAAGCAATCAATTTTAGGTTTGCGATGGAACCCTGGCTCTGGAATGGATCTTGTGTCACCATGAACCGGGACCCTGCATGCGCTAAACAGTGGCAAAACGGTTGGCGTGATCGCCCCATGCTTGAGGAATGCCCGGGCGGAATGTCTCTCCATACCACCTGGGGCTCAGGTCCCATTTACCTGGCATCTATCATCGAATCCCGATCGAAGATCTGTTTGTCGTCGGAATGTGGGTGGTATACAGGGGCTCTGTCTCTGTTCGCGCTAGACAGTAGGTTTATACTGCCAACGCGATCCTTAGCGACTTCGTTTGCTGTGGCTTTCCGATGAAAGTGTTGCTCGTCGTTTTTGCCCCGAGCTCGTCGACTGTGTCTCAGCTTGACGGATCAGCGAACTGAGCCTGAGAATGTACGCCTTCGGCGCTCGGTTCACTTCATTCTTGCGAAGAATCGCGAGTAAGTTCCCCAGGAATTGGTGGAGATCCGATCCCCCCAGACATTCAAGAGCGTCGAGGACGAAAAGCTCCCCCGTCTCTTCGGCCGTCCCGATCAGCTCATGGTACAGATTGCGTTGATCCTCGTCTTCGCCTTGGAACGTGACGGCGCCCCATCGGTTTCCATCCAACGCGTCCTTGTTGCGATTGCAGACGTCCTCCAGCAGAGTGACAAGCGCCTTCGCCCCCCCCTCCATGCCGTGCGGTGCGCGCGCGATGATGTTCTCTTCGATTCGGTTGACGTTCCGCCGCAGCTCGTTGATAACCTTCCGCACGTCCATCGTCGCTCCCTCCGCGGACTGTCCCGTCAGGCAGTATCGATCGAAATCCGCCAGCAACCGTCGCGTCCTCTCCTGCACCTTGTCGAAATAGATCGCCGCGCGTGCCCCGGGTGGCATGGCTTTACACAGGCTCGAGTAGACGGCATCGTCGTGCACGGCGAGCCTAAACATGGTGGCTTCGAAGTCGCCCTGCACCACACACTGCTCCGGGGTCCGCGTCTGGCCCACGTCATCCAGGAGGTCGAGACGGAACTCGTCCGGAAGGACCGCAGGGCGGTAGGCGGACATGATGTCTCGGACGTTTTGTGGGCGGCTCATGCCCCCCTCTGCTTCGGAGCGAGTGTACTGCCAGTTCAACTGATCTGCTACGGTCTCCAGATTGCCTTTGAGGAGGCCTTCGATGCGCACAAAGCCGAGCGACCGGCCATCGCTAACCAGGGGAACTTCAGTGGGAGGGTGTTGAGGGACAAGACAGCCGTGAAGCTTATCGAGGAGCCACTGGGACAAAAATCAGCACCCCCCGTCCTGCGTGGTGGGGAGGGTGAAGGGAATGGGCGGGACTCACAAAAATGTGGTGACAGGCCACTTCAGGTCGGCTCGTAAACGTAGAACAGGTGCATGTGTAGGCATTGGGGTTGAGATGGACTCTAGGACGCTCGAGAAGCTGAAAGTCGTAGCCAGTCTCTGTTGTCGTGCAGCTGATCACCTCGAACTCGCTCGTCAGTCCGACAAGCGCTCTGGCCTCCGAGTCCGGATCTAACCCAGCGAGGTCGTAAGAGATGCCCGAATTTCCCTGGATGACCAGGGACTGGCCCGAATCGCCTTCTTCTGCGTCGTTGTCGTCGCTGGCCGTGTCCATGAGCCCGCTTCCGCTGTCTGTGTGGGGTGTTCTCTCGGGCTGGGAGGGCGTCGGGGGCATTCCGTCGGCTATAGAAAGCTTGCGAAACTGGCTCGTCGGGGCGGACATGGGGATATACTTATACGGACGAGGGACTGCACACTTAGGCTTTCATGAACCCGGTGTTGTCAGGGTCGAAATTTGGTGGTGCAACGCTCAATCCGGTATGTATAGAGTTTTGTCGTGATCCACGGGAGGAAGCGGGTACGCTGGCCCAGGCTGCCCCGACACACCATAGACGGGACGATAGGAACAGCTCCAGACCGTTTTAACTTCGCTCTGCCCAGAGCCTCCCCGTCAGTGGCCCTGGAGGAGGCGCCGCATGACGGAACCAACCCTCAGGGCTTCACTCACAGTGGGCTGGTGTTCTCACACGGTTCATTATCGCACCATGCACCAACACTGTCCAGCGACGGGCGTCCGTGTTGGGCCAGAGGACAAGCTACCGCAGATGCAGACACCATGCGAGCAGTAGGTCGTCTATAGGGTGAATAACGAACGGATGCTTTCAGTCGACGGGATAATCAAAAATGAAAAGCCAAAGTTTATCCAGACACACAAACCGCTCGGAAAACTCGATGAACTCTGATCACTGATCTCGAGAGAACTGTCCTGAACTCCGAGGCTTGGGTGGATGCAGGTAGATGAGAAGGACGAACACAGCGTCTGGATGCATACTGCCGGCGCTACCCTGGCAGAGGAGTGGCTCAGTTGGCCAGGCTGTGCCACCGTCGACTGATTGCTGCCGCAGGAGCCAAGTGTCCATTCGGACGCGCCGCAAAATGTCGTCTACCTGCCTTAGTACCCCTTGTTGTCATGACGTATGGCACATCCTACATGCTCTAATAAATACAAGAAGTTACTAACATAGAGGTGCCATACCGGTTGCAATTTATAGGCTACCCGGCACCTTTTCGTCCTGACCCGGGACTCAATTCACTTGATCTCGTAGATTGAAGGACGCATTGGAATTCTCTAGTCATTTCTATGATGCGCCCACGACGGGACTTGAAGCTAGAGTGGCGCAGGGCGAAGGGTCATACCGAACCGGTCGAAGCCGTGCCACAGATAATCGCAGGTGAACTCGGTGCGCAGGTGGGAGGTATCTGAGGTTTGAGTCCTGGTTCTAGTTCCAGCTGGTGACTGCGGCCTCTTGCGGCGCAGATTGTGGACTGCACCGCTCGCAAGGCATATTTAGCCGTGACGGCTCTGAGCTGTGCGTGTAACTAGGTGACGATAGAACAACTGTGGCTGACAAGGTCCTCTTCTCTCTCTACTTCCGCCTAGTAATGAACAAACAAAGTGTTTAACTTATCTCCAAGGACTCAGAATGCCGGAGAGATGTTCCTTCCAGGGCCTGGAAGCTTGGCGGTACATTCTGTGTGTATCACGGCATGTTATTTCATCACAGCCCGTCGAAGAAAACAAGAAGCAGAATTGAATCTATTTGGAGCAAGATTTTTCAAGCCTCACGTGGTGTTCTGTTATGCCATACTGACGAACCCTCTACCCCATGAGTCCATGGAAAGTATACCATACAGAGTACACCATAGACGATGGGATATAGCCCTACCATGATGATAATTTTTAGATTACTTGGAAGAAATTCAACTTCTCAAGCATGCATGTATCCTACAGAATAGCGTTTTTATATATCTCGTAGATATAATGTTTCCAGAGCTTCTTGATCGAGTCTTTTCGTAGCGATAATAAGTATTTTTGGCGTATACACACACGGAGACCTTTATTCAAAGTCAGATAACCAGCAATACCACAACAGTAGGGGCGATTCGACTAAATCTTTCTCATCTGAATAACTACAAAGCCCCGTCCCGAAACCCAATCCAGCGAATGGATCCGACAATCGAGGGCTATCAAGATAGCGGGTATGGAGGTGAAGTGATGGAGTTCTGGAAGATACCTGCGTGTTAAGTGATCGGACCTCCAAGAGAGCCTGGCTAAGGTCCGCCTCCTAAAGATCCTCGCAGTATCTTGCCTCTTCGGTCCCTTCCTGAGTGCATTTTCAGGAACGCAAGGCAACTCTGTTTAATGCAGTTGTTCAAAGATGGCCATGACGTGTTGCATGACAACCTGTTCTTGTTTCATGCCTGCTGTATTAAGCTTATGCTGTCCTAAACCAGGAGAAGTGGCGGTAATAATCATAGCTACATTGGAATACCTGCAGAGTGATAAACCAGACAAGTCATAAAGCAACTGCTGATCAAAGGCACGCATTCTTGATGACGATTTAACGCTTCAGGATGACTGTCTATCACTGAGAAAATGTTGTTTCCTGTATGGAATCGCAATTAGTATGCTGAGATCATATGGATCCTCGTGGCGATGATATCTTCCTTCATATTGTCCCCAGATGGCCAGCCGGCGCTTATGAATCATCTTCACCCTCCGCCTTGTCCTCTCTTTTGCCACTGACTCTTCCTTTGACATCGTTGAGAGTACTTCCTCGGAGCATCATCTGCTTCATTAAATCCAGCTGGAGAAAATGACAAACATACTACAACACCCAAGATCACTCCTCACATTGAGAAACTGGGAGCTCTGTGCTCTCTCTTGTGGAAACCTCTACGGCCTGACTCTCCTTGTCGCGTTCGCCGCATCTGGGATGATACCCCCTACGGCTCCAGATTGGAAAGCTGAGAAATTGCACGCCCATATCTTCTCTCACGTCCACGGTATCCAAGCGGGATGCATCCTTCTCATCGCATCCGGCGCCTTCTACATCCCGTGGTCCGCGATGATCTCCAAACAGATGCGGCAGATCGCGCATCTGGACCACACGCTCGCCGACCTTCAGTTGACCTGCGCGGCGGCGGGATATTGCGCCTTTCTCTTTCCTGCTACCTGTCTCGGCTTGATGACTTTTCGCGACTACGGGCCCGAATTGACCCAGCTGATAAGTGATGTCTTCTGGATCAGCGCGTTCATCCCCTGGCCTCTTTTTGTCGTTCAGTATTGGACCGTTGCCTGGGCGAGCTTTGCTGACCAGAGTGACCCCCCTGTGTTCTCAAAAGCTGTAGGATGGGTGAACCTCATCGCGCCGGTCATCTATGCGTTCGCAGCTGGGGTTCATGTGCATCGCACCGGGTCGTTTGCGTGGAACGGCGGTCTGGTGTTTTGGCCTACTGTTGCTTTTATCGCTCTCCAGATCTCCTTTGACAGCTTGTCCTTGATTCGAAATGTCAGGCGCAAGGCAGAACAAGAGGGTAGGAGCTTGGATGGATTTTGAGGAAGATTGGTCTAGCCAGCGAAGAGATGAACGGCAACGCTCGCATGCGACTGACAGAACGGCGGTCAAGGCTTTCTAGGATAGTACATGACGATAGTTCTGCGGGAAGGTTAGCTATGATTTACTTTCTTATCGATATCGACTGCCCGCCTTACTGTTGAACGTAGTGTTCAACATGACCCAGCTCCCAGGGCCCACCTGGCCCTCCAGAATGCTAGAGTTCCTTTCCTCACTTCGTTTCCTTCGCAAAACTCGATGCGTCCGTTGTTGCATATTCTGCCATGCACCGCGCGAAACTCTACGCTGCATTCTATCCAAAGGCCAGGGAGAGAGTGCGGGAACTGCTAGGTGCAGATACTAACGCATAATTTGTAGTCCGAGGAGGTGGTGGGGTTCCTCTTAGGGACAGAATGGGCACAGGACGCTATGAACATCCTCAAGGGCCGCAGGATGAGATATTGCGGCGTCCTTGTCGCAGCGAAGACAGGCCGTATGCCTTTCATTATGTAACTAGCTATGTCTAATGCTCTTTTGACACAGGACTATGGGAAAAGAGTACGCAATCGGGATCCAACGTTTGTCCCCAAGACCTGCGAGCAACACGACCCGATGATTGCCCCGGCCAAGACATTGCTTAACCTCTTTTGCAGCAACTCTTCAGCTGACCTCTATATCTTTTTATATCCTTTGGTCGACACTAGCAGGAGGCATCGTGGTGCAAAGCTCAGGCTGCATCTACGTCAGATTGGAGAACAAGTTAGACAGTCAGTGATCCAATTTTTGGCATAATCACAGGAATAAAACCCCCTACTTCATTGGCTTTGCTTCTGGTAAACGCCGTTCGTCGCTACGGGTAAAGATGAATGCTATGAGGCATCCCCAGCACAGCAACTTTTTTTAACAGACATAGACAAAGCCAGAAGACAAACTATCAGATTTTCGAAATCCTTGCATCAGTGTTAACCTTGTCATTCTCACCGGCCGCACATAGACTACCCGATCTCGCATCATACAACTCCGCTCGAAGTGCAGCCAAGGTCTTGCCTGCGTTAACCACGTAGCATATGAGGCGGCCCTCATCGCCCTGTCTCAACGGGCGGAAATAGGTGACCTCAAGACTACGGCTGACGCCGAGTTGTCCGTAGAAGCCGGGGCGGGAAATCACGCCCAGGAGGACGGTGGTGAAATTATCGATGAGGGTGGCAACACAGCCGCCGTGTAAGTCCCCAGCCGAGTTGCACATGTTTTCGGAGACGGTGAAGAGAAAGGAGATCTTAGGCGGAGGGCCAGGAACCGCCGATTCAACGCGTAAGTTGTGAGTTTGCGTATCACACCCCCAGCGCTGCGCGGTTTCGGATGAGAGAATTAGCAAACGAGCCAACTCTCGTCGTGGAGGTGTGCATGCGTACTTTTTTTGCCTGATAGGCCTGGACGACCTGCTCGAGATAATTCTCCACCTTGACCATGAAGTCTGCTCCCGTCTTCCCGTGGACTTGCTTTTCTGTTGCCATGTTGTACTTGGGACTTGTCGACGTAGATGATCACAAAGGCTGGTAGAATTGATGTGGAGTGAAGGCTTGTGGGTTGAAAATCCCTTATGGATATATGGGGACCATACTGGCATCCAACTTCAAGATGGGATAATGCCTTAGAGTACGCGCAATGCAACAGATGCATATCGCCAATATAGGACAGCATTTCAATTGCCTTGGAAGGCAACCTACTATCTACAGAAGAGATCTTCCCTTGCTGATGCCATTTCACTGATTTTAAGCCACTTCCAAAGGCACTCAATGCCACTGCAGCCTTCTCATTGAGGAAAACCCAAGTCCATTCGCTTATCATGTGATACAATGGTACCTACGAGGTACCGAGTATCTCCCCCTAATCAGAACCCGTCATGCTCAGCTGACAGTGACATCAGCAAGGAACGGTACTTGTGGCTTATTTAGGTTCATCCATGTGCAAAGCCGAATTCGGCACGCTCACAGCATGCAGCATTCTCCTCATTAGGAAAACAATATAGACATTGAAGGCTATAAATGCATGAGCATCCAGGCTCCATCTACCACCTCAGCAAACTCACAATCTCTATCACAGCCTCTACCGTCCACCGTAAGAGAATATTCCATCATGACCGGGTCATCGAGTTCTCTCATAGACTCCAAAAGAGTCACCATAGTCGGCTGTGGCACAATTGGTCGACAGATTGGTCTGTTGTGGGCATCAAAAGCCACGGACGAGGTTGCCCTGTATGATACAAATGAAGACGCCGCGAAGAAAGCAATGAGCTGGATCCTGGAACAGTTACCAGAGACTTCACGTCTGCAGAGCAGTGCCGGAGAGTGCCTCGCAAAAATTACAGTTTGCATGAGCCTCCAGGACGCGGTCACAGGTTCGTGGCTGGTGATGGAATGCACACCAGAAGTCATCGAGACCAAGTCCCAACTACTGGGTCTCTTGGACCGGTGCGCATCTCCAACAACCATTCTCTCCACGAATGCATCCGCCATCAAGAGTGGAGATCTTCTCAGCCAGGTCAGTGAGGCCCGGCGTTCCCGAGTGCTCAACTGCCATTACTTTTGGCCGCCCGAGAACCCCGCCGTCGAGCTCATGTCGTGCGGTCAGACGGACGACGGGGTGATCGATTTGATGAAAGTTCGGCTCCAGTCCATGGGCCTGGACCCGGTGGTGGTCCTGAATCCATCCACGGGGTTTATTGCCAACCGAATTTGGGCGGCCATCAAGCGTGAAATAATTGCGGTTCTCTCGGAGAATGTTGCCAGGCCCGAGGACATTGACAGGCTGTTCAAGTACGGATTTCAATCCAAGTTGGCTCCCTGCGCACTGATGGACCGTGTTGGTCTACAGACTGTGTGTAATATCGAAGACCACTACATTCGCGAGCGTGGTGACATCCGGTCGACGCCGGTCGACTTCATCCGACGCAACTACGTCGACAAAGGGTACCTGGGTTTGGCATCCGGAAAAGGACTGTATGACTATTCCGATGGCAACGTGGGGGAAGCCTCATTCCACGAAAGTCTTATGGGATGCTGGGAGTTGGTCGATTATGCTACTCTTTCCCCATCCGGGGAACGCCACAGCCTCCGCGAGGTGATAAAGGGTATCCTCATCTACGCACCGGCTGGACTCATGTCTGTTCATCTGCAAATTTCCAAAGGCTCGGCTTCAGAACACCAGGAACTGCCGCAGGAATTCGTTGAATCAGGTCAGCACGGGCTTGCATACGGCGGCCGCTTCGAGGTCAAAAGTAGCGGCATGGAGGCGGAGATCTGCCATCATATCGCATACTGCAGCTTTAAACAGTGGGAGGGATCATCTCAAAAGCGCTTTGCGCTTCTTGAGAAGAAAAATGGTAGCCAGCTTCTTACTCTTGCTTGTTCCATGCTCGATGCGCACGGCAGCAAGTCCGAGGCCGTCCTGCGATGGCGCAAACTAGCGGACAGAAGTGATAGAATGTAGGGTAATTCTGTCAATATAGTAATAAATGAGTTTGTACTAGGAACTGCTATCCTAAGGAGTTACAAAGGTCTTTTTCCCCGCGCAACAATCCCAGCAAATTCGTTGGCAATATGCTGGCAAGGGTCTATATACTTCCCCCGCAATGGCTTCACACTTTTCGAATAATGGAATCACAGTAGTAAGCTCCATAAGAATGCATTATTGTGTATTCACTCCTGATTAGTTGTTGGCTCTGACACAATCTGAGCTCCAGTCAAACGAACTTTTCATGTAGAGGGTGAAGGCTGAACACTCAAATGAAAATGGCGATGTTGGTACTATGGATCTACCTAATCAGTAGAAACAGAGACCTTCATGAATATCGAAGACGCATATCGCCACCGTGACGAGTAGCCGGTTGTTGTTTTTGTTCTGTTCCGCCGATTTCGGGGTTTTCTTTGATCTGCTGACTGGCGATAATGGATATGTCAACCTTTGACTACAGCGATATACGCCATTGCACCTGGCGTGCTAATTGATGTCTTGGCACTTTGGGAGGCGTAATGGCCGTTTTGGTTGACACAATGGATGGAAATAATGAAGCATGGCGATGATGAAGAAACGAATATCGTTTATTCCGCCTAAAACGTGGGGAGCGGATATCAACTAGAAATAGTGTAGGCTTATCTTGTCAACTGCAGCAGCCATTTTTCATCAACCAGGCCTGCTGGCCCAATGGTAAGGCGTCTGACTACGGATCAGAAGATTGCAGGTTCGAATCCTGCGTAGGTCATTTTTTTTGTTCTTGTATACCCGATCCTTAACTGCCCTTCCACTTTTTGATTCATCCTTCTCTTTTTTTTTTTTTTACCTCGTTAGATCTTCTCTGATGATCTTGTTAATGTATTCTGTTGTCGTTGTAGACAAGTTGCGGTTCTTTGTACATATACTTTCATTGTGATATATATATTCATAAGACTTACCCATATAATGTGAAGCGTACATTTAACTAAGACAGGTCAAGAACAACTCTTCCCTGCAACGTACCCTTCTCCATCTCCCGGAAAACACCCGTCAGGGCCTCCATCTTCTCCGTCCGGAAATGCGCCTTGATGATGCCGCGGGCCGCAAACTCCATCGTCTCAATCGCCTCGCGCCGGTTGCCTACCGCCGACCCGGTGATGGTGTAATGCTTTCCGATCATGGCGGCGGGGAACGCACTGGCGATGGGCTTGGGGTCGTTCTCGGGGATGCCGACGCACACAAGGGTGCCATTAAAGCGCAGAAACTGCAGCGACTGCGCGTAGGCGGCGTTGGACGCAGTGCACACGACGGCGGCATGCACGCCCAGTCCGTCGGCCAGCGACTTGACATGGTTGGCGATAGCCTCGCCTTTGTCGTCCATGGGGAACTGCGTGATGTCAACAAAATGCTCCGCCCCAGATGCCTTGACCAGCTCCGCCTTGCTGCCGTGGTCCACCCCTATCACCCGCAGTCCCATCCCCTTGCTAGCCAGCTGCACGGCAATGTGGCCCAGCCCACCGCCTGCGCCGGAGATGGCAACCCACTGGCCTGGGCGTGCGTTGCTGCGCTTCAGCGCTGCGTAGACGGTGACGCCTGCGCAGAGCATGGGGGCCGCCTCATCGGAGGCGAGGCCGTCTGGGATGGGTGTGACGTAGTTCGCCGGGCCCAGGGCGTACTGCTGGAACGTGCCGGGCGCGTAGTACCCGGAGACTTTTTGCGAGAAGCAGAGCCCATCGGAGCCGGCTTGACAGGGTTCTATGGAGACGGTGAGCGTCGGCTGGACTGTTTAATGCGGAGGGTAGGGGCGGTTGCATACGGCAGTTGCCACAAGCACTGGCAATCCACTTGATGCCCACTCTGTCGCCGATCTTCAGACCGGAAGTCTCGGCACCAGGGCCAAACTTCACAATCTTACCGACACCCTCGTGGCCACCGACCTGACCGGGCTGGGTGGGATATGGGAGCATTTTCCACTGACGCGATGTTAAATTGGATGACTTGGGTTGGGTAAGGAGGCTACACACGTTGTTGGCCATGATGCCATAGTCCGAGTGGCACACACCCGAATGGGTCCTACACTGGTCAGCCCGAGGAAGAGTATGGGCCATCGCAGGATGGATCTTTCGCTTCATGCAGGTAAAGACTGATGCGATGCTCTCACGTACAGGTTGATCAGCACTTCGCCCGGGCCGGGTTCAGGGACGTCGATCTCCACGACTTTGGTGGACACTGTGCCGGGGTTGTCATAGATGACGGCCTTCTGTTTCTTGGGGATTTCAGGGGCGGCCATCTTGAAGAGAGTAGATGATTGTCCGAGCCAGCGGTGAAAGTAGTGTTGTGGGTATGCGCAATGTAGAGCGAGAGTTGGAGAGAAGAGCAGAAGAGGGAGCTGGGAAAGCCAATGTATAGCGGAATCTGGCCCGCAGCCCCTCTTTTAAATCAGCAGATGGTTGATGAGACATTCCATGCCAAGGGCGTCATGGTTGGAGTGCTTGATAGGCCATTGGTACACGCAACCATGGGATTACCTGGGTTTACCTAGGTAGAGAAGAGGCGCAAGTGGAGATGTTCCCTTCCCCGCCGCGGGGAAGATCAGATAGTCGAGGATCCCCTATTCCACGCCGACCTAGGTAGAAACATCGCAACGGTGGTGGTGAGGCGTATCCAATCAATTCAGATGCCGATATAGACATGAGGGGTCGGGGTTAGAAGCCTCGGTTGCGAGAATAGAGGAACAGAGGATCATAACGGCCCCGCCGAGTTATGTTAGGCATAACACCATGCAAGCGGACGATCCAGACGATCATCGGGAGCAAAAAAGGATGAGAGAACAAGAACGGAAGTGTTCTATCGTGGGAGTTAAATATTCTAGAATCGCATTCCAAGGTACTCACTCTGTGTAATCCGATCATCAGTAAGAACGAGAGAGCTTCTCCCCGCTCGGTGTAAATCATCCCGACCCGTCGACAACCATGAAAAGAAGACTAAGAAGTCTCCTCTCTCTTCATCCTCCTGCTGTAAGTATCACCCTACCAATCACCAGTCACAATGCCCATCCCCATCGTAGACTCGCATATCCATCTCTTCCCCGAATCCCACCTCCCGACGCTCGCCTGGTATGGTCCCAACAACCCGCTAGGCTCGCAACATTGCCTCGATGAGTACCGTCTTGCGACCGCATCCACCCCCACTTCACCCGACCCCACAGAATCAACCTACCTCCGGGGCTTCATTTTCCTCGAGACAGACCGCATTTCCTCCGTGGAGGAGTCGGGCAAAGGCTGGTCGCATGCGCTGGATGAAGTCTCGCTGTTGACGCGGGTCATCACAGGTCAGCCCATCGCCGGAGAAGGTCACCATGAGGGGGACCGTCATCTGTGTTTGGGGGTTGTAGCCTGGGCTCCCGTTCCTGGGGGGTCAGCGGCGCTGGAGAAATATATGGCTCTGGTGAAAGAGCGAACAGGCACGGAGGAGGTCTGGCGGAGGGTCTGCGGGGTGCGATATCTGGTGCAGGATAAGCCGACTGGGGTCATGCTGCAGCCGGGGTTTATTGACGGATTGAGCTGGTTGGGAAGCAAGCAATTGACGTTCGATCTGGGCGTCGATGCGCGCCAGGGTGGTCTCGGACAACTGCACGAGGCGGTTGAGATGATGCGGAGAGTTTACGAAGAGGAGAAATCGAGCCTCGTCATGGTTATCAGTATGTGTCTTTTGGGTCAGGTATCCAGAGCTGTCTTACTGATGCTCCTTTAGATCATCTCTGTAAACCCAACCTGCGTCTGCCTTACTCGGGCCCCGAGTCCTTCTCGAACCATCCAGACTTCCGCGAGTGGAAGTCGCTCGTCAGGGCGATGGCGCAGTATTCTACGACGTATATGAAGCTCTCGGGCGCCTTCTCCGAGCTTCCGCCTCTGTCATCGACGCCGGAACCAGACACACCCTCTCTCGTCGAGACGCTCTCCCCATGGACCGACGTGGTGTTTGATGCTTTTGGACCTGAGCGAGTCATGTTCGGATCCGACTGGCCTGTCTGCAATATTGGAGGAGGCGGGAACGCGGTTTCCTGGCGACGCTGGAAGACCGTAGTCGAAGGTCTTTTCGATCGACGCGGGCTTACCGCAGACCAAAAGAGAGCGGTATGGGGAGGGGTCGCCGTCAAAGCGTATGGAGTTGATATTTGAAGGTCTATACTATATACAGCGATCCGTCATAACAATGCTATACATCCTATGCTATAACAAGCAGTCATCACTGGAGGTTTACAAAAAGTCCACCGTCAACAAGAAGCTGGGCACCGGTCTAATTCACCACCATGATTAGCAACGCTTCATACACTACACGCAAAGACATATCAAACTTACCACGTATCCGCTGAGCTCCTCACACGCCAGAAACACCGCCGGCCCAGCCAGGTCCGGCGGCTGGCCGAGCCGTCCCAAGGGAATCCGTCCCTCCATGTACTCCCTCTTGACCGGATCACTCATATCCTCATCATTCAGCTGAGTTCGAATCGTTCCCGGCAACAGCGCATTGCATCGGATCCCGTACTTGCCCAGGGCCACCGCACACGACTGCATCAGACTGAGCACGCCCGCCTTGGTAGGCGTATAGTGTGTCTGCTGTCCGCCGCCAACGAGAGCAGAGATGGAGCTAATGCCGATGATCGAGCCTCCGGGCGGCGACTGCGCCAGCGCCATCTGGCGTCCCGCCGCTTGCGTGGCCCAAAACGCACCCGACAGGTTGGTCGAAACCGTGTGTCCGAGGAGGGGAGGGTCGACCCTATCAGAGTATACATGTTAAGGGCTGATTCGACCACATAAATGGGTTGTGTCCTACTCTAGGAATTCCTCGAATCGACAGACGCCTGCGTTGCTGACAAACACGTCCAGCCGACCAAACGCAGCGACGGTCTGCGCGGCAAAGTCCCGGCCGGTCTCGGGGAGCGACACGTCGCCGGCAACGGTGATGAATCTCTTCTCATCCCCCGTAATCGCGGCTACTTCTTTCTGCATCGCCTCGAGGAGCGGCGCTTCCTTGTCGCCGCCAAGGTGGTTGATGGAGACCTTTGCGCCATGACGGAGGTATTCGAGAGCGATTGCCTGGAGAGGTGAGTCTGGCATGTTCAGTCCTGCATAGGACGGCCTTACCTTTCCAATGCCGGTCAAACCACCTGTGATGGCCGCAACCTTGCCGACTAGGAGCTGGGGAAGAGGCATTGCGGATGAGATGGCCACAGATCGTTTGCGGAGGAGGTTCTGTTCCTGACGGAGAAATCAAGAGACCTAGAGAAAGCGACCAGCGACTCACTAATCGATTTCACTGACCGGGAGCTGGGCGAGATGTTTTCTCCGGCGGGCTTAAGGAGGTATCTTTCTCAACCCCACCGTTTGGGGGGGGAGAGGGGGGGGGCGATAAGATAGCGCAATTGGTGGAGTTTCCCCTCGGTCTCTCGTGCTAATGATGCCCCGACCGACATTTCCCCGCCAGCCGCGGTTTACTATGTGGTCGTCCATTTCTCCGGAGAGCTTGATGGCGATACAAGTGGATGCCAGCTATGAACTGCGATCGCTTTTTCCAGAACATAAATCTTATTCCTTCACTAAATCATATGCAGAAGGAGAGCTCTTGAACTTCTATCATTTATTCGAATAGGAAATCGTATATACTATGTACATGCACAACACAATTTCATCAGCCATAAAGGAAAACATCACAAGGACGCAAACTCTACTAGACGCTGCCGTTAACGCCCTGCTCCTTGTCAACAGGAGGTGCCAGGCTCTTCTGAGGAGCCGGAGTGAGAATGGACGTCGCAGGAATCAGGGGAGCATTGGGGTTGAGTTCCAGACCGAACCCAGGCTTGTCCAAGATCGAGACATCGAGGTATCCATTGGAGGGAATGGGCTCGTTCACAAAAAGGTTTCCAAAGACGGGTTCCACAGTCTTTCCGTCGGGCGAGTTAGCGAGATACTCCTGGAAAGGACTGTTGGGCTGCGAGACCACAAAGTGGTACGAATAAGGCCCGGACGCATGAGGGACCACAGGAATGTCATAGGCAGCTGCCATAGCAGAGACCTTAAGCAGTTCGGTCAGACCACCCACCCACATCACGTCGGGCTGGAGGATGTCGAGGTTGCGGCCCTCAACAAGCTTGCGGAAGCCGTACCGCGAGAACTCGTGTTCTCCAGTAGTGAACTTGACGGTGGGATGTGCCTTTTTGAGGAGAGCGTGGCCGTCGAAGTCATCCGGGCTGAGGCACTCCTCCCACCAGTCGATGTTGATTCCCTCCGCTTCGCAACGCTTGACAAGTTGGATCGTGTACGGGACGTTCAGAGACATGTAGCAGTCCACACGCAAGGGGAAGTCGGGGCCAACGCTCTCGCGCTGCTTACGGAGGTAGGCGACATTCTTGAGCAGACCCTCAGTACCCTCGTCGGGACCGTGAGGCAGGGCCACCTTGGCTCCCGAGAAGCCCATCGCCTTCGCGGCGGCAGGCTGAGGTCCAGTGCAATAGAAGTCCAGTCGTGACCGGGTGGCGCCGCCGATGAGCTTGTAAACAGGCTCATTACGAATCTTGCCCACGAGATCCCACAGGGCCAAGTCGATAACGGAGATCACGGCCACCGGAAGACCCTTTCTGCCGTAGAACATCGAGGCACGGTACATTTTCTCAAATAGGTCGTTGACATCCCGGGGGTCTGTGAGAATAAAGAGGGATGTCAGCACCGTTTTCTCCCGTTATTTGTCAAACAAAGGCCGTTGTAGGAGGCTCGTACCTGCGCCAGTCAAGAAGCGCTGGAAGTGCTGGTGCACCAGCCAGCAAGCGGGGGGGCCACCAAAGCCAGTAGCAAATCCCTTGGTGCCGTCGGTGGCTTCGATCTCAACGCAGAATGAACCCAAGACATTGATACCCCAGGAAGTACGCGAGCCACGGTATTGTGCCCATTTCGTCATGGGGGTGGAGATGTCGCTGTCGATGAGCCAGTGGCCTCCTTTCACCTGTTCCTCTGCTTAGCGCATGCGAGTCAGGAAAATCCCAATCACGTTCTCTGGACTTACGTTGTGGTAATCACCACCCGAGCCAACACCGTCAATGATGTACGAACGCACCTCCTTGATGCGGGGAAAAGGAGCGAGAGAACCCATGGCGATGAGGATGTGTTAAGGTGATGACGGATGAAATGCGAGGCAGAAGGAGGGGAGAAGGATGAAAGAGAAAAGGGACTGGTCTAATTTCCACAAGAACATTCGCGGGGAGAGGGACTTATTTGAATAGCCTGTGATAGCATAGTCCCTCGGATCCGATTCCGTCTCGGGGCAATACTCCCCCGAGATCCTTCGCAATGGGGGAATTCGCCGTCGTGTAGGCGCCAATCAAACTTTCTCCATTTGGTCTCCTGGATATCTTTTTTCAAGAGAAGATAAACACAGACCACCCTGACGGACTCGACAGGGTAAAGGAGATAAAAAATATTCTAGAAGAGGCAGAAGATCCAAGGAAGAGGAGGAAGAAGAAGAAGAAGAACAATGAGGAAACGTGACTTGTGGAGAAGAACGTTGGTGTTTTGCGGGGGTAAATGGCCTCAGGCACGCGTCCTTCCCTCCCGGACTTTCTCTTTCTTCCTTTTCCCCAGATCGTTTTATTCCATTCATTCCGTTCGTCTCCCTCCCCATCGTCACTTTTCTTCTTTTCCGCTTTTCTTCTCTCCTCCCGTTTTCGATCTTACGGGTCGAATATTTCCCCCGATTATCCGATCGGAGGTCACACCGTCATCGCGATGATGATGAGCATCGTGCCGATTCCCTGCTGATGGAGCTTTGCTTTCCCCGACCTCGCTACAGTACAATGCCGAACCCTGTTGCAGCCGTTTCTGCGCAGCAGACTCCACCACCACCATTACCGCCGCCCCCCAGGCCTTTGGGGGATCAGGACAGAGATAACAGCGCTGATGAATCGTGGTCAGCACTTGATAGCGATAATGATCGCCTCAATCAGAATGGAGCTCGTGCGCTGAAGCGCAAACGCCCCCTCACTGTGTCGTATGTAACTGGGTGGTACTTTTGTTGCCCCGAGCTTGACCGAAGTCACCGTCCTCCATCCTAGCTCTTCTCCCATCTCCCGGAACATGCGCATGCTTTCGTACATAGTTTTAGAATCGTCAGACTAACAAACCAAGGTGCGAACTCTGTAAGCAGAGAAAAGTGAAGTGTGGTAAGTTACCTCGGTTCATTGTCGGATCCGATCAGAGCGCCATCTTACTCGATTAGATCGTGCGCAACCCAGCTGTGGTTGGTGTTCTCGCAATGGCCAGCTATGTGAATATAAGGAACGGAAGAAGCCTGGTCTTCGCGCGGGTTACGGCAAGGAATTGGAGCAGCGCCTTGGTATACCTCTCCTTTGTCCATCTACCCGTAGGTTGGCATTGCTGACGTACCATCAGATCGATTGGAAGAGGTCATCCAGACGCAGGCTCGCCTCATTGAGACTCATATCCTGCAAAACCCGCCGCGGCTGAACCCAGAGCTTCCTCAGCCAGGGTCTTATTCATATAGTTCGCCGTCTGAACCTTCCGCCGCCCACGGTCCGAGTCCTCGCAACGGTTTCTACTTCCAGGAGCCGTCCTCCGTCCCAGCTCCTCGTCAATCCGATGCCTCCATCACTAGTCCCTCGGATATCTCCTCCAAAGCCACAATGCATAACCACATCCAGGTTGGAATGCATCCAGCTACTCTGTCACAGGTGGCAGCTCCAGTACCGCAGAATGACTATACAGGAAACGAGTCTTCTTTAAAAGTACCGGTCAACTTGTTCTCCAATCAAGAACAGTCCTTTGCCGACCCTGAACTCGATCTCCCTCCATACGACCTGTTGTATGCCTTAGTCGATCTCTACTTCGAGCACATCAACTCATGGTGCCCGATCCTACATCGTCGGACTACTCTGGATACCTTCTTTGGCCCGTCTCCACTCGAGGAAGCCGACCGCATGGTTCTGTATGCGATTGTCGCAACCACTTTGCGATTTTCCAACGACAGCCGACTGAATGAGCAAAGCCGCAAGCGCTACCATGATTCATCGAAACAAAAGGTCCTTCTCTATGGCCTGGAGAACTCGAGTGTAAAGGCACTTCAAGCCTTGGTGATCCTAGCGCTGGATCTTGTAGGTTCGTCCAATGGCCCTCCAGGATGGAAGCTGCTCGCCTTGATCACCCGCTCGGTCGTCCAATTGGGCCTAGCCGTCGAGTCGAAATCATCCCTCATAACCCCCGTTTATCCATCGATATACACCCTCAGAGCAGTTACCCTCCCCGAACCAGAGTCCTGGGTTGAAGAAGAGGGTAGACGTCGCCTATTCTGGATGGTCTATCTCTTAGACCGGTATTCCACTATTGCAACCGCGTTCGACTTTGCGTTAGACGACAAGGATATCGACCGCAGGCTCCCATGTAAAGAAGAATTTTTCACGAAGAACCAGCCGGTAGAAACCAGATGGTTTCACCATTCCAGTGATCGAGCTGATTACCTCAACCGCGCAGAGAACGTAGGATCGTTCGGTCTATATGTGGAAATCCTTGGAATTTTGTCCCGCATCCATCTGTTTCTAAAACGACCTGTGGATATCGGCGTCCTATCTGATGTTGAGGAGTGGCAGGCAACCTACCGCAAGTTAGACGGTGAACTGACATCCTGGGAGTTTGGCTTACCGACTGAGTATGCCTACGAGAACTCGTCTCGTTTGTTCAACGGATCCAAACATAGTAAGAGCGTTCACTGCGACTGGGTGATGCTTCACGCGACTTACCAGACGTGAGTATAAGATCCTCTGCATGGATTCTCCGACAGTATCTAATTTTTTTTTTCAAGTGCGGTTATCCGACTGCATTCATCAGCTGCGTATCCGACGACTCGCTCGCCCATCTTCACCCCGTCGTACAGTGCAAGTCAACGTTGTTTGCTGGCAGTTGACAACATCTTGTCCATCACACGGTTTGTCGTGGACAATCATATGCTGGACAAACTCGGCCCCCCGTTCGCATTCACTCTCTGGGTTTCGGCTCGTCTGTTGCTGGTCCACGGCTCGACCATCGCTCACACCGTGAGCCCCGATATAGTCTTTTTTGTCGATACTCTCGCTCAAATGGGAAGGCATTGGAAGGTGGCTGAGCGTTACAGCACAATCCTGCAACGCGTCCTTGACGAATATGGCGAATATCAGCAATCTGGTGCTGATGATTCCGAACGAGCCACACCGTCGACCGTGAAGATTTTGGCTGACATGCGCCGCTGTGCTTTTGATTTGGATTTCCTGATTTCCCGACAACCACGCTCCTCGCCAGCGGGTAGCCAACCAGCCGTCCCAGTGTCGACCATACCTCCACGAAACCTCGCTCCGAACGAATTAGAGTATCTCGATGTGTTTGGATTCTTCAACGTCCCGCGAGTTCCTGCTACCAGAGCTTCTGACATTGCAGCTCTCGACATGAACGAGACGGTGAATAACCCAATGTCTATTCATGGTCTGACTGAGAGTGGTACTGCCAACGCTGTCGTTGATGGAGCTACGGCAAACACGAATGAATTCAATATCACCAACTACTTGATCCCCACGCCGGAGACGGATTGGTTATTCCGATCTGGAGGATAGCATGGGCTGCTCATCGGAGAAGACAATTGTTTTGGAGCGATAAACGGTCATGTCAAGCGCCATCGTGGCATATCCATCCACAATCTGGTGGTCTAAGTGAAAGACCAAGCCATGCGCGAACCGCATAAGCAGACAGGAGCACGAGGGTGGGCTCGGATTGTAAGACACTGTCTTCGGGTTTACCGTATTCTCGAACAAGAGAACTGCCTACGAGGCTTTCACCCCAGAAGACAGGCCTATAAACTTCATAAATTGCTCGGCGGAGCAGTGCAGATGGCGCAAAAGCCTCGAGAAAGACTTGGAGGCTGACTACGCGCTAGGTCTTGCATGGAAAGCACACCAAGCAGACAGAGACAGCTACTGCATGCTGGAAGAATGTCTTCCTGGAGGTGACCAGAGAACCAGTGTATAAAATGCTTCTGACATGCTTTGATTATCCTTGAAGCTTCTATGCGATGTACAATACCCTACTCATGTTTTGTTTCAGCCTCGTTATGACAGATACCTTGCAAATCTTAACTCCGCAAAGAAACAAAATCGACCCGACTCCCGTACATTTGCCCAGGAATTCCAGCTGTGACAAAGTATCTCAAACTAGTTCTTTTCGTTGCATTTCGCCCTTGATAAGAGAGAACGTTTACTTCCTGACAGAAGGAAGCTCTTCATCAGCGGGCTCAATCCTAACAAGTACCTCTTCCAAGAAGCCCTCTAAGAATGAGGTGACTTCCGCGCCCATTCCGACGGGAGCCTCGTTGTCCCAGCGCTCAATCCGAGAAAACATTCCGCTCACGTCACTGACGAGCGTCTCCATCATCTGCTGGACGTAGTCGCGCCGAGACTGCAGCTCCATGGCCTCCATCCGGCCCGCAGCGGGTTCCGCAGCGGCATTGCGCGAAAGGAGCTCTAGACGACGCGCCCGACGACGGATCGCGGCCTTGAGCGCGGGCAGGATGACACTGTTTAGGGCGGTGACCTCGTTGGTTTGGGGGACTGCGCTTGGGTTCTGTAAGCTGGTGTCAACTCTTCTGTGGAGGTCGCCGAAGCTGGTTCTGCTGCCGGGCGACTGTGCACTGCGTTGAGCCTGGGGCTGTGGCTGAGATGATGCGTGGGTGGGTTTCGGAGGTGGAGCGCGGACGTGTGGCTGGTATGGGGGCCGTGAGTCTGTGGTAGGTCTGGGGGTTTGGGTTGCGAGAGGCTTGGACTGGGGCGCTGAGGCCATTTCCTGGTTGTGGGATGCCTCTACTGGCTTTCTGGGCTCTGGGCCTGGATGCTGTGGTTTGGATGGAGTGGTGTCTGGGGAGTGGTCGAGTTGGAGAAAGGATAAGTCCTGAGCTAAGGCCTGTTGCAGAGCTTTGTCGTACTGGCTGCCGGGACTCTCTTTCAGTTGGGGAGGTGCCGGTTTCTGAAGGTGGGACGGTGTCTGAGGTCTATGTTCTCTAGGAGGTTGTTTGACTGGGGATGGTGGCAATGGGACCTTGGAAGGGGAGGGTGGCTGTTTTGATTCGACCGGAGGGGCGTTTTTAATCTGCGTCGGTTTCGAAGGGCTCAGTGGGGCTGGATAGCCGCTGTTGTTTGGCTCCGAGGCCTTATGCGACTCGTCGGCGAGATCCCAGTCCGCTTCGTCCATACCACGGGTGTTCACCTCTGCTTCCTTCATAGGCTTCAGACCGGGCGGGCGGCGTGCAGGACGCACAGTGCCGAAATCCCAGAGATCGTCCTCATCTTCCTCAGTTCTGGAGGGAGGCTGTGGTGGCTCTGGAGTCATTTCTTCCTCGTCGGCATTTCTGTTACCATGCGAAAGACTCCAGCGTTCGTAGCGCTCGATCAGTTCAGTCAGATAGGTCGTTTTCTTGGCCCGCTTGATGAATGGATGTTCGAGCAACTCTTTCGCGGACGGCCGCTCTCGAGGGTCGCGGCGTAAACAAAGCTCCACGAAGTTCTTAAAGGCCTTGCTATAGTCGCCTTGCAAGGTGGGCGGGGCGTTTTTCGGAATCAAAAACAGGACCTTCATCGGGTGAATATCAGAGTAGGGTGGCTCCCCGTTCGCCAGCTCGATGGCAGTAATACCAAGAGACCAAATGTCAGCCTTGTAGTCGTAACCCGACTGTTTGATAACTTCTGGGGCCATCCAAAATGGCGTTCCAACAAAGGTGTTCTTCTTGGTCATCGTCGCGGATAATTGGCTCGAGACTCCGAAATCCGCCAGCTTGACCTGACCATTTGAGGTCAGAAGGATGTTCGCAGCTGTTAGCTGTTAGCACTGTTGAGCCGTACCAGAGGGGGACAAAATTGAAGGAGTACCTTTGACATCACGGTGCAGTTTTTTGTCGCTGTGCAAGTAGTCTAAGCCTTTGAGAAGCTCCCGGAGTATGATCATGATGTATTCTTCTGGGATGAGGCCCGGACGCATCAAATCGGAGCAACTACCCCCGGAGCAGAATTCCATGATGATCCATAGACTTGAGCCTTTCAGGAATGACCCATGGTATCTTGTGACGTATGGGGAATTGAGTTCCGATAAGATGGCGATTTCTTGGATAATGTCATCGACCTCATCTTCAGCGTTTTCCACATCGATGATCTTGATGGCGACGGAGGCACCAGTGCGCTTATCGACTCTAGAAATCTGTTAGACGCCACACTAGAAATGGTGTATAAAGTGGAGTGAGGGGATGAGGCACCCTTTGTAAACACGGCCAAAGCTTCCACCACCTATGATATCAATGTTAGCGGGTTCAAGGGCTGTATTTTCTCAAGACCCGTGGAGAACATACCAATGCAATTTTGCTTCATGTAAAGCGTCTCTGGATCGACGAGGCCCTCCATTGTGATTTTTCACAGGGTCCAGCAAGCGATCTTCTGGTGGTTCTGCAACGATTCCCACTTTGGTTCATTAGTTCAGAGGAATGTATGTTATGGAATGTAAATCGGTCATGTTGGGAAAGGTGTGCGATGGATCGGATAGAAGATGACGGAGACGGTAGTGTTGAAGCCCACCGTCATGGTCGTGAGACAGTGGATACGGGGATCAAGAGTGATAGTTGATCATCGGAGATAAACATACCAAACCGCCCGCGAGAAGGCGAGGAGGGGAAGATTGGATCCTAGATCGAGCGCAATTGAAGATGAGACATGAGAAGAAGAAAGAGAGGTGCAAGGGAGGATGAAAGAGGAGAGAAAAAGACCCCGAGACTAGCTACTCCACCAGCTGCTGGAGTGTTTTGGCCCTTGCATCGAGGGAGAAGCAGAAGATGTACACTCAGCTCAGCTCAGGCACCGCCGGCAGTGATTGGGACCTGCGGGGTTGATTCTGCCGGGCGGTTCCCTCAGCGGTGAGGGGATCTACTTGTATATCACTGCTAAACTAGGACCCAATTAAGCATTCGCTAGTCATCAATTGATCAAGGCTAGAAGATCTAATAGCCCTCTAATAACGTAAACAGCCATCTCCAGATATTCTCATGATTCATGCGGTAATGCGGACATCCCAAACTCCCCCTAATCCTCCAGATATCCGATCATCACTGTCCCATTCTTCAGTCCTGCATCCTCCACGCTGGTATCCAGAGAGTCGATTAAGTTGCGACCCATAGCATTGAGCTCGAATTCCACCCCCGCTTTGTCCGACAACGGCGGCTCAGCTTTGAGCCACTCGTAGATGCGTCGAACAGGGTCACCGAGAGCGAACCGGCGGATGACTCGACCGGACGGGTGTCGGAATTGGATACGCGTGGTCGTTGCTGGATCGGCAGGAGGCTCGGTGTGGGGTTGGTCGGCAGGAATGGATTGGAATACGGACACCCGGGGGTCTGCTTGTTCACTCTGATCGGCTTCACCCATACTGAAATCCCCCGTGTCAGCGACCTTGCCCTTGCCCTTCACATCTTCCGTGCTCCGCGTCAGGTCGTCGGGGTCTTCCATCTTCTGGAGCTGTCCGGCCCCATCACCAAGGCTGTTTCTCATTGCCATCTCCATCATCTCTTCTTCCGTCATAGCATCAATGCTCTTTTCCTTTTTCTCGGGTTTCCGCTTCGCGACGGGGTTCCGCACGTTATGTTTCAGGCTGTAACGATCAAGGAACTCGTGCAACTGCATTAGGAAATCGGCAGCCTTGATCACTGGTGGCCCAGACCAAACCTTCATCTGTTCTCCGGTGCGGGGGTCGACAATGGCGATGTGAGGGTAGTTGTCCGAAACGTCGCTGGCCGGGAAATAGTACTGGAGATAAGGAGAGGCCCGCGGATCGTCCTTGGAATATTGCAGGAAGACGAAATGCTCTTTGACAGTGTCCCTCACCCCGGGATCTTTCCACAAGTCCCTGTTCAACACCTGGCAATCGAAGACGGAGGGATCTTGGACGTTGACCAACAGCCACTTCTCGTTGTCACGGCCTTCCTCTCGGGCCAGGTCCCACGGAAGCCTGGACATGATCTCAAAGGGGGGTCGATACATCTCGGCAAGCATGTTTGACTTATTCGACGCCTCGGATGCACCTCCCGTAGCCGCTGCAAGTCTTTCCCGATGAGATGCCTCGTCGTCTCCCGTCCATATCGAGGCGGAGTCTCTCTGGTTGAATATTCCAGGTCGGCCTAAGGGAAACGGAAAGGTTAGCTTACCGCCACACCAAAAATTAAGCAGAAGAAGCTCACCTCCACGCTGTGAGCGGGCTCGTAATTGTCCCAGGATACTGGCATGCATATCGTCATCAAAATCGGCTTCGGGCCCAACTAAAGTCTCTGTTGTGCGGGCCATCGGCGCTCGCACATCGTCTTCCCCGCCGCCCCCGCTACCTCCGCTACCTCCGCCACCGTACATCTCTTCTTGAAGACGACGAGCCATTGCCGCGTCATCTTCGAATGTCGATTCATGAGTTGATTGGTTTCGAGGGGTGGATCGAGATTCGTCAACAGCAAGGTCATCGTCGGAGTCAACGTGGATGACCCCAGACTCGTCCTGGTGTCCAGCGGAGCGGGAAGGTGGTTGCGTGGCAGAATGCGATGCCGGAGCTTCTTGTGTGAGAGGCGCACCGTCGTTCTCGAAGTAAAGTTGCATGGCCTGCTCGATGTTGAAGTCTGCTAGCTGAAGGTACTGAGTAGCCAGCTCCGGGGTGGAACCGGTAATCTCGGTGAACTGGGCCACCACATCGGTATCCATGGCGGGCAAGGTTTATAGGAGAGAACTCTAGAGATGTGGGAGGGGCTCGGACGAAGGTGAGTTAGAGGGGAATTCGTGATGATAGAGGGTGTGATGGGGCCGTAGGATTTAAGGCATTGACAGAAGCGGATGCAAACAGTTGCAAACTGCAGGAAGAAGCTGCGGCTCTGGTCAAAAGAAGTGCGATACGCTGTATGTACAGAGCCGCGTCAGCATGGATGATAAAGACCACAGAGCCACAGGGTGACGAACGGTTTCAAAGTGAGTCGCTGGCCAGTGGAACAGTGAGCGGTCTTCAGGTGGCATCGCAGTGACGCATTTGTTCCGGGGAGAATCTGATTCTCCGCCGGTGGCAGCTGACTAAGTCCTATGCACATAAAACATGACCAGTCAGGTGACTTTCGGTAGAGATGCCCGAATCGGTCGCCATCAGACGCGACGCGACTCCCTAGACGCGTCGTCGCGTGAAACCCCATTTTACCAGGTTGGGAAAAGGTACTTACTCTCGAGTCCCCGATTCCTTCACCTTAGTTCTGGACAGAGGAAGTACCTGGCCTTCTTGTAGATACATACGCCTCATCCACGCCTTCCTCATATTTACCTTCCCTTCCCGTCGCGTTTAGTTTCGATTTACTCGACAGCACTTGCCAAAGTCGACCGCAAACATGACAGTTTCGGTCCTCGGCAAGCGCCAACGGGGCTCAATTGACACAGAAGGTATTCTATCGTCTCTCACCTTCCGTATATACCAGACATTCTGACACGCCTATTTCAGCTCCGTCGCTGCCTTTGCGCAGTGCAAGCAAGCGCTGTACGCGACCCCCCCGGATTTTGAAAGAACTCTCCGAACCTACTGTCTCCTCCACTCGCCAACTGCGGTCGAACGCAAGCCGGACAAGGAGTGGCAGTATTTTCCACCATGAGAACGAGAACAATGTTGGTGCTCACAAGTCGCCGTCCAATGAAAATGATCGCCCCAAGCATACAACGCAAGACGACGAGTCGCCTTCTCCAGTCAAGATCAACACCCATTCCCGTGCCTCCAAATCTGCCCAGTCCCGGCCTTCGGAAAAGACCTATGGTGACGAGAACTCCCAGCCACTTGAGATCAAGACACCTTCCAAGTCTAGATATCGTGATGCAATCGACTCTACCCCTGTCACTCCCAAGCACCGCGTCCAGGTTGGCGGGAAGTCGTTGACTCCTCGTACTCCTCGACAAACCTCTACACCAACGACTGCGACGACTGCGACGGCTGCGACTCAAACAATTTACACCAATGCGCGACAGCTATTCGCACGTGGTGCAAGTTCGGGTCGCATTGTCGGTCGGGATGCGGAACGCGAAAAACTTCTCTCCTTTTTGCAGGATGGCGTGGAGTCGCGCAAGGGAGGTTGTTTGTATGTTAGCGGTCCTCCGGGTACCGGTAAGAGTGCAATGGTTCAGGAGGTGTGCGGTGAGATGGATCTGAGCTCGGTCAAAGTTGCCCATGTCAACTGTGCGAGTATGCGGCTGGCCAGGGATGTGTACAGCAAGCTTGTTGAAGAACTCTGTGACGACAGCCAGGTATTTAAGAAGAGCGAGGCAGAGAGACTGAGAGGTCTCTTTGTCCCAAAGGACAAGCAGGATGATATGTTTTTGGTCACACTGGACGAAATTGACCATCTGCTTACTTCCGATGCCGAAGTTCTCCAGACTTTGTTTGAATGGTCGTTGCAGGGCCAGTCAAAACTTCTGCTGATCGGTATCGCTAATGCTCTCGACCTGACGGATCGTTCTCTCCCGCAACTGAAAGCAAAGAACCTCAAGCCCCGCTTGCTTCCATTCTTGCCGTACAACGCCAACCAGATTGCCAGCGTTATCACCAACCGCCTCCGTTCCCTCATCCCTGCGGGCCAAGCCGAAGACCCAAATTTCGTGCCATTTGTCCAGCCGGCAGCCATCCAACTATGCTCGAAGAAAGTCGCAGCTCAAACTGGCGATCTGCGGAAGGCCTTTGAGCTTGTCAAGAGTGCGATCGATCTGGTCGAGCAGGAGACGTTGCAGAAACTCGAAAAGCAGAATGCTGAGCAGGGTAGCCCTTCGAAGACTATCTTAGTTGAGAATAACAACCTTTCATCCCCTTCACGGTCGAAGCAAAGTCTTACAACGGCTTATACCGTTCTCACTGCACCCCGCGCCAGCATTGCTCACATTGCACGCATCACCTCTGCAGCTTTTGGGCAGGGCACGGTCCAGCGGCTTCAGGGTCTTAACCTCCAGCAGAAGGCAGCGATCTGCGCATTGATCGCGCTTGATCGTAAGCGACGCGATGGGGATTTCCCTTCGACTCCCTCTAAGACCAAACACATGCCTCCGACGGTCAAACAGATTTTCGACACATATTGTACCCTCTGTCGCAAGGACAACATCCTGCATCCTCTCACTGCCACGGAATTCAGAGATGTTCTGAGCAATTTGGAGACGCTTGGTCTTGTCGGCGAATACCAAGGGCGAGGTCGCGGAGGCACCGTTGCTGGTGGATCAAACTTGAGGCGTAGCCCTTCCAAGTCTGCTATTGGGGCCTTGACTCCCAGCAGGGCGATGGATGAGCAGGGCCTTGTTTGCTTCGTTTCGCAGAGGGAGATTGAAAGCCAGATTGCGGGCCCCGGAGAAGGCATTCTTCGAAGATTACTTATGGGTCAAGGCCTGTGATTGTCCCACAATTCACGCAGACTTTTCACATTGGATGGCGTTTTCTTTTCTTGGGTTACAAAGCATTCGTATACCAGGGCGTTGGTTATAAGCGGAACATCTTGGCCAGCGTCGCCTCATAGCATTTGTCATCAGCGCTGCATGTTTAGATAGTGTCCCACAGACATGATTATAATGATATAGGTAGTGATTGATAGTGTGAATGGACAAGTGCATTCTACATCTTCAAAGATTCCACCTTCAGCTATACAGTCAGTTCCGTGAACAGTTCTACAAATATCGCTTTGAGAATAGGCACGAGACAAGACACAATGAAAATAAGACAACTATGCATACAAAATCGCAACAAAAGAAAGCATAAGCGAGGGGGAAAGATACATAGAAATGGGGTATGCGGCAGATAGAGAGATAAACGTAGTACTTTGTACGGGGGATTCAAAAAAGACATACAGCAAGAAACAAGATGCCAACACTTCTCTCAACTTACAAGTCCCGCTGAAAGTGTGAGAAGAGTTGACGGGGGCTGCTCGCAACGCTCCGTGGTCAGGTCTTCTCGAATATGAAGGGACATACTCTTCTTTATTTCATCCATTGGTGCGTTGTCGCGTATCGTCTGAGCTTTGTCTCGTTCAGTCGTCCATCGGCTTATCTTCTAACGTAACGCCCTTGGGCTCGGTATCGGCCACGCTGCTCCGTTTGCTGTCAACGCCGCTTTCACCGATAGCAGCTGCAGGGAAGCTCGATCGGCTGCCAAGACCGGGCTTGCGGGTAATGGCGCCAGACCGGGGGACGGAGACGCGCTTTTCGGCTCCATCAAGAGCGGGCGTGGGAGTCGGAGTGGGAGAATCGTCCGATCCCGGAGCTGGGGGAGGGGTGGAAGTGCCTCCCGAGGTAGGACTTTCAGTAGTGGCAGCAGAGGCAGGCGAGTCATTCGAAGCACCGTTAGCGACGGGTTCGGCAGCATTGATGTTGACGGTTGTCATCTCGTCAGCGCCAGTCGGGGATGTGGTGGTGCTGGGAACGTCCAGGCTGTTCCTGATTGTAGTCCGCCTCTCGGTTGGGCTGACATTGATGGGGAACCGGCCGACTTCAGACGCGCCACTGGAGCGGTCACGTCGGTGCTTCCGGGGAGGCGCCGGGCTGTTGGCCCTGCTTCGATCAACTATGGCACGGTTGCGGGCCTCCATGGCTGCCCGACGGTTACTCTCATCAGTGCTGATAGCACGTGGGCGGCTGGCAGATCCTCCGATTCCCAGGCCACTGGACTGGCGCTTCAATTCACCAAAAATAGAATCCTTGTGCGCGAACAAGTCACGAATCAGACGATAGCTGTGGCGCTCGTTCATCGTGAGACTGCTTTCTGTACGAGGACGGAGAATGCAAGGAGACAGTGCTTGGGCCAGAGAAGCAATGTATGGCTCATCGGCAGACGTAAGATCAATCAAGCGCGTGAAATGGGTCATAAGGGCGTCAAGAGTGGCGATGTTGTTGAGTCGGAGCTGACCGAGTGTGCTCTGCAAGACTTTGATACGTCCCTCTTCTGTCGTCTCGTGAGCTGTCGTAGAGTATATGGTCTTCACAATCTCGTAAACCTGGGAGGACACAAGAGAGTCTGGAAATGATCAGCACATGTTTCCACACGACACGATAATCGACATTCACACGAACCTGGCAGCTCGAGAAGGTACAGCTTGAGCACGCTGGCCACAACCGGGACATCGTATCGTTCAAGGACCTCTTGATAATCAACCTTGCTGTTGTTCAATTCATTGCGGAGCCGGTGCGTGGCGGCCAAGGGAACATCATAAAGCCAAATGGCACGTCGAGCTTCGTCACCTTCCAGTTCCGGGTAACCTGCCAGCATCCGTTAATATCAATTCCCCATTAAAACCCATCGAGGTATCTTACGGTTGTCAAGGTAGGTCAGAATCGTAGTTAAGATGACGGGGACTCGCTTTCGATCCGCCCTTGCTCTAGCCTCAAGGTCGACGCCAAAGTTTTGGTCTGGAAAAGTTAGACCCAGTGAGTTGCTATGTAAGATGCACAAAAACATACCTTCCACAGAGCCGTAGTAGTTCTCGTAGGCTTGGACCCGTGGGACGAAGCCACCCGTTCTATAGTTTTCGAGGAGATATCTAAGATCGCCGAGGGGCTGAATCGTCTCTTGGTAAAGCATCATATGATCCACCGTGCTCTGCAAATTCGGGATCACGTTGCTGATAGCGCCAGAGAAATCCAGAACAACGGCCTTGATCGCCTTGAGCCGGTCCAGCTCGCACTGCTCCATAAAGCGAAGGTTCTCCACGATCTCCTCCTCAAGCCTGCACCTGATCTGATCAAGCTTCCGCACAGCGGCCTTGTACCTTTCGTCGGCCTCCCGGGCTTCTCGGCGCAGTTTCTCGGCAGGCGTTTCATTCGGATAGGGGTTGTTGAGCGGATTCCAGCCAGCCAACATCTCCGAGACAGAAGTGATCGGCGACTCACTACCGTCCTCGCTGCTGGCGATCGAGGTCACACGCATCAGAGGCTTCTTCTTCTCCGGAATACCAGTGACCTGGAACACCTTGGGACGCCACTGGTAGTGCATCTTGGAGCTATTGGCAAACGTACTGCCCATGTTGCCCACGAGGCGAAGAAAACCGTTGTCAACGAGGTCCTGTCCAATCATCTCCGAATAGCCGACACTGCTGGCGTTCATGTGCTTCTGGGTGTAGTCGACAATATCGGTACCAGTCGAGGTGTTCTGGTAGGTTCCAATAATGGGCACCTTCACCTCGCCGATCTTGATATTTTCCAGCATGTGCACCAGCAATTTCTTGACATCCTCGGGAGCGTAGACCCGCTCCCCAATCTCCACCGGCTCCTCCTCCTCTACCTGTTCATCGGGAAGGACGATCTTTGGCGTCGGCTTGACCTTGGGACTGGTCTCAGGGGCCTGGAAAGCGAGTTTGTTCTCTTCCTCGAGATCTTCGACCACGCGACATTTGTTGAAGTAGTGGCTCCTCAGCTTCTTGACAAGCTCCACCTGCTTTGTATGTTCCTTGATGCGCGCCTGGAGGTCGTCGTGCGAATGCTCAATGCGCAGTTCGTGCTGGTCGCACCAGCGCCGAAACGGCGACACGACGAGTTCGCGAATATTCGATGCGATCTTTTGATGGTTCCTAGACGCTTCGATCATCTCAGTACGGACACCTTCATACGCCTGTCGACATACAATTCCGTCAGTACGAGAACAGGATTTTCCACACTTCAACGGCTGGAATCAAGCCACGTACCTTCCTCACGCTGGCCCCATCATCCTTTCCGAATCCTGTCGTTATGCGGTCCACACTCGGCGCAATCTCCCCCAGTCGGTACCCATAGAGCTCCTCGGCATCTGCACGCATGGATGCGATTGTGAGGATCTGTTTGTTCTCAGCCACACCCTGCTGGAGTTTCCCGTACAGAACCCCCAGGCCCGTGGCATAGTCGGGCGTCCAGAATGAGTCTGCAAAGCCAGGCATTGTCGCGATTGGGGGGTTTCGGGGTTCACCAATCTCTAAGTTGTATGGTGATAAAGGCAGATCACGCGGGCCTGTAGCCTAGAGCGAATGACTGGGTCTTCTTCTTGTCGCGTACCAACACACTAGCGATTCCGCTACCTAGGTAGACAAAACCCACGCTGCGGGAACAAATATTTGTAAAGAGTGACCAGCCTCTTCTTCACCTAATGCCTGGTCTGGACCAACCAAGCTTGTTGCGAGCCCTCTTTCTGGCACCGATCGGCTCAAGACAAACATAGGCCCAGGGAGGGAACCTATGGAATGAACACGGCGGGAGGGAGGAAGCGGGGGGAGGGAGGGTGTCCGGTGCGAAACGAAAGCCAAGAAGAAGGGTAAAAGAGAACGATAAAGAGAATCGAAAAGACAGCGAAGCGTCGTGCAGTAGGGGATGGAGGATGGAAGACAACAGATGACGACCGAGTCCTGGGGAGTTTTGGTGGTCGAGATCAGAGTCTCATGGAACTGTAATTTACCGTCATGAAACGACGCCGTTGCCGCCTCAGCCTCACGTGTCTCCGCGGGATAGCTATTTTTGGTTACGCCGGTGAAACATTACCGTCTACCGACGGCGCTTAGGGCCAAGTGGACACACAACAGCCCGTAAGAAACTCGCTGTAAGGTACTCCGTGGTATCCTCATCCCCAATAGTGTTGAGTTCGAGCCGCCGATCAGGTCCATGGTGTTTTTGAACCGGCGTATCGTTTACCAATTTTACCGATTGTCTCAGCTGTCTGGAATGGAGGTACCTACCAGGTGCAAACATGCCAAGACTGGGGATGTTCTGGAAGACTTGAAAACGGATTCACTCGTTGCTACATGAATCGGGCACCATGATAATGTTGAACTCATGTTGTTAAGAACTGGAAATGGGGTGATCATCATTATCGTACAGGATGAAAAAGACGTCAAGAGAAGCCGGTCTCAAATGAGCCATAAAGACAGCCACAACAACGCCGCTGGATTACATGCGTCGCGACTAGCAGAAGATCTTGTACACCTTCTTCCACATAGGCCATTGGGCCTCTTCCGCGCGCTCCTGCTCGATCAGATACTGGATATCCAGCTCCCGGCGACCCGTTTGCAGATCCATGTCTTTGGCGCGGAGGAAGGGGGTCTTGAACCAGATCTTGTACGGGACATAGCACAAGATGACGACGGGGGCAGCGAGATAGACCGAAAACCAGCTTTCTACGAGCTCGCCACTGGTCATCTCGCTGTACCCGATGGGCGCAAAACCGACCCAGAACTGTGCAACCAAGACCAGGCAGTTGAAGATGAATCCGATCCAAGAACCGATCAGACCGGGCTGCGACTGGAAAGCTAACTCGTTCAGACTGTGTCCTTGAAGCTTCCAAGCACGGCGGAAGCGAATGTGGGCAAAGCAGATCGAACCCCAAGTGAAAATCGACGACAGTCCTGAAATGGCCATCATCCACGAAAAAGCAACAGCCTGCTTGTCAGATGCAGCCAGGAATCCAAGTAAACCCAGAGCGGAGGCAATGCAAATGGACCAAAGAGGGCGACCTTTGCGATCAATGTACGCGAGGAACCGAGGAGCTTGTCCTTGTTCCGCAAGTGCCGCCAGGGTTCGAGACGAACCATAAACCGCCGCGTTGCCGACCGACAGGACAGCAATCATAATCACAACGTTCATGATGGAGTCCAAGACGTTGATACCAGCATTTTTGATGGCAATAACGAATGGAGAGGCCTTGGCGTCGGCACTGGACGTCCCGTCCAGGAGCTGTGGGTTGTCGAACGGCACAAGAAGGCCGACCAGAGTCAGGGACACGATATAGAACAAAGTGATACGCCAGAAAACCTGTCTCACAGCGGTCGGGAGGGATTTCCGAGGGTTAGCAGTCTCAGCGGCAGCAAGACCCACGAGCTCGGTTCCGGCGAAGGCAAAGGCGGCGTTCACGAAGACGCTACACAGGCCTTTAAAGCCGTTGTTGAATGCACCAGGGTCCTGCCAGTATTTCCCACCAATGTAACCACCTTTGGGACCACCGCCGCAGTTCAAGATGATGCCAAGGATGCTGCGAGATGTCAGCTTTGAAGAATGTGGAGCCGCCTTGAAGATCACTTACATGAAACCGATGACCGCAATGACTTTGATGAGCGAGAAGACAAACTCGGCTTCACCATAACCACGGACACCAAACAGGTTGATGGCGACTATCACCGTCCAAAAGATGGCGACCCACGCAGCGTTTGAGATGCTCGATTCCCAGTAGTCGACAGTGATGGACGCCGCGACAATCTCCAAAGGCAGGACGACAAGCCATTGCAACGCATAGTTCCAGCCCATTGCAAAGCCCCAGGCAGGGTCGATAAAGCGAGTGGAGTAGTGGGCGAATGATCCCGCGACGGGGAATAGGACAGCCATTTCACCAAGAGCATGCACCGTACAGTAAAGCATACAACCAATCAGGGCATATGCGATCAGGACCGAGGCGGGACCACCAACTGCCAGAACCTTTCCGGAACCGACAAACAGACCAGTACCTGGAGGGTGGAATTCAGGGTCAGCTGAGCTCACCATGACGGGAGTCAATGCCGTCGATTGGGGGCGGATAATTCGTACCAATTGAACCACCAATAGCAATCATCTGAAGATGACGGCCCTTGAGACTGCGCTGGAGCGGGGACTGAGCGGTCTGGAGGGCCGCATTTTCAATATCAAACGATTTGCCATCAGCACCGCTCGCGGCTCCTGTGGTGACATGGGCATTGGGGTCGCGTTTAAAGCTGTCTATAATGCGCCGACCAATGCCAGGACGTGTAGACACCGACTCCCCGTAGACCGGAGGAGTTGAATCGGAGGAGGATGTCGGACCCGCCTTGGGTTCGATGTGATCTTTCTCCATGGTGAAGATGTGAGCCGACTGGATTTGATCTAGAGTTGCTGGGACATAAACGGGTATAGGTAGAAGGGGGAGAGAGAGGCAGAGGAAGGGAGAAGAAAGATCAGTAGGAGGACGAGGAGGGGTTAGGAATAAGTCCCCGAGGCGTATTGAAGGAGAGGAGGAGGATCGTTCAGTTCCACAGGGAAACAGGCAAGAACGAGAGGATCCGGGGGGTTTATAAGTACGGAGGAGTAGGTAGGAGTAGAGTAGAGGATATCGGGCCAAAGACACGAGAGAGGCGATGGGCCGATCGACATCTGGTGGCAGGACCGATAGTCCTATCAGAGGGCGATAGAAAGGGAGAGGTGATTTAGTTCATGTTGTGGCGGAAGCCAACAAGGCCATCTGGAGAGATTCCGGACTTAGTCTCTCACGGGCGTTTCTGAGAACAGAAACATTGATGGGGGAAACCTAATTTAGGCCTATCGGCCCCCGGGGGAGTCAGCAAGAGAGGGTATCATCGACCTATGATTTGGGTTCCCATTACCTGACAGTATTAGTGTTTCCTCTTCTGCTCGTGCTCGATAAAGGTAGTCTGGGGTTGCGTGAATTCTGGCGTTTCCATCCAACAGATTCCCTCCAAGGTTTTGCTTTCCCAGGGTTGGTGGCCAGGCTAAGCCGGGGCTTTGCCTATCCTTGGCTGGTGATTTTTCCCCGTATTATGATTTATTTAATTTCTTTTTTATTTTATTTCATTTCATTTTATTTTATTTTTTGTTTTATTTTTCTTAATTTATTATCCTTTTATTCCTGTCCGCAATAATATCATGATTCTATTTTTCTGTTGGCTTTTCCATTGAACATCATCTCACACTATGGCTCCACCGAATCCCCGAATTCCATGATCCAAGGAGGAGATATCACGATGGTCTTGGAATTGTCCCTGGTAACGACCGTTCCAGACTACCTCAATAGCAGGCCGCCCACAAACAAGATGTCAGCACCAGATGGATGCGAATAGGTCCCAAAGGTCATCATGATCCCGCCTATCGCGTGATGCTCCTCCCCACCATCTTTTGTCCCTCCGTGTCCGGATGTCATAAATCAACTAATTAAACGGGCCCACGGTCAGGGTCCTGCGTGGTGGAGTCGTGCATATGGATAGTACAGAGTATATGTATGAAGATGGAGTCGACTTATCAACTATCAGTGCTCCTATCTATCTCGTTGCAGTATCTAGACTACCTAGATCGCCATCATAATCAGCACTTGCATCGGACTTTACCTGCGATAGCGACCCCGATGGAGTACATAATAGACTCTGCTAATTACCTGGGACACCGAGGCTTCGAGGTTACCTTGAGATGGATGGGACTAACCGGAACAGGGAATCAGGCCCTAGACCTGTAGTAGTACCTTTCGGTCTCCGGTCAGGTGGTTTTTGCACGGTGTACCATCCTCAGAATCCTCCACGAGAGTTTGTGAGAGTATAATCTGCTCACAATAATATATCCGACGGTGGCCGCAATCCACAACCACCTCAGTAGATACGGAGTAAAGAGAGGGCCGTTCGCGGAGGGGCAGTACTTCGTAGGAGTGAGAGAACGAAGCTTCCCGCCCATTTCCCCGCTAAGCCCCATTCGGGATCGACCTCCCCACCCCGGCTCCCACGCGATGCGTGCCTCTGCCAATAAACGGGCGGTGTCCACAATCACAGAGAGATAAGAGACGTTGCTCGCTTCCCGTGTCCTGTCCTGTCTCCCTCTTCTCTGCCTTTGTGCGGGCCTAAGATGCATCCTTGGGCTCACTGACATACGCCGCTTGGCGAGACCACCCAATCATAGATAGTGACGTTTCATCCGAGTCTGCAAGATGATTTGTCGGTCCTCGCTCCCTCCCTTGTCTCCCGCCCGGATGTTCTGGAAAAGCGCTCCTCATCCTTCTCAGGTGTTATCTGCACCTCCCATCAGCTATCTCTCCTTATCATAGTTGACGCTTGGAAAAGCTTCTCTGTTTTTTTTTTTCTCTCTCTCTCCCTTGTCCTGGACGGAGGCGTCTCGGCGAACATCCTACTTGTCCGATCTCCTTGAGCTAAACAGAACCCAGTCCATGCATGGAAGCGCGGGAGAAGAAGCCTGAAGGTCGTGGTTTTAGGGTAGGTTCGTCAGGTGTGCACACCAAAAAGTACTCTGGATTCCTACATATCAGTCGAATTGGGGCGCTCTCCACCAGTCCTGATCCGCTGGAGCTACCACGAGCGAATGCCCCATTCGTTGACTCGTGCTTGATCTATGGCTGTTGCCGAGACCTCTCCATGGCCCCTAAGTCTCTGGTTCCCTGAGCATGATCCCTGATAATAGGGGCGAGGGGCAGGATAGCCTCGGAAATTGTCGGTCGACCGGAGTCACCGAATCACCGGCCTGGGTTTTCACTTCTGACGGGTATTATTATTGCTTGTCGCTGAAACGCCATCGAGGCTGTCCTCGGTTAATCTTGCAGCTTTGAGGTCTTGTGCAGGTTCTCGAGGCAGAGACTAGTTCTCCAAAACGGGCCCCATCCCCGTCCTGCTTCCTTGGCGGTTCGGGCGACTTGCACTGCATCCGTGGTTGATACTCTGTAGTCTGA
The DNA here is from genome assembly GCA_001931935.1 of Aspergillus aff. floccosus IMV 01167. NCBI lineage: Eukaryota > Fungi > Ascomycota > Eurotiomycetes > Eurotiales > Aspergillaceae > Aspergillus > Aspergillus aff. floccosus IMV 01167. The sequence goes on from MSJE01000298.1 coordinate 469,157, forward strand.
TAGGTAGGCATTACCATGAGGATGAGGTCTATGTGCATGTAATGGGGCGTCCATGCTTGCGCGAACTGCCGCTGCTCAGATACCTGTCGATCCCAATTCGGACATAACTGATCGGTCATTATTTGGGTCTACAGAGGCCCACTGTAGATACTCCGCAATGTCTCACGGAGTTTATTTAATTCTCGTTACTTTCTTCGTAAACTGCCTTGGCAATCATCTTAAGCGACCTGAATGCTCGAGTCTCGCCTCCTCGAATGCAGTCAACTCCAAGGCCAAGCAGGAGATGAACCGGCGACCGACCAGCCAAGCGGATGACCCAGCATCTGAGCTGAGAAAGAAGGGCCGAGCGTCACACCGGGCCAGTGAGAGACGACTCGGGCGGCAGAGTTGGTGCCCGGAACGGGCTGTGGTGACATCGCGGCTGGGCACCAGAGCTTCATAATATCTTGTAATCTCTTGACGGGGGACTCCTTTTCTTGGGGGGCGTGCCCAGAGCTCACCCGCAGGATTTCCTATCGCTGCAGCGCGTGATGGATTACGACGCGATGAGATGCAATAAGAGAGGGTGCTGGGCGTCGCTCTCGTATATGGAGGCGTAATTGACGCAGTGGATGCAACGGAATCCTGCACGGATACCACCTTGCGTGACCTCGTGGCTGTTGGACCCCGGGCTAGCGGGAGTTCCCTCATCCTTTCGTCTTCTGGCTGATTAATGGCGCTACCGGGCCGGGTCCGGTTGGCACTGACGAAGGGCTTGTCGACGCGCTCCTTTATTCTCCTAGCGGCTGGTCCCGCCATCTGGCGTTTTCTGAGAGTGGCAACCACGGCGAGGGGAAATTCACGCAGATTCCAACGCTGCTGGACAAAGAACGGTCGATATTTGTGACTAATGGTTATTGTCGCGGGCTTCTTGGAGGCGAACTCGTCTATTTTGACTCTATCTCGACCGTGTCGAGCAAAGTAAGTTAGAGTTATCCCCATGCCCACATTTCACTGCCGCCAAAACGCGGGGACGACGGATCCTGTTATGTAACAGATTACCTCACTGTCTCTCCCCAGTCTGGGGTAAACCAACCTTCCAGCGCTGGGGAATACGGAACCGTCCAGTGGAGTTTCTGAGTTTCTTCCTACACCTAGTATGGCCCGTCTTGAAGGTCCCGACACTCGATAGTAAATCCAGTGACTATCCCAACTCCAACCTCGCAAGCTTTTAGGTTGCGGTGGCGGTCGGTGGCTTGACCAGGAGCACTCGCCGTCCAAACTAATCAAAGCACGTGCAACTAGCCCAGCCCGTTACCTAGGTACGCGCGTGCAGTACCTACAGAATGGAGGCAACATCCTCCCTCCCTGACCGACCGACTCCCTCGAGAGGCCCGCTGACAGGAACAGTCTCTGCCAATGGGATTCCATCACCTGCACGAAACCTTGGACGGCTTCATACGGAGTTTTAGGGTGAGCGGCGATCGCCGGTCTTTTAAGGATGGCGTCCAATAAGGTCCTTGTGGTGCGATCATGCAATGGAATCTACATAGGTACTTCGAATGGCTGTTGCCTGGCAGGGCCTAGGTGGTCGGTGACTTCCACGGTTGTTGTCTCAGGAGAGGTTTCATGGTGCCAAAGAAGGTTTTCAGTTCTTCTGGAAGTTACGGCAGAAGCAATTGAATCCGCGGACGAGACCCCAGGACAGTTTCTGTGGCGTCGGGGCGGCTGTCGAGTCCCGTGTATCACCAATTATCACGTGTAGGTTGGATCCTAACATGATCCAGACGGGCATCCGTGTAGTGAAGATGATCCCATGAACCGAAAATGCTCTTCTTCACATAACATTTCGTCGATGCCGCAGGTGATGAAACCGAATAGGCCATGATCCGTTTCGGAGACACCAGTTGGCCTTGTGGAGAAATACCATAACAAGACACCAAGAAAACCGGGAGCAATGACTTTGCTATTAGAGAAAATTCTATATGATATCGTTCATAGTCGTTCCCAAGGATTTTCGTAAAACAAGCAAACCACATAAGTCTCGTGAATTAAGAGCTACCAACAGGCCCTTCACCACCGGGAATCAACTAGACGCGCGTTAGTTCCAGTAAGCAAGCTATCTGGGGGAAATCGTACCATGCAAACATTATTGCCGTTAAGCAATATCTTCGGCAGTTTCTCTTGAGTTCCAGAGTAGTCGCTATCAGTTGGTCAGTCGGATTGTTGCATATATGGGCAGATCATGACAGAGGCCATGTGTGAAGCAACAGCTTGTAAGTGAAGAGAGAAGATAGACCTACAATTCAGTCACATCCTCCAGAACCATGTCTACAACAAGTCAATGGATATATCTGGAATCAACATGTCAACAGAAAAACCTACTGACGTAGTCATCAAATCCGAGGAGAGTGCCGGAGAACTCTGTGCGCACGTCAGCTTCCGAGATACAACCAGGGCGAAACCACCATACCCTTGTCATTCTTCATGATCACCCAGATCCGGGAGCCGACACACTTGTCAATCAGCTCTGTGATAAGAGTTAGCGAGCAAGCGCGTTGAGTGCAGGTCATCTGATCATTACCCAAGGGGAGAAGTTGTGACGCCATTGTGTTCTCGGTATGTGTTGAGTCTACTCTGGTAGCGTTCTTTGAATCCGACTTCTTCTCGAAGAAGTCGATTGTTCGTTTCTGGAATGAGCAGCTTGCAGTAAATCGATATAGAAATCGACGTTGGCGGATCCTCGCCGTGATTATTCCATTCGGACAAGCTTGGCGGGCAAGGACATAAGTTGTTCCGCTCCGAGCTCATACCACCAATCACATTTACCGCTTCAGCGCTTCCATTGTTTTTGCGAGTCACATCCATTGTCGCTATTTACTTAGTTTCGCATCCAGTCCACAAATGTTATCGGCAATATACTCACTATGACCGGCCTGGGCTATGTGGACTTCCCGGACTTTCTCAACGGGGCTGAGACGCCCGAGATGGGATGCGGCAAGCTCTAGCTCCCCTTGCTTTGTGGACCGGAGCCGGACTATGCCCATCGGCGATAGCTTGGGGTGTAGGTCACGATTGAACAACCTATTTCTGGCATGCTGGTCGTGCCTTTCAGAAACTACATCCAAAGCCTCATTTCGCAGAACCTATGCTTCAGTCGTCGGACGAACAGATAGAATGCCTCCCTGCGGCGCAAGTATGCGACGGTCTCGTCAGAAAATCCAACGGTCGACCATCTGCTCTTACGATCTACTGTCCTGCAGAAAGGAGCATCTTGCGAAGCTGAAACCGGGTCTAATCGCGTGGCGCGAGTCATCCAAGTTCTGTTTGCCTCATGCCACCGTGCCTCTAGGACTCGTGAGGACGATATCAAGCTGCGGCACTGATCCTTCGCGGCCTAGACCACGCACCCAGACTACTCGCCTCCCAAATGGGCCTATTTCGACCTGGGAAGACCGGAGATACTTCTCCAGCTCTACAGCTCGTCTACTGTCTGACAAAGACACAAACAAAAGCGAGAAGCACAGTGGATCCGTCATCTCCGTCAACACCCCCACGCCAACATCACCCGCAAAGTTCTGGAGCCACCAGATGTACAAGCGCCCCGACGGAGGCGACATCACAGTGCACTACTGCCGATCGCTCAAAAGCGCCGAAGACGTGGCCCAGCACTTCCTCCACGACGAAATCCTCGGCTTCGATCTGGAATGGAAAGCCCAGGCCTCGGCGCTGGACAGCATCCAGAACAATGTCTCGCTGGTGCAGATCGCAAACCGCGAGCGCATCGCCCTCTTCCACATCGCCATGTTCCGCCCCGGGATCGACCTAGCGGACTTGGTGGCCCCCTCGCTGCGCGCAATCCTCGAGTCTCCCCGCATCACCAAGGTCGGAGTCTCCATCAAGGCGGACTCGACGCGCGTGCGCAAGTACCTGGGCATCAACACGCGTGCCATCTTTGAGCTCAGCCATCTCCATAAACTGGTGAAGTACTGCTATTCGAACCCGCGGTTGATCAATAAACGCCTTGTCAACTTGAGCGAGCAGGTCGAGGAGCACTTTGGCTTGCCTCTGGCGAAGGAGGATGATGTTCGATGTGGTGATTGGATGCATGCGTTGAATTACCGTCAGGTTCAGTGTGAGTACACAGATTGATACTATACAAAAATGAAGTGAGCTGACTTGGTATGTCAGATGCTGCTTCCGACCCGTATGCCTGCCTTTGTCTGTTTTATGCCATGGATGCCAAGCGGAAGGCGTTGGATCCTGTCCCTCCGTTGCCTGCGCATGCGGAGCTCGACATACCAATCCGCATTGTGCATGATGCACCGGTGCAAACAGATCTGGACGAGGTCGAAGTGGTACGGCCGGCTGGTGGTCCGGTGGCTAAGACGATATCGTAATCCCTGTACTGTGAACTGCACTTTTTGCAGGATAGAGCAGATGATATCATAGTGGGCATTTTGTAAATAGGTGACTATTCGCGCAATGAAGTAAAATGCTTCCACCGCTCTGCTGCACCAGACCTGAGAACCAGAGGATGAATACATAATGGCTAGATGAGGACCATGTAGATTGTCTTATCGCATCGTTGTTATTGTGGACCACTAGATAAAGGGGTATATGCATGAATCGAAATGTACATATCGCTGACAAACGATGAAGAAAGTGCTATGCGCGTAGATGTCTACCCTCTGAGTGGCAAGACTTTGGATAAGAGGACTTCCTGTCGGCACAGAGGACACTCTGGTTTCTCCCGGACCCAGTCGCGGACGCAGATCCAGCAAAAGACGTGTCCACATGTAGTGACACTGGGGTCTTTGAAGGTTTCCAGACAAAGCGTGCACTTGCTCTGTTGCCCGGATGGGATCCACGGGATGGCGCTCGCGTCCTCCTCAAGGTCGTACCGGGGCTCAGAGGCGGGGAGGAGAGGGAGGTTGGAGGGGTTCTCGATTGATTTGATCAAAGAGCCATCCCGTTCATTGAAACCAGGAGATTCGGAGCCAGCGCCTTCGTTCTCCTGTAGGCTTTCACCGACCTTCCGAACGTGCAGGATTCCCTGGACGGCAATCTGAAGGACGAGTAACACCCCCAGGACCTCATAGCCCACCCGTTGTTCATTTTCTTCTAGTTTCTTTGTGAAGACATATCGAAGGCCCCAAAAGCGTTTGGACAGATGGTAATATGAGCCGGTGAAATAGAACGTCGCAATGCTCAGCGCGTACATCGGAGATAACGAAGTGATGGAATCCAGGTGTTCGAGGATGTATTTCTGTATGCGGAGCTTCGTAATAAGGGGCTGTTGTTGAGGTTTGCTCTTGGAAGACTTGAGTTCTTCTTTTGCTTGTTGGGCGCGGAATTGCTGCCGAGCAATGCTGCGCTCTAGTTTCGCCCGAAGTCGTTGCCGAAAAGCGGGGAGGATCTTCTGGAGCATCCACGGCAGCAGGATACTGCTCACGATATAGCCGGCCCTCCGAGTAATCGATGGCAGTTGCAGCGTATCATCCTCCAATTGGACCAGATCACAGTATTCTTCTCCGAGCGTCCGGTTGCCGATTAACGTTGTCAGGGTGAAATAGAGAAGCTCCGTTAAGTTCTTGATGGTTTCAGAATAGGCATGCGCGACACGAGCGCCCCGCAGCGAGCGGACAATCGTTTGGGCCTGATTGACTAGGTTTGCCGTCAGAAAGATGTCTTTCTCGTGGGAGCGGATGATATCTGGAGAGGTTGCGAATGGGTAGAAATGAGCCGAGGTCGGGGGGGAAGCGGTGGTGGAGGAGAGGGAGAGGTCTTCGTCGGCCATGTTTCTTTACAGAGGTTATGGCATGCGATAGATAGGTGAAGTTGTTTGGTAGATGCTAGGATCAAGAGAGGGATCAAAGGAACCTGGGGTAAGCGTATGGTGCGTATGTCCGGAGACTCATCCGGGGAAATGCGACGGGACGACGCGATGCCTCGGTAATGAACACGTGAGGAAGTTAGAAAAGCAATGCGTTATGTCAGAATACACGTGACAGTTATGGCACGTGACCAGACAGCGGCTGGCCGGCAAGGGCGGGGGCTAGACCTAATGCGAAGTGCCGCGCGGAACCCACTTCTGCTGGGCACTCTGAAACCGTCGCGCGGAGCTCTTCTTCACACTACTATCTACTAGTCATGAATGATTATTTTTGGGCTTCCCGGACTTACCCCTAGTCTCTCGTTTACTGGGTATTGATCTACTTCTCGTTTTCACCTTTTTTTTTCTCAACTTCAGTTGATTGCCGCGTGTTCGTTCTCCTTTCGTCTCCTTCCCCGCCGGTCTCGCTCCTTCCCCTTGTCAGGCGCTGGATTTACCCCATCGGCGCCGCTTCTTCAATGGAATATGGGTCCTGATCAACATGCTCAACTGGATGGCTTCAGTCTTGTCCTTCCATTCCCCTACCGTGTGGCGGTGATCTTAGTTGCTGGTATACATCCCACTTCTGGTCTATGTTCGCATTCGTCTATAAACAAGGGGTTGACGCGGATCTATAGGTTTCTGGGGCTGGGGTGTCAACCTCCTCTACCTCTCGAAGAGAAATATTGTAGGCCACTTCATTCCCTTCTCTCCGTTGTTTCTTGACTGACTCGATTGATCTCTATACAGGATGTGCCGGCTCTCATCCGTTATCCCCCTCGTCAATCTCCGACGCAACGACCGCACCATGCCTCTGCCTACCACCTGGCTACACTCTTGACCATACCCCTCGCGATCTCTCTTCTGATCTTCTGGGTTGCCACCCATGGATCGCGCGAACGGGTGGAACAGCTGGATTTGATTCCTCAGTTGTATCTGTTCGTCTTCTTTTTCATCCTGCTTCTCCCCCTCAATCGCCTTTCTCGCTCTGGACGCCACCGATTCTTCGTCACCCTCAGACGGATCAGTATCGGCGGTTTGGCGGAGGCCCAAGACGGGAAGTTCGGGGACATTCTTCTTGCAGATGCCTTGACCAGCTATGCCAAGGTCCTCGGTGACCTGGTGGTGACATTTTGCATGTTCTTCGGGCCGGACACCACTAGCACATCCAAGCCAGACCGGCGGTGTGGAAAAGATTACGTCGTACCCTTGATTATCGCGGCGCCTAGCATCATTCGGCTGCGACAATGTCTGATTGAATACCTGCGAGTCCGCCGAGCGGGTCTGAAAGGGGAGAACAAGGGCGGCCAGCATCTGGCCAACGCTCTGAAATACGCGACGGCATTTCCTGTTATTATCCTGGCTGCCAAATTGAGGAACTATAACCCTCTAGAATTCTACGGGTTCAGTGAAGTTGGCCTGGCCCGGTTACTGTATCTCTGCTCCTTGGTCAACTCCTCCTATTCCTTCTATTGGGATGTCACAAAGGATTGGGACCTCACGTTCTTCTCATCCGCACGCCGCAGCACCGATCATCCTTATGGCTTACGCCGTCACCGATATTTCTCCGATCGACAGTACTACCTCGCTGTTCTAGTGGACCTCCTCCTTCGATTCTCATGGGCGTCCAGGTTCGTACCAGGGCTTCTCTGGCTCACCGAAACAGAATTCGGGTTGTTCCTGCTCATGTCGGCCGAAGTCGCCCGCCGATGGATGTGGGTTTTCTTCCGTGTGGAGGCGGAAAACAGTATGTCCCTCTGTTCACCCCTTGTTTGCGAGACAGAAATAGTTCGAGACTGACTGGTCCCCTGCAGTCCGCAACAACCATGGCCCCGCTCCAGATGACATCCTCCTGGGCGAGTTCAACGGCAAACTGGACTCCGACTGAGCCATGCTCTCAAATCATCACTCGCTTTTTTTTTTGGAGTTTATAGATGACACGATATGTATCTGCATGTAGACCGGGTTCATTGCTTTCATTACGCTTATGCCGTCCTTGCTTGATCCTCCTTCCTTAGCCCCGTGTACCCTATTTTCCCTTGTCATATTACTCTTTTCTTAATTACTTCGGGCTCTTCTATATAGTACGTTCCACAGGCGAAACGGACGGTGTCAATTGACTTTCGCGTATGTATTATATCGGCAAGAGCGTTGTGGAGCTGCGGTACACTATTGATATGTTCGTTCGGTGACTTTTGCATGTGCTTTACCAGGACACGCTCCAGGTTACTTTTCAGATCTCGTCTGAGACTCTGCCTATGTATTGACACTCACCAGGTTGGCCTAAAACAATAATATGAGCAGCCGCATGAAAGAACTTCTGGTCGAGGACATGTAAACCCTAATGACTGTCCACCCACGAAAATTATTCACAAACACCCATCGCCAGATTGAACCACAATAAGAGATGGGAACAAAGAAGATATCAACCAAGATGCTTATTCTTCAATCACAAAGATTGCCGGGGAGAAAAGATGTACAGTATATATGACACGAGTGGGACTATGCTAAGAAGAAAATCGAATAGATCAAAAATATGGGCGAGAAGAACAAAGAGCAATATATCGTCTCTCGTGGGAAATATTTCCGGCGCTTAGAGAATTAACGCCGGCTGTTTCGATTTTGTTGTTGAGGCGCATGGTTCTCGAACAGATCTTCAAGATATGCACTCGGGGTTCTTCCTTGAGGTGGTGGCGAGGACAGGTTCAACGAGCTGGTAGAACCGCCCACATAGGACTGTCGCGCAGCATGATGGGGCGATGGTTCGTACGTTGGTGTGCCGGGCGGGCTGGGGCCCGATCGCGTGCGAACGTAGCCTTGCGACTGGGGACCAAGGCCTGGAAGATCCGAGGAAGAGAAATGCATGCTGGGGTGACTGCCAGCGGCGGCACTCCCCGCGGCATAGTACCCAGCTGGGAGATAGCTGGAGCCCCGATTCCCACTCGTGTGCGCCCCTGCGGTTGGGGAGAAGAAGAGACCGCTGCTCGAGCTTGGGACCTTGGAGGATCGTGGGTTCGCATGGCTGCCGCGCTTGTTGCTGCTTAACTTGTCGAGGGAGACGGGCGGCATAGAGGCGTGAGTGTGCACTGTCGACCTCTTCTTCTTGGAGCGAAGGAGACCCTTTGACTCGGACGAGTGCATCAACGCTGCTCGACGAACCGATCGATTCACAGACCAGGCGACCAGTCCCCGCCATGCCAGAATGGCGAGTCCTACGAATCCTAAAACCGCTCCGACAGCGATAAATACGGTTCCTTCTGGCATGTCCGATTTTTGCATGTAGGGCGCATCGCCAACGGGTGGCACCGTGACAACGGGGACTAGATTGGAGGACTGGGTGGTGGAAGTGGTCGAGTCGGTGGTGGATGCGGATGTCGACGATTCGGACGTTGTTGTTGTACGCTCTGTCGTCGCGGCAGTGGTCTCCGAAGTGGTCTCAGCGGTGGTTCTGGCGGTGGTCCTTGCGGTAGTGCGTGCAGTCGTCTCAGCAGTCGTCTCAGCAGTCGTCTCAGCAGTCGTCTCAGCAGTTTTTGCGGCAGTCGTCTCCGCAGCGGTGGTGGGTTCCGTTGTAGCAGGGTCTGCCGTTGTCACAGCATCAGTCGCCTGAGGATCGGGGGCCTCCGTCAAGTGTTGGGCGACCGATATTTGCGCGAGTAGAGCGATGACGAGGACCACAAACAAAGCCATCGAAGGCTGATAGGCCTTGCGATGGCCCGCAGATAGGAAAATCATTGTTGCTATCGTTCAGTCCAGCGAGCGACAAAGACCCTGGGTAGAGGCCCAGGTCGTTCCACGGGACAGATCAGGGAAAAGGGGCTTCGCTGGATGTTGCGCCAGCAGGGTCAGGGCATCAGTTGTGCGCACCGAAGACGACAATGACAGAGTATATGACTGTCGTTATATGGTGCGATTGTTTGTCGATGTTCAGCTGGACCCTCTTCTTACACAGGCACATTAAACGCAAAGACGTGGATCTTTCTCGGATAGTCTCCACCCAAACACTGGGGCAACGACAAGGAGGACGATCGATGTGAAACAACGGTTGCCGAGAGGAGTTATGCGTAAGAAACGAAGGACTGACACCCGGATGATGAGGGTGAGCGAGCGGGTTCAAACCGGACAGCGAAGACGGCCAGAGAGAGAAGCGAGAGAGGCGAAGGAAACGATCGTTGGGAGAAGATCAGCGGACCGATGGTCGATTTGCGTTTTTCCATTTTGGTGCAATTTCTGCCTCAGGTTTCACTCTGTCAGGGAGGGGCAGCACGTGATGGCTATATATAGCTCTACTAGCTAGGTGGTACAGTAGTCAGATCGTGGTCATCTAGAAATTACTCCTCATAAGCGGGAATATCGAGGATCTTGAAGATGAGGCTGTATTCACTCAGTGTATGTGGCGATTTGCTATGGAATTCCCATTTGAACAGCGATGAATTGTCGACGGAGAGTGTGGTAAATATTTTGGTGCCTGAGGCATACGTTTCAAGAGGGATCATGCCTAAGGCACCATAACATAGTCTTGACTTTTGACCTCAGGCACGAAAATGCATATCACCCAGACATCGATAAATCTCAGCGAACTTGATCCACTAGAATGTTCTACTAGGTGGCAGACAAGGTCACGGTGCTATTGCCAAATCATAGTACGCCTCGAATCATGTATGACTTCACAAAAGGCGCAAGACAGAATAGCATTCATGGTATACAGTATCATACTCTAGAGTACTTAGAACATTGACATGGTCGCTTTATAATATACGGATGAAGCGAATAAAAAGAAGACGGAAGGAGAAATAAACGCATTTCCAATGCTAGAGAACATGTAATCAGGCCCCACTCCACTCACTGCTGCTTCTTCTGCACACTGGTAGACGTATCCTTCTCAAAGGCGGCATACGGCACCTGCAAGCTACTAAGAGCGCTGAAGCCCACATATAGAATAGAAAGACAGAAAAAGGAGGCAAGAAGTCCCATGAAAAGACCTGTAGCCAGTTAGACCCTACATTTTTCCTTATTCATAGCCTGAACGATCATGCGGTTACATACCTGGGCTGAGGTATTGATACTCTTGGAACAGAGACTTGCTCGAGGACTCATCCTCACTCGTATATGCGGAGTAATCGCGCTTAAGGTCCTGGTGAACAGGGTCGTCGTAGGGGTTGTTCTCAGAGTGATAGATGCCAGATGCGATGCCTTCATACTCCCTGGGGGATGTCGTGTAGAGAAGGGTATACTTCTTGGATGGGATCCGCTCAATAATGTCCGCGAGGAGGCCATCTACACCAAATTTAGCACACAAGCACCGCTCCCGATATGTCCACCGCGATCACGTACCGTTATCGGTGAGCTTCTGGGACCGCTCAGATCCCAAGGGAAGGACAGGGAAGTTGACGACAATAACACGAGGCTCGGCGCCAAACTCGGTCGGAGACGACCCAGCTATATAGACCCAGTTAGCTACAAGCTTCACCTATTCCCACCAGGTGCAACTCACAAGAACCATCGATCACAGTCGTCTGCGCCCCGCATTGTCTTTCCAGAACATCCTGAATCTGCTTCGGCTCCAACACGCCAGCGACCTCGTTCACCATCACGGTCGACTGAATCGCGCTGTCTTGTCCGGTCATCTTCGCGCCCAGGCGAGGAGCGGACTTGCGGGCGGCAAAATCGGAGCTATGGACGCCAGGCTGCGAAGCGATGACATAGTAGTCCGAGGGGCAAGCGCTGAGTTTTGAAGAGAGGTCTTCTAGCAGCGCGGGGGCGGTCTTGATGTGTGCGTAGCTCCCGAGGTTTCTGGACGTCAAAGTTAGTTGCTGTCATTCATGAACAGGACGCCCCGTAGTCCGGGAGAGAAGGACACGCCGTCGGCGGTGGTCACATACTCGGAAGTCGATGCAAGGAAAAAGGGAGAGGTGTCGCGGAATGCGCTGGCCGTTGCCGCTCCCAGAGCGAGCAGCGAGAAGCTGCGCAGATACATTGTGTGTGGGTTGAGCTTGTAGGGTCCCAGACGAGCGTGGTGCTGTCTGAAGGATGATGATGTTGTCTTGGAGCCAGGCTGGTGGATGGGATTGGCTTGGGGGCTTCGGAGGCGGTCGAGCCAACCGGGCTTAGCTTAGTTTCCTGCGCAAGCCCGCCGCCATGGGTGTGCATGCAACTTTTTTTTCTGACCCTCGATTTCTGCCTCTGAACACCAGATTCTATCCCAACTACAAATAATTGGAAGATAAACGTGACTGTCTCATCTTTGTTCTTCCAAGACCAAAAGTATGGGACCTCACGCCAAACGACGCAAGGTCTCCAAGGTCGAAGAAATCACTTTTGATCATACCGCCCGACAGCAATTCCTCACAGGCTTTCGCAAACGCAAGCAACAACGGATAAAACATGCGCAGGAAATCGCCGAGCAAAAGGCCCGGGAGATCAAGAGAGAAGAACGCAAAAGGGTATGTCATCTCAGCGTCCAAGTGACCGTTCACTAGTTAATCTGGAATTTTCCTGCAGATTCGCGAAGAGCGCACCGCGGAGTTCCAACGTGCGATAGAAGAGCACAAGAAACAACTGAAAAGACTCAACGAGGAGAACACGGACAGCGAAACTCCGGATTCTGGCAGTGAAGATGAGGGTGACGAGTGGGAGGGTTTCGAAGAACCCCCGGCGGTGGACTACGAAGCCGAGTATATCGACGAAGACAAATATACGACTGTGACCGTGGAGGAGATGGATGCATCCCGGGAAGGGTTACTCAAATCGCAGGCGGAAGAGGACTCCGACGAAGAAGTTCAGACGTCAAAATCCGAGGCCGACTTGCAATCGAAACAAGCGGCGGAAAAGACGAAAAAGAAGTCATCCGACACCAAGCCGAAGAAGAAGAAAAAGAAGTTCCGATACGAGAGCAAGGAGGAACGGAAGCTTGCCCGAGCGAAAGAACGCGTGTCCAGGGCGAGAAAAGCGAAGGCACGGCGCGAGCGATGATACCCCTCATACTGAACCTTACCCATGACCATTGAAATTGTCGATAATCAGACAGTATGGCAAGGACACTCGCATTAAATAAGTTCTATGTACCTGGAAGAGAAATCGGCGAAGTTCAAGGCAATTGGGACGCACGGAGACTACTGTAGATTCGCCTCAATAAGAAAATAGTAGTCACACGGTGCACAGAATAAAAAACATGTGAGAAGAAAGGCCGAACAGAACATTCCCCGAAACTCTACACATAAATCCAATCTGAAGCTCCTTAAACATTGCTTATGGAGACCTCGAGATCGTGAAGGTCCTTCTGCAGCTCGGCGTGCTTCTTTGCCATCTCCTCATACTTGCTCTCCCACTGGTCACGAGCCGCTTCGAGAGCCTGCACTTTGCGTTCGTAATGTCCAGCTTTAACGTCGGTCTGGCGGAGCCTATTGGAGAGCATCGGAGTTAGAAACTTGGTCTAAGGAGCACTTGGGGCAACGGGGGAAGGGAGGCGTACTTCTCGTTCACTTCCCGCAGATTCCGATCAGCCTCCTCAGCCTCCTCCTCGAGCACCTGCAGACGGCGCTGGAGAGCCTCGTTCTGGGTGTCGTGCTGGGCACTCTGGTTGGCAGCATCCTTGGCCTCCTTCAGGGAGGTCTCCAGTTTCTCCACCTCAGCTTCCAGGAGCTGGTTGCGGTGGTTGAGGGATGTGATCTCCTGCTCCTTCGACAAGTTCTCCTGCTCCAGAGTCTTCACCTTGGCCTTCAACTCTTCCACCTTCTCGTGGGCCTCCTCAGCCTCCAGGCGGAGGGTGTTCATTCTCTAGATCATGACGGGTCAGTCCGACGGGGTCCATGACGTGTTGGCATCTTGGGACCGCATGGAGGGGTAATGTTTTTGTATTTCTCCATCCGGTACGGTGTAGATTTGGAGGAAATCAATAGAGGGAGGAGAATACAATGCAGACGGCTGGACAAAGGCAAGGGAGATTCGGTGTGCATGTGCATTTTCAGGCAGCTCGTAAGCTACCCCGCCAGGGGTTTTTGTACGGGTAACTCACCTCCTTGATCTTATCCATGGTGGCAGAAAAGGACACAAAAGGTCGGTAACGGGAAGACAAATATGTAGAGTAGAAGTGAAGGTTGGTTTGATGGCGATTAAGAAAGGCGACCGGTTTTCGCTCAGCGAGAAACCAGAAGGTAGAGTGGTGGTGGAGGAAAGAAGATGGTGGAGGAGAGAGTCTCAGTGAGGGAGGTGATTAGTGTCGTCCTTGCCTGAGCGGTCAGCCTGTAGGAGGTACCTTTTCCATAGTATGGATGCATGTACACCCCCTAAACTAGTCTGGGTGCTAGTGGTATTATTGGGAAGGCGAGACTGCGAATCACGCCTAATAATAGCAAGGTTCCTGCGGACTTTACCATACCGCCTCTCCTCAGTGGAGATCGAGAGACTTCCGACTGTGTAAATAACGCATCAACTGGGTATAGCCCATACAATACGCTTATGTCATCCGCCGCCCGCCCATGGTAGTGGTGTTGCCAAATGAGATCGCCAACTGGTCCATCGTCTCCACGGGCAACCGTTGACAAAATACCTACACGCCGCATCGCGTCCGTCTCAGTGCAATCTAGAACTCAATCCTAACATACCATCACCAGGCTTGCATATCTCACCCTCCAACCCCCTCTCACGGCCAATCCAAATATTGAAAAACGCGTCGATTCTACCGTCTGATCTCTCGACTCCTCCACGGTCCCAACGCTGGTATATCAGCCCTGTGGTGGTCGCGTATCCAATACCGTCACGATGCTGGCCTTCCGAGACCAAGAGAACTTGGTGCATGCCCACCAGACTGCCGCTGCTTCCAAACCCCTGAATCAAGGTACCACCAAACAACTCCAGCCGAGAACCCCCGGGGCCCGAGCTCCCAAGACACCGTTCAAAGTTCCGTTGAATGATGAAAATGATCCATTGGCTTTTGGAAAGAGGACCGTGAAAGGGACCGGGAAGGGAACGGTGAAGCTCAAGGAGAACGCCAAACCATCTGTTAAAGATGCCTTCGTCACTCCGGCTGGTACGCATCAAAGTCCAACCACCTTGAGGACATGTCCATGATCAATTCACAAGCTAACTTGTAGCAGCAGATCCTCGTCACCGTGCCCCGCTGGGTATGAAGACAACCAATGCCAAAGCTAAAGGCTTACAAACTCCTGCGCCGCTGGGAGGGACTATAAAGCCCGAAAAGTCTGGCAAAAGAGCCTCCACGCAGAGAGTCAAGAAATTCACTCCCTTGGTGGAGCAGAGCAAACCTGAAGTGCAGACGAAAGAAGTGGAAGATGACGTACCGGACATTGAGTACATGCCGCCCAAGCCTCAGGGTGAGATCACCTAAGCACAGCTTCGAATAGAGCTATTGTCTAACTTGACGCAGAGCTTCCCGATATCCCCGATGACATCACATACGACACTACATTCCCGCAATTCCAGCCTAAGAACATGGCCTTGGGGTTGGAAAGTGTGTATGGAGACAACGAGATTGGAACCGATGGTCTCACAAAGCGGGAACGGAAGCTGCAGGAAGACTCAGTGGCATGCGACAAGATGATGGATGAGATGATTCTCAGACAGGTGGAGAGCATTAGCTTTGAAGAGCCGGACCATAGCCTGCATGGGTCTCCTGTGGAAGAAGCCCCCAAACGCCGCGTCGGAACCAGGCGAACCAGAGTCACGCCGAGCAGTTCAAAGTACACCAGCAATATCTCCACGGTTCGAGCCCGTGATGCTGCTACTGCACTGTCGGGAACGCGCAGCCGGTCTGTGGCTATTCCCAAACCCAAACCCAGAGTCGCTTCCTCCCTGTTTGCGTCGAAGAAGCCTCGTGCTCCCACCAACCCATCCACCATGCGGAACACAGCCGCGGCTGCCACTTCCCGGACCACCGTCGGTTACACCAAAGGCCGTGATGTGTCGGCAAAGCTGCATGGCAAGCCGGCTGTCGCGCCGGAACCGCCTGCGCCGCAGGGCATCTTTTCCACCGAGACCTATCTACGACCGGAAGGAACGCCGCCGCTCGAAAGCGATCTAGCCGATCGGTTCCCGGGTTCGTTTGGACTTGATCATGAAGTGGAGTTGCTTCCCACTTATGAGGAAGATGAGGAAACACAGAACTTCCAGCTCACCCTGTGAGATCTCCTGCAGCCTCACAGATTCCTTAATGACGTTATGGATTAGTGTATTTGTACTTTGTTCTGGGGACCGGACCAACAGGACATGATAACATGGGGCGTTTTTAATGTTTATATGTGAACGATCGCGAGGATCTGTATAAGTTTTAGCGGGTGTTATTATTATTTATTATGATTTTTCGGGATATACATCTCAGTCGCGACCACATCCAAGGAACAGGAGATTGAGCGGCGCCGATCAGGGATGTTTCAGGGACAATGGGCGCAAGAGTCGGGACCCAAAGAAGCCTCGGAACTGGGTGATTGGGAGCTCGATGATTGGAACTGGCGCATATGAAGGACCCTCTTTCTTGGCGCAATACGTACGACCTTAGTGCTTCCTTAGCTATGAAGCCCACGGCCGTTCTGTACCTGGATCCATGCGAAGCCATCCCAGTTATTGATCTTCACCGCTACACCCGCACTGCAATCTGGATCTGATCTGAATACTCAAGAAAATAATTAACACGTAGCATGGATTGCTAGAATTGGGAAATAACCTATTCGTAATTGAATCATCAATCACAATCAGAAGGATACTACTACGTACCTAGGTACTGCCCGTCGAAACAAAGACCGAGCGTTGGGCTGATCCCACAAGCAAACCGAGCAAACCGTCATCCTCGAGCTTCTCCTGACCTTTTCTGCTTCTTCGCTCCTCCTCCTCCCTTCTCCCTCTCAACCCTCCCTCTCTCCCCCTTTTCTTCTTCCTCTTCCCCTCTCCAACCCAATTCGTCATGGCTGAGACGAAGATCCATCCTCAGTCCCCTGAGGACTTCGAGTTCATCGAGACTCCGGCTGCCTCATGTACGACTCCCCACGAGGATTGCGGTGTGCGCACGACGTCGGTAAGTCGGCCAGTTTGGAAGCTCCGTTGGGATCAACATTCGCTCAGGCTCCTCCTTCTCGTCCCATCCCCCCCTGGAGCTGGTGCAATTGAGTCCCGAGACATGTCGCATGTTCGCAAACTGACCGTTTCTTTTCGCCGGCACGCAGTATCCCGCCATCAAAAATGCCCCCGTCCCCGCCGATGCCGCCGGCAGTGATAGCTTCTCCAACATCCTTCTCTTCGCCCTGCTCTTTCTGGTTCCTTGGTACCTCGCCCGCCAGGTGGGTGGTGGTTTCTACACCACCATCTTCTTCGCCATCTTCACCACCATCCCCATCCTGATGGCCTTCTGGTCCGTGGCTTCTTCCATCTCTCCCCGCAAGAACGAAAAGGCCAAGTACGCCGGCCGTCCAGTCGAACACTACCTCCACTTCCACAGCGAGCATGACCGCGCTACTTACCGTGGCAAGAGCAAGATTCCCATGGAGGTATTTTACGAGAAGTACTTCAATGGCGAAGTGGACTTCAAGATGGATGCTCTGGAGGCTCTCGAGTTCAGACACGATTGGGCCAACTTCCGCTTCACTATGGGTCTCTACAAGCATTTCCTCTTTGGTTTCATCCCCGAGCTTCTGGTGCACTCCCGTTCCCAAGGTAAATACCTGCCTGGTGCCTTCGCAAAAAGGTCTATGTCCACTGACGCGTCATAGATGAGGAGCAGGTCCGTGACCACTACGACCGCGGTGACGACTTCTACGCTTGGTTCTTGGGTCCCCGTATGATCTACACCTCGGGTCTGATCAGTGATGTCAACCGGGAAGAAACCCTGGAGGAGCTCCAGGACAACAAGCTGGCTACTGTCTGTGAGAAGATTGACCTCAAGCCTGGTGACACCGTCCTCGATCTCGGCTGCGGCTGGGGTACTCTCGCCAAGTACGCTTCCGTGCACTACGGTGCTCACGTCACGGGTATCACGCTGGGTCGCAACCAGACCGCTTGGGGTAACAAGGGACTTCGCAACGCCGGCATTGAGGAGTCTCAGAGCCGGATTCTGTGCCTCGACTACCGCGATGCTCCCCGCTGCGACGGTGGCTACAAGAAGATCACTTGTCTGGAGATGGCCGAGCACGTCGGTGTGCGTCACTTCACTTCCTTCCTCTCTCAGGTTTACGATATGCTCGACGACGACGGTGTCTTCTTCCTGCAGATCGCTGGTCTCCGCAAGTCTTGGCAGTACGAGGACCTCATCTGGGGTCTGTTCATGAACAAGTACATCTTCCCCGGTGCCGACGCTAGCACTCCTTTGGGCTTCGTGGTCGACCGTCTAGAGGCCGCCGGTTTCGAAATCAAGGCTATTGACACCATCGGTGTGCACTACTCCGCCACCCTCTGGCGCTGGTACCGCAACTGGATGGGCAACCGCGAGAAGGTGGAGGCCAAGTACGGCAAGAGATGGTTCCGCGTGAGTATTGCCATGTCCTGAATAACATGACCCCCTGCTGATTGATCCATACCCTCCAGATCTGGGAGTACTTCCTTGCTTACTCCACCATCACCTCCCGCCAGGGTGGTGCCACTTGCTGGCAGCTCACCCTCGTCAAGAACATCAACTCCACCCACCGTGTTGAGGGTATCAAGACACAGTACGGTCTCAACGGCGCCCGTCAGGCTGCTATCGAGAAAGTCGGTAACGGCGCTGTGCCCAGCGCTCACGTCGCCACCAAGGCGTAAATACCGTAATGTCTATCGACACCGGTCTGTGAGGTGTCTTCCACTGTTGTGGTGTTGATTGATCACAGAATAGACCGGCGTATATTGACTTGTGTTGTCTCTTTTTGTTGCCCAATGGATTCCTGCACCCGCAGACCAGTTGGAACGGAGAGAATGAAGTATTTGTCTAGCGCTTCTTGTGTCATGGTGCAAACGGACTTATTTTGCAGGGGGACGTCAGGAACGTATGCTTGCACTGGATTCGATTTTATGTACGATGATTCTGATTTCTCTGTCTTGTTGGTTCGTGGAGTGACAAGGCAGGGGTATAATGGCTATCAGAAGACATGTATTAACGAGAATAGAGAACATGATGTGTGATTGGTCTCATGACGGATTTTTCTTTTCCGTTGAATATTACGTCTATTCGTGGAGTAAAAGCTCTCTATGAAATGAAATTTGAATATGCAATGCTGATAAATGCGCTATGTACAGGTCATATGCTGGGTATCGATTTAGTCAATTCGCTTGTAGAGCTTGGCCTTGCTGCCGCCGGCCGAGCAGCACGACGCAGTGGTGGCAGGTTCAGCATGAAGCGTGGATTTGTTGAAGGACTGGGTGGATGGCGGTACATCCAGGGCAGGGTTCTTGGTAAAGAAGCCGTCAGGGCGGAGCATGACGCTGATGCGCTCCATGGGCATGACAGGGAAGTCCTCGACACGAGGATTATGAGTCAGACCAAAAGCTAGAAAGAAGCAGAGTTAGTCTCATCGCGTCAAATTCAAGAGCCCATGGTTTGTAGCTTACAGTGCCAGAGAACCACGTCTTCGTTCTCAGTGTTGTCCTTGCGTTGGACCCAGGTTTCCACACCGTTGGCCCGTCGGCTCTGGTTAGTGAACTCGCCGGCAGCGAACAGTTCATCGTCCTGATACTTGGTCACCCAGATAGGCTTGCTGGCGAATTCAGCTCGTTGGTGACCAATTGCGTTCTTGCTCATGATGATCATCTGGCTAGGGGCCGCGTGGAGCTTGTAGGCCACGGGCTTGTAGGTAATGGGGTTGACCACGCTGTCATTGCGGATCTTGAAGACACGGTGGCGATTGATATCAGTCTCCGCGCTTGCAGACTGGGAAATGACCGTCTGCTCCGTGGTGTAACCCACGAGGTAGGGGTTCTTATCGTCTTCCGGGAGGGGCACGCTATCCTCATAGTAAACGGTGTTCTTGAACCCATCGATGGCTGGGTCGACGCGGAAAGAGAACATGTGCTGATGAAAAGGTGCCATAACTCCAGGGCCGACATTCGTTCCCCAGGGAACAGTCTCTCCGTTCTCGTTATCGAAGGGGACGGTCGACAGGATTCCAGTGGCGCGGACTTCGAGCTCCACATTTGCAGCCTGATCGAGAATGAAAATAAAGATATACTCATAGTTTGCAACCGTGCAGATCATTTGGATATGGAGTTGACGGTTGCGAGAAACGGCGGCGGCACCGGTTCTGTAGTTGGTGTGCTTGTACTGCAGGCCGTTGTCTACCTCGTGCATGCAGATAACATTCTTCAAGAGGACCGGGTTACCCTTGGAATCGGCACGGTAGCCGTCAAAGTATTTGATGTGACCCAGGCAGTCGCATCCAAGAGAGAGTTGGTTGGCGTTGATACCAAAACCGCAGTCTCCGACATCGAAAGCCTGCTTGCGGTGATACGGAGCGCGGGGGTCTAGGAGGTTCGTTAGTGCAAGATCATTTGGATTACTCGTTTGCCACACTCACCTCCATAGGGAACCGTCATCTCTGACACGGAGAGACGGTAGAAGACGTTGCGGCCGTCATACGTCAAGTTGTAGAGAACCATTCCCTCTCGGTTATTGAACCCAACGCGGAAGCGCCACTTCTGCCAATAGACCGAGTTACCATCCACGGAGAAAGACGGGCCTTCGGGCTGCTGGACAATGTATGGCTTGAGATCCGTTCGGAGCGGCGTATCCAAAAGATCATGAGCATACTGAATGGCCTTCACTGGCTTCCACGGCTGAGTTTCCGTGGTTTGGGTGTCAACTCCATCGGGGAGATAGTCAATGCGAACCAACTCCCGGGTGTGGCCATCGAAGACGGGGCAAAATTTGCAGGGGAGAGAGTAATGGTTATTCTCTGGATGGTCCACGGCGACCATGTACATGAAACACTGGAACAGACGGCGCTTCTCGTCGGAATAATCGGAGCCGTACATCCAAGGATCATTGCAGACGGACATGCCCGGGGGGAGTTTGAGCTTCTCAATCTCCGCCAGCACGGCGGGGTGCTGCATGCACAATTTTTCGATGTCCGCCAGCTCATCTACGTCCATGGGTGGCTGTTATGGTGGGGTTAGCGAGGGAGCAGATAAGATCCGGTGACTCCATTAGCTTACCTGGACGCCCTCCGGCAGTTCCTTCAAGTAAACGATGGATCGCGTGTCGGCATTAATCAATGCCTTGCAGCAGACTTTGGTGTCGAGACGATGGAAATAGGAGTACAAGAGACGAGCTGGCCGCGATGGGAGCGGTTTCCCAAGGCGCTCTGCCTCGATATATGGAAGTACATCCTTCTTGATAGGTTCGTGGGTGTCAATGCGGTTGTAGCGAAGTTTGACGCCCGGTAGAGCTCCCTCAAGGATCCTCACTGCAAGCTGGATCTCTTGGGGGGTGACGGGATCAAATGGATGAAGGTTCACCATGGTTGCCCCGGGGCGGTATGGTAGATGTCGATTCGTGTGGCGAGTGAATAAAAGGGCGCCCCGAAAGACGTGGAGACAGACAGATAGGGTCTATTCTAGAGATCTGCCACGGCGGAGATAGAGACGGAAAGGAATGAAAGGGTCGCAGGACGAAGAGCAGCCGAAGGAGGGCTTATATAGCTTGATGGTGTCTGTATCATATCTACCTTACTCCGGGGAGAAGTATCGCCCATCCGTATGGGTCTGGATGGACTTGCCATTTTGGGCGACGGCTCTTTTGTGGGGCGCGTTTATGGCGGTTCTTGTGGAGTTCGCTTGATGATTTCCATTGCCATTCCCATTACTCACGCTTTTCTTAGGTGATGGGAACTGGTATCGTCGTTTCCATTGGATCAGGAGGGTCGTCTTCGTGGGTTGTAGAGACCCGCGACGAGTCAATAATGGATGAGGCGGTATGGGACATCAGTCGAGTCTCGTGAGCCTTTTGGGTCGGAGGCGTGATAAGGGTCCTGCGACAGAGCTGAATGTACCCAGGGCGTTTCCAAGCACTAGCCCAGGGCTTGTAGGGTCATTGATCGACTGTGCAGAAATCCATGAAATCGGCCTAAACAACACTCCCAAGGGAAGGTCACGTTGTATGTTGAGGGAGACGAGGGGAACCCCAGATCGGATGGCGATAAGTGGGAGGAGATGAGGGGAACCGCCGATAAGGGCGTGTCTTTTGCTCCTTTCGGTATAGCGGCGGAGTCTTGTCCGCTTGTCCTCCTCTTTCTCTTCTGCTTTCTCTGTCGCAAGTTCATCTTTCTCTCTTTAGGAACACCTTTGTTGCTTGGTCATTTAGGCTATTCGGTCTGGTGCTTTCGGTATGTATCTTGCAATCAATCCCTCGACCGCGCACTGACCCTTCTGATAGGTATTAGTCCTAGTAAACCGTTGCGCCTTGTATATATTATGTGACCGGAGACATCGTCCCATCATGTCCACCACCACAACTACAACGTCCATCATTGACTTCTCTCCCACTACACACCCCCAATCCCAACCCAGGAAGAGGTCGCGACGAGAAGGCGCAAAATGGACGCGATCTGGCTGTCTAACCTGCAAAAGA
This sequence comes from Aspergillus aff. floccosus IMV 01167, assembly GCA_001931935.1. Lineage (NCBI taxonomy): Eukaryota > Fungi > Ascomycota > Eurotiomycetes > Eurotiales > Aspergillaceae > Aspergillus > Aspergillus aff. floccosus IMV 01167. Next base: position 491,545 of record MSJE01000298.1, read on the forward strand.
CGTCGCAAGCGCTGCGACGAAGCGAAACCCACGTAAGAGAGACTACACCTGCGATTTTAGCAATAGTAATAGCTGACCCTGCAATAGTTGCCGTACATGCAACAGATTAGGCTTAAGCTGTGAAGGGTACGGTTCCATGTGGGCAGAACCCCTCAACCCGTCCGCACAAGTTTTCCGACAATCCTCGGCCTCAAAACGTCGGCGCACCAGTTTATCGCCTACTGTCTCAACATATTCACCGGTTTCTTTTGAAGATTTCTCTCCGGTGTCTACCTCTTCCCCCTATCTTCCCCCTTCTCCCTCATCGTCCGAATATGGCGCCATACAAATTCGCTCTCCATCCGTCGAAAGCACTGACTTTACCGATCTCAACGAGTCTCTTTTCGAATTCAAAAAGCTCGACGAAGTGACTGTGGTTTTGCCTAGTCCTACGGGTAACATCAGTCATTTGTCAAACATTGAATCACACTATCTGCAATACCATATGGAACACGGTTCCAAGCTTTTGGCCAACCTCGAAAACGACGAGAACCCCCTGCGGTCATTGATCATCCCAAGAGCGCTGTCATCCCCGCTCTTGATGAAGGCTCTCTGTGCTCTGTCTGCAATGCACTTTGCCAACAGATCGCAAAATAGCCTGTGCGCACAAAACACCGCCGCCGATTACTACGTGCAAACGCTGAGCGGGCTGCGATCAGTGCTTGCAGGAAATCCCGGCGGCGCTCTGCCGGATGAGTCGATAATAGCAGTTGGGCTACTGATAAAGTACGAAATTGTACGGGGCAGTGTGCAACAATGGTCTGTGCATCTGGATGCCTTGGAAAAACTACTTATCTCGCGTGGTGGATTTGCCGCTTTTGATCGGGATACAGCGGAATTTCTCTGGGGACTGTAAGAAAATCCACGCTCAGGTTCATTGAGGGGGATCAACTGATGATTTACAGGCTTGTATACGCCCAGAATATCGCCAAGATCACCAATCGGGGCCGAACCACTCGTCGTATCCCCGGTTCGGAAAACATGACTCTGACGAAGCTAGATATTTACGTTGGGTACACAGAAGACATTATTCGAATATGCGCTCGAATTGCCGATCTACCGACGCTGAGCCACGATCCTGTGGCTTTCGGCGTCGAACTCCATTCAATGTGAGTTTTACCTTTCATAATGCCAAACCTGTAGGCTCATTATCCTCCCAGAGACGCGGCCCTTCACGACTGGACACATGAAAACACGCAATGTATAATACCGAAAGGCATCTCCGAGGACACTCTGTTTCGGCTGCAAATGGTAGCCGAATGTTTCCGCGACGCGGCATACATCTATCTCCATTCGACACTCGAACGGATGGTTTCAGGGACGGGCAATCTGATTTTGCCGTCCTTGTGGTCATCATTCATCTCGGTAACCAAGTCAGAGGCTGTGCAACGATGTCTAACAAGAATCGAGTCTTTGCCCCTGGACGAACACTGCGAATACTCCGCCCTCACATTCCCATTGTTCATGTCTGGTTGTGAAACCGCCAACGATGCGGACCGGGAATGTGTCTTTGAGTCTTTGGGTAAACTCGAGGTCAATTTTGGCATTGGTAACGTCAAGCGCGCAAAAGAGCTTTTACGTCTTCTCTGGGATGGAGAGAGGAGGCATTGGATGGATGTCTTGGAGGAGTTGGGATGGAACCTGATCGTCGCCTAGTAGTAGGACTCGTGTGTGTCAACTCGTTGTTTGAGATACCCCACTATTGATAGCCTCATGATATTGGAAAACAAGTCTACTCGTGGCAGGTGTACTGAACCTCGACCTGCATTCTTGTGTATCATCTCCGAGGGGTAAAGTCCGTTTCGTCGCTTGCAGCGCTCCTCGCACTAAACCACTAGTTAGTTCAGGTAACCCACATACATCCCCTCATGGATGCCTCTCTTCTTCATCCATAGAAACTAGCCCCTCCTTGCACATTGCCTTGACCGAACAACCCAGAACCATACATACTATACCGTACCTTGTCCAATCTCACACCACATTCTACACCACAATGTCATTCACCCGAGAGCACCTCCAAAGCCTCCCGGCCAGTTTCTTCACCGCAGTCGACGACCGAGACCTCGAGCGCGTGGCGTCGCACTTTGCCCCGGACGCCACGCTGACGGTGCATACGGGCCCGGCCACGTTCACGGGCGCGGCGCAGATCAAGGAGATGTTTGCCGGGTTCATCGCCAGCTCCAAGACCATGTCCCACGAGGTGGTGAGCGTCGTGGTCGATGAAGTGCGTGGAACGGTCGCGACGCAGCAGCGGTATGTTGGCGTGCTGGCCGATGGGACGCAGAATGATATGTTTAATTGTAACTTTTTTGAGGTCGGCGAGGATGGGAGGTTCAAGAAGGTGGATATTTGGATGGCGGGGGTGAGTCCTTTGAAATAGATATCTTGGATCTGCTCCGGATGCATCTACTCCTGAGGGTGATCTGATGTGACGCTGAATATATTATATGTACATATCGAAATGGCTGAGCTACTCATGTCGCTTCTACCGTTATGATGGTGATGCAAATGATCCTGGGTATATTCACTCATACTACTAGCCAGACTAAGAATGGATCGAAATGAATACCGATTACTCCAACCCGTTTGACGCATCAAGGCAGACGAAACAAATTACTACACCTCAACTTAATCCCATATTAACTTCATCGCCCAGCCCCATCTCGCGTTCAGCTCGCTCAATCCCCCCCGTCGCCCGAGACCCCCATCGGTCCAAGTGGTCGTGGGCGTGGGAGAGCTCCTTCTCTCGAACACTCAAGCTGTCACTGTGGGCACCGCTTCCATGCACACTCCCTTCCCCCCCGTAGCTGACGCTCTGACTTGAACTGCGCGAGTTGCTGGACCATTTGCGCGAATGCGATGGGATGCTAATCGGTCTGGAGGCGAGGTTCCCGGATGAGCTATAACTAGGGCCAGAGGTTACTTTTCCGAGCTCAAGCGAGGGATCATGGTTGGAGGCGGGAAGTGCGGAGGAGACGCTGCTTTTGTCGCTTACACTCTTCGAACTCCCGAACCACCGTCGTCTCCGGGGCTTGGAGGACGAGATCGACGGGGCCAGGCTCTCGGAATCAGCAGCATCGACTGTTGAAGCGTCAGGGTTGCCGGATTCTTGGTCCTTGTCTGTTTCTTGTGCCAGTGCCTGGGTTAAACCGGACAGGGGCTTTCCCGTGGAGCTGTCGATCTCGATCAGCTCCGCGTCGCGACACCACCGTCTACGACGGGTGTATCGATCCCAGCCATCCTGGCCGCGACGGCCGTCGTTCCACTGCGTTGTGTTGATGATTAGAAAGATCGTCCATTTGAACGCCGGAGAGAGAAAGAAAGGCTCACCTTGTTATCGTAGTAGACCCATCCGCCGCCGTCGGTGGATTTGGTATCGGCTTTCTCGGTGGCGCCGTCTCCCCCGTCGATGCGCCATTCGCTTCCTTCCACCCACCGCCATTTTGCGTTTCCGCTTTGGACCTGCGGTAGCTCAAAGTCGTCCTTGGATGGGACTTGGTTGAGATGCTCGTCGGTCCATGCGGCACGCTCCGATGGGAAAAGGGAGTAGGTCCACCCGATCCCAAGCCATCGACGCTGGTTCTCATACAGGACGAAGGTGAAGCGAACGCCGGAGGAGTCACCCCGTCGCCGGGTGGCAATGCTCGCGGCATGACCGTGGCTTTGGGTGAGGAGAGACTTGGACTTGTCCACCGTCAGGGAGAAGGAGAGCCCGGTGATCATGGAGCAGATCCGACGGATGGTCAAGGATCGCCACAGGATCACGCGGGCTACTCGGGCGGGACGGGAGTGATAGGTGAGGATGATGGTACCCAGAATAAGGACGACACGACGGGTGGTGATTAGACGTAATGGGGGTAATGTCAGAGCAATCCAGACGGGGGTAACGAAGAGAATCCGGAAGAATAGAGTGGTGAGGGCTGGACGGGTCGTTGCGGACGTCGCGGTCCGCTGGGTGGATAGGAAATCGGTCAGTTCCAACAACGGCTCCAACAGGATGTTACAGCGGGTCGTAAAGACGCGCATGGATTCCACGATCTCGTCCAAGCTGTCATGATGATACAGGGATCCATCGGAAGGACCTCGCTGATGATCGGACGTTTTCTTCTTGTTCTCATTGGCGACGGTTCGGGACGAAGATAGTGGGGAGTATCGGCGCCAGTACATGCCCAAGATCAGACCGATGACGACCAATAGTGGGCCGGCCCATAAGATGATGGCATCGCCGTAGAGGACGAGGGTCCAGAAGCTGGCGAGGAGCAAGAAACTCTGCCAGGCATCGCCGGTGGACCAGGTGAGCAAGCCCACGAGTTTATTGAGCGGGAGGATGAATGGGTGCGAATAGGCCAGAGCTCGGGTGACAGGAGGTGGAGTCGAGACGAGGAGAGGCGATTTGCGATGAACGATGATGCTAGAGCGCTGCCGGGAGGTCAAAGAGGAACCGGAGATGGTGGATGGAGAAAAGGCAGCGACCGTCGGAGGCTGAGAATCAGCATGGTCCTGCGAGTAGGTTGAAGGGGCCATGGAATCTATCCACGGAAGATCGTCTAGACGGCATCAGTAGGAGTACGGGGGGGTGGTGGATGGAGAGTGGGAGAGAGATACCGAGAGCTGCCATCCAACAGAGACGTCATATGTATGCAGCAAGGTCATTGCGGGCGGTGAAGACCGGAGACCAAGGGGAAGAGAGCGAAGAAAAAGAGAAGTAGAAGAGATTTAAAAGCACAGCTTTGGGGGGGGGGAAGAAAGAGAGGCAGAGCTGATCGCCGTCATTCCCGCGGGGGGAAAAGCGAAGTTCAGGTTGAACCGAAAGATGGAGAACATGTGACTGGGGAGCTACCTAGGTAAATAGAGGGGAGTGGACTTTTGTATCTATGATTGTATTTAGTATTGAATTATGGAATCATTCTATACTGTCTCTCTTCTATGTCTCTACTTTATCCGACATATTACCTATATTGTAATTGTTGATGCTATTCATACTGTCCTATTGTCCTATTTGTATACTATATAATCTGTTGTATGATGATGCTGTTGGGATTGGAACCCACGCTAAACCCTTTCGGGCCTCCCGAATTTTCCCTTTTTTCCCCTTCGAAACGCTTCCATCCATGAATTCACCTTCTCTCTCCTTCACGTCTGTCGCTCTCCACCTCCACCCGTCATGGTACAGTCTTTCTCTCTTCTCACTTTGAAGTATCGCAATCTAACTTCTTAGGCCCATCGTATCGTCTCTCAAGTCGTCGTCACCGGCGCCCGTGTGTTCGGCCGCGCTTTCGCCGAAGCCTACAAACAAGCCTCCGCCTCGTCCAAGTACGCCGCAAAGAATGGGAAATCAGGAAACTCGTTCGCGTCGTCCGGTCTGTCCCTCGATGAGGCCTGCAAGATCCTCAACGTGAAGCCTCCGCAGGGTGGCGAGACCAACCTCGAAACCGTGATGGAACGATTCAAAAAGCTTTTCGACATCAACGATCCCAAGAAAGGCGGCAGCTTCTACCTACAGTCCAAGATTCTTCGTGCCCGGGAAAGAATAGAAATGGAGGTCCGACAAGCCGAGCGCAAGGCTGCCCAAGAAAAGGAGCTGAAAGAGGGTTGGAAGCCCAAGGTGTACAAGGACCGGTGAACTCCGTGAGCTCTACGGCACTCTCCCATCGACCGATGGGGATTCTCTTTCTGTTTGTTTGCAGCATAGCATGGCGTTTCTCTGGTTGGGTTGGAAAGAACGTGTTAGAATTCGTTTCGCCTGCGTCGGTTTGCATTGACGGGGACGATAGATCCTCGCGTCCAGGCATGGAACGAAAAGTGAAGGATACCCTCCTGTCGACGATTTCTCCACTCCTGTTAGATGTATTATAGTGAGCCTGGTGACTGAGTGTATAAATACATGTTGGTATATCAAAGTTGTGTGACACTACACTGCCTACACTGTAGGTATAGATAGATACGCGAGGCAAATGGAATGTTCCACCAGAGTATCTGCAGGATCGCCGCCGAACATCCAACATCCGATCCAACAATGAAAACTCTCCATCTCATCAGAATGCGCAGAATCTCTCGGCCTCGGCTCCACCATTATTTTAGGAGCAGTAATGTCCGATGAAAAGATCAAAAGGCTAACCTGACCCGGCCATGGTGCAATCGGGCGGCGGAACTTGGTTAGAAATCAGAATCCCCGCCACTATCTCCGATCCTCGTCCACCATCCGAAATTCTCTTCTTGCACCATGTCGCTGTGATTCTACCGAGTGCAATCCTCTCCTCTCCGTCTGTACACTGTCGCTAGGGGCGTCGCTATCCCCAGCTCCTCTCTTTCTGCCCTTCACCTCCCGTCGACCACACAATGGGCCGACCTTCGCTGCCGTTGTCGGCGAATCTGCCGCCACTCATCATGGGCACCGCGACCTTCAACTGGCAGTACAACGCGGACCCCTACGCATTGCCGTCCACGGAGCTCGTCCACCGCGCGCTCTCCAGCGGCGTGCGCGCCTTTGACACCTCGCCATACTACGGCCCCGCCGAGGAGCTTCTGGGCCGCGCGCTGGCCACCGACTTCGTCCAGACCAACTTCCCGCGCTACACCTACCGGCTGCTCACCAAAGTTGGTCGCGTCGCCGGCTCGGCCTTTGACTACTCGCCCGAGTGGGTGCGGCACAGCGTGCGCCGCAGCTTGCGCCGCCTGCACACCCCCTACCTCGATGTGGTGTACTGCCACGACGTCGAGTTCGTCACGCCAGACGAGGTGCTCGCGGCCGTCCGCGAGCTGCGCCGCATCCGCGACACCGACGGCACCATCCACTATGTCGGCATCTCGGGCTACCCAGTGGACGTGCTGTGTGACCTCGCCGAGATGATCCTCCGCGAGACCGGCGAGCCCCTCGACGCCGTCATGTCCTACGCCAACTTCACCCTCCAGAACACGCGCCTGCGTTCGCTCGCGCTCCCCCGCCTGCGCGCCGCCCGCGTCGACGTCGTCCCCAACGCCTCCCCGCTTGCCATGGGCCTGCTGCGCCGCGAAGGCGTCCCCATCGGCAGCATGGGCGACTTCCACCCGGCCCCGGACGGCCTGCGCGCCGCCACCCACCGCGTCGCTGCCTGGCTCGACGAAGCCCACACCGAGAAGCTCGAGGTCGTCGCCATCCGCTTTGCCCTCGAGTCCTGGCTGCGCCATGGCGCCCCCGCCGGCGCCCTGGGCCCGCCCCTCGCCCCGGCCCCGGACGCCGACCCGCGCTTCCTCTCTGTCGCCTCCATCGGCACCGGCTACCGTCTCGGCGTGAGCGTCATGGGCGTCAGCTCCCTCGACGAGCTCAACGAGACCCTGCGTGTGTGGCACAGCATCATTGACGGACTCGAGAATAAGGACGACGACGAGGAGGAGGAGCACGATGGCGACAAGCCCGCCCCGGACGCGATCCCCACCCCGCAGGACGGCCTCACCGACCGCGCCTGGTCGAGCGCGCGTCGCACCCACATCGCCGACCTCGCCCGCCAGATCCAGACGCTGCTCGGCCCCGACTGGGTCGATTACACCTGGGCTAGTCCCGGGCCGGGCTTCGTCAATACCCTGCCCGCGGAGCATGTCGCCCTGCGCGAGAAGCTGGAGACTGCGCCGTTGAAAATGCAGGAGAATGATGAGCCAATGATTACGCCGCCGCTGGATGCCGTTGATACCAAGATACCCGTTGCTACTGCGCCGCCTGACGTGACTTTATAGATTCGATTGCTGTCCTTTTATCGGAGGCTGTTTCATGCTTTCTCCTTGTTTCTGTATGCGGTGGGAACAGCGTCGTTTCGACCAGCCATGTTTAACGATTGATGCATGATTTGTATATACAGGATACTTGTATCCACTCTCGCTCTGAGCGAAAAGCGAATGCAAATACTAGTCTGCCTGCATGCACTGCGTCCCGCTCCCTAGCCATATCCGCATCCTCTCCAAGCACTCGCGTATAGCGCTTCCTCGGTGAGAAAGAGGTGGAAGGGAAGATCGCAGGACGAGCCGTGACGGCCCAGTCCCGAACTGTACCATTCAGAATTCTGGTCTCGTTCTAATGAGCAAGGCCGGCTGTTTTGCAGGCAAGACACCGGCCTGTGTCTCCACATAAGATGTAAAAATGGTTCGCTCCTGTCCTGATGCGCGTCAGCACTGTGTGTAATAGAGTCGAATGAAGGTGATGGAAAATCACCAACCAGCATGTCCACCCACAAACATCGGCCTAGCCTGGTCTATTAGTAAAACATTGATCAACAGAGACAAACATCACTCATCACGCGGTAATTCAATTGCTCCGATCTAAACGCAGACAAACCCGCCACACGACGCCATCTCGTTCTAACCATGAGCCGACAAAATTGGGTATCTGATGCAAGGGAAAAACAAACGAAGATACTGTACAAAACCAATGCCGCCAAAGAGAATACACAAGGCTCGGACTACGTCAGTCCGTGGCGTTGGCGTTCTGCGCTTTCTCGTTCTGCGCTTTCTCCCGGAGCGTCAGGTCCCGGTCCATCGCGGACTGGGTCTTGTAGCCGCCAAGGCTGAGGGCTTGCTCGTTGCTGATCATCTCAGGGATGGATGCGATGTCCGGACGCAGCTTCTTCAGCCGCGCGGCCCGGTCGCGCGAGGCCTGGTGCTTTCTTTGCAGTTTGGTCATTCGCTCTTTGGGCTCCTGGGGAGGTGGCGGCGGGTTCGACGGTAGCGGTGGTGGTGGAGGGGGAGATGCTTGCGGCGGAGGCGGAGGAGTGGACGCCCGGCGGTATTGGGCAAATCGTGGGTGATGCTGGAACACATCGCGCAGTTGCCATCTCTGCTCCGTGTATTCGTCGTAGTTGGCTGCGATAATGCATTCCAAGATGCTGCCGTCGGCGTTCCCGGACAACCCCATGGAAACCATGCGCTGCTTCAGCGCACGGTAGGCTTGAGAGAAAGAATCGAAGATCAGGGAGATTTCTCTGGTTCCGCCTGAGATGTCGTTATCGGGATTGTTGGGATCCTCGATAGCAAGGCGCGGACTGTTGTCTCTGGAGGATTTGTAGACGCGCTGGGGTTGTCAGTCACCGAACGATGTACAGCATCGGGTTGGAGAGTCTCACCTTGTTGAAGTACCCCGGGGGGTCCATACGGATTCCCACACTTTCAAAGTCGAAGAGTTCCCCATAGAACTCGAAAAAGTCAAGAAGAATGCTTCCCAGATTCGACGTCACATGTCCATGGGGCAGGTGTTGCAGCAGACTCGTTACAAGACATGTGATTGAGAACCCTCCCAATCCACCGGTGGGAACTTCGTTTAGACCTCTGAGTAGTAGGAACTGTTTGACCACGGACACAATAACCGGCATGGCAGGGTATTCCTGTTTCCACTGCTGGAACGTGTTGTTGGCGATCAGCCCGCTGTCGTTGTCAAACGACAGATCCACCCGCAGACCAGTGAGCTTGTCGACAAACTTCAAAATGGGCACACGCGCATGGGCGATGGTCTCGATAGACCCAGGGACAGCAATATCGAGATTTCTCAGAAACGCAGCAAACGCATAGATCTGGCCCTTCCGTTCTCCGAACGTCTTGATCCCGTTGCGCGTGAAATTCGTCGACAGAAGGACCAGATCGATATCCGCCGTAGGCAGATATAAGCCGGATGCAAACGAGCCAAAAGGTCGAAGCTGCACGCCATAGTACCTGCTCTGGAAGGCCGACTGGAGTCGCGAGATCAAGTCTTCTCGGACAATCTGCTCGTAGTCCACGGGCTTCACCCAATGGAAGAAGCTAAGGATTTCGTTGTGCAGTTTGGACCCGATGTGCAGCGACGGCTGCATGCTGCTCAACCACGGCGTGCCCGCCTGAGACTTCCGAACCCTCCACTCGTCGATGATCGACCCATCCGAATGGTATCTGCACAGCGGTTTGCCCGTTTTCTTGGAAACACCCTTGATCTCATCGTCGTACGTTCTCTTGCGGTTTCCGAACGCGGAGTCCATTTGGCGCCGCGGGCCTGACGGGGCATCTTCCGGGGGTCTGGACTTATTTTCTTCCTCGTCGACGAGCCCGCTTAATGAGATGAAATCCTCGTTGCTGGTGACCGGATCCGCCTTGGCCGGTTGCGACGCCGCGGCGGCAACGCGAGCCTTGCGAATCAACTTGACCACGTCCACCTTCTTCTGCTGCGTTTCGTCGGGCGGAGGAAGCGCGGTGTAGGGGTCTGGATTGGACCACTTGGGGGCCGGAGGAGCGGGGGCAGGTGTTTCGGTCGATTCCACGGCGCGTCTCTTGCGTGGACGGGAGTCGTCCGCTGCCTCGTCGGACGAGGAGACGTCCATGTCGGCTTCTTCGCTGTCGCTGAGGTTCTCGAGCCGCGCGAATTTCATCGCGGATTTTTCGTCTGCGGTACCTTCGGCCACGAGAAGCTCCGGCGTGGACTCTCTCTTGGCTCGTAAGAGTGGCCGCTCGGCCGTGCCTGGTCGCGGATAGCGAAAAGTGAATTCATGTTTCGCATGGTGGTGATGGTGGTGTGGCCGGCAGTCGGTGTTGCCTCGAAACTCGAAGGCGGGCGGCATGATGAATGCCAGGGGAGTGGAGGCGAGATATGGTGGTAGTAGAGAGGATGAGAGAGAGAGAGAGATGAAATTGTAGATGAACGCGACGTCCACACTTTTTTTCTTTTTTTTTTTTTGCAAGTCGAAAAGGTCATTCTATTTCGGGAAGGCGGTGACGTGATACTACCCTCATGGACTGTATACACAAAGAGCATTTAGTGACTCTCGATCAACAGTTGACTTTTCGAGACGTAGATACGTGCTTTATAGATACCTGGATCTACAGATACTATCATGAGGTGTACTGCTCACGATTTCCCCCACTCGAGAGACCAGCTTCCAACCGCTGCACCAACGCCTGCTCCTGTGCCATCTCCGCAAAACTAACTCGATCTCGATGCCAGTGCAACAGCCCTTCGGCTCTTACGCCACTGTTCGCGCGGAGCAGACCGACACTGACATCGACGAGAAGTGGTCTTTCTTTGCAGTGCCAGAATACGTTCGCCCCGCAGCGGTTGCAGAACTCCCGATACACCTCCGGAGAACTTTCGTACTGTTGCATGGTGCCCACCCCAAACGCCAACGGAGAGCCATCGGCATTGAAGAGATTGGACTTCGGAATGAACGCCCACGCCTGGATGGGAAACCCGCTGCCCACTCGACATGAGGTACATGCGCATGTCCCCGCCAAATATTTGGTATTCCCCGCGCAGAGCCACCATTTCACGTCGTCTGGGTTCGCCGATGAACCAGAGTGATAGGGAACGAGTAAGTCGGCCCATGGCGATGTTGCGTCCGAGGATGTCTTGTCCGGGACTGTGACATAGAATTCCACTCCGCCGCAGTGGCATCTCGCCGGTGTTCTGTCGTCATCCGGCTTGGAGTCCTGAGCGTCGTCTTTGAAGCTGGGGTCCCGTTCCTGGTTCCTGGAGAAGCCCTGAAGCAAACAACTCGAGTCGTCTGTGTCACCGGGAAGAAAAACGCTCAGCCCTCCGTCTTTTGTATCTGATGCCCGCCAATGACGTATTGACCGTATTGGGGGCGCGTGGTCGGTAAACACCCCGGCTGCCACATAGTATTGACGAGTGCTGGTGTTGTGAGCAAAAACATGGGTACCGCATGTGTTGCAAAAGTAGCGAGAGACCTGGTCGGGCTGGTGGTATTCACGCAACCCGGTCAGGTTCGGAGACGAGCCGTGGAGTGCATAGTACGAAGAAAACAGTAGCCCCGTAGCTGCCCGACACGCGTTACAGTGACACAGGTTGAAGACGGTTTCATCTATCGATGGGTCCAGTTGCACCTCCTGGGCGACTTGGCGACACAAACAGGCGATGGAACGGGCCATCTGGTTCTATAACGTAGATATCTAAGACGATGTCAGCGAGGCAGGTATCAGGTTACATGATTCGCTTCATGCAGGATGTGTCTACTATGGTGATTTCTCGACGAATGTAGTGGAGGAGGACAGTGAGTCGGCTGCAGAAATGCGCTCATCGTAGAAGACTAAAGGGTCGTAGTGGCCGCAATGCGTCACAGGCCGACTATAAATACCCGAGCGTCCCCCACTTCATCCCGTCTGTTTTCTCTCTCTCTTTCTTCCACCACTTCCACACAGCGTCTTCTTCGATTCCACCAGTCTCCTTTCGAGCTCTCGTCTCGTCTCGTAACACTTCTTATCATCATGGGTAAGTCGCTCACGTGTTTGTGTTTTCGGAGGGGTTATCGGCGGGGAACGGCGGGGTAGACGAGAGAAACGATCACCACTTCGCACTCCGAGTACTTCATCTGGTGGAACGGGAATCTCCGCCGTATCTCTGCTGCGTGATGGTCCGAGATCGGGAGACGGTATGCTGACAATAGTTGCAGCTCACGGATGCTCCTGCGGCGCCTCTTGCCAGTGCCCGGCCGGCCAGTGCAACTGCCCGGTATGTTGACTGCTTTAGAACGACCAGCGGAAGAATGTGAAAGGCGGCTAACGCGTGGGCGTACAATTCAGAAGAACTAAATGCCAGCCTTGCTGTGGGTGCTGAGTGGAGGATGTCTTGAAGTGAAGCGGTAGTCGCATGGGTGGAAACGCTCAGATCCAACGATAGGCTTTGAACTAAATGACCACGAGGAGTTTCTGACATCATCTGGATTGTCTTCGTAGGTTTTTTTTTTTTTTTTTCTTCTTGTTCTCGTAGATTTCGATCTTCTTACTAGCCAAGTGGGGAGTTGCATGCTCGGAATTTCTGCGGCACTGGCGGGTGTATGATTATACGGAGTAATATTATGATATGAATATTACTGTGGTTGTTACTATCATGGTTACCGGCAAGTTTAGTACTATTATTCTCTACTTATTGTTTGCATAGGAGACTACTGTATCTGTACTATATACTATCAAGTCTATTCCTGATTATCAGATAGATCGATCATCCTCGCTCGGCGATGGATGAGCTGTCATGGGTGCATACATGTATGCACCTACATGTATCTACATGTACCTCCATGTATACATCCGCAAGGGGAATTTCCCAGTCATCGCCATGACAAATAGTTCGTTCTCCCCACTTCAACGTGGCATGATAACTCCCTCATCATCACCACCATCTCGCCAAGCCCCGCCTGCAGCTGGATCTCCGCCACCATCATTGGAAGACAACGAAACCTGCACATAGCGATCAGCAGCTTCGTTCTCCCTCAGGTGTGTGGTGGGTCGCTGGCGGACGAGGCGAGGCGCCATGACCTGCAGGCAACAGGCATCACCAGACAGACTGCCGCTCGATGCGATCCCAGCCTGGCCAGAGGCTCGGGCCCAGGGACCGGGTATAAAGGGCCCGACGGTGCCCTCGTCTGGCCTTCTTGTACAGATCAGTCACAAGCTTACTGCTACTACAAACTATCACTACAACTACAACTCTCTGCAAACTCTTCGTTGTTCTACAACCATCCAACCACCACCATGTCTCCCTGCTCCTGCTCCTGCTGCTCCGGCAACTGCAACTCTTGCTCTTGCGGCTCCTGCAAGGTAGGTCTCTGTATGTGCAAGATAAAGGATCGGGCTGATCATTGTTAGCACTAAATCTGTTGAGCTCGACCCATCCTCGAATGACCGCTTCGCTGGCTGTTTGTTCTATGTCATGGATCTCGCAGGATGAACGCCCGAGGATGAAGGAAGCCGTCATGCGTGACTTGTTGATTGTTGATTGTGTTTGTTAGGAATATACAGATATGAACTGAATCTATTTGCTGGGACTATGGATGTTACTCCATCGAAGTTCAATAATGTAACCAGCTATCGTAAGGATTGTGATACTAGCGTAGACGAGACCAGCACGATATATACTACCTCGGTAATTACATCTGCAGATGGATCAACGGGTCATCCGACTCGCTGCTACTTCTGTACAACATATGACACCAACAGAACCAATGCAACAATATTCAATCACGCTCTAACACTACATGCAATCTCTATGCAGATACACCTCACAGCTCATCTTTCGCCCTCGGTACCTCATTGCTCTCTCCCCCAGCACACACCGCGGGCGTTTTCACAATCATCGAATACACACATTTCTCGTCCTCGGCAACCTTGACAATCTCGTTCTCCTCGCCGCACTCCAGAATCACCGTCGTGGACCGTGCCGGGCCGTTCCAGCACGTCTGTCCGCGCGTGTACTCCAGCGACGTCCGCTGCTCCGGGACCACCTCCCCAGACTCGTTGAGAACATCGACCGTCACCGACGAAATGCGGACAAAGTTACCCATCCGCACCGAAGCCCCGCCCTTCTTGGGGATTTGCTTCGTTCCGTCCAAGAAGCAGTGCTCGTAGGTATACTCGCCCGAGTCTTGCGAGATACACACGCCCTTGAGAGCCCGGAAGATGCCCTGAGGACCGTAGTCATGCTCCAGATCTTCCTTGTGCTCCTTCAGCTGCTTCTGCAGCTCCCTGACCGTGTCCTGGGCAGCTTTGACGGCCTCCCGGGCCTCCGTCACCGCCTTGGACTCGGGGGTCGAGCCGTCCTCGCTTTTGGGGAGAACCCCGTTGTTCTCGAGGAACTTTTTGAAAGACGACGCCTTGTCCTCGATGAACGTCACCAGCGAAGGAGGCAGGTATGCTGCGAGTTTGTAGACTAGATCAGACAGTTAGCACAGCCATCATGACATCTCCATACCCAACCCACGTACCAGTATCGACATCGCAGCTATCCTCCTCATTCTCCCACTGCTCCCAGTTCACACCGGATTTGTCATCGTCCGGTTTGGCGATCTCGTCCAGATCGCGGTCCCGGGCATCGTTCTTGAGGCCCTCGGCTGTGCCGCGGGCAGCATACTCCTCCCAGCTGCGAACAGCGCGCTTGACACCCTCGTCGTTGAAATTCGGGTTGTACTCGACCTTGAACTTGGACAGGATGTCCTCCAGCTCCTGGACGCGGGAGCGGATCTCATCGCGCTCCTTGCGGACATCAACCAGAGCAGTTCGCAGCTCTTCTACGCGACCCTTGGCGACCTGAGCCAGCACATTCACCTTGCCGGACTTCTTGCCCTTGACCACCTTGCTCCGCTCCTGCTTCTCGATCTCCTCCAGATCCGCCTCCAGATTCTTGACCTTGATCTCCTCACCCTGGAGCTCGGCCTCGAGCCGCTTGATGCCGTCCTCGACCTCCTTGAGCTGGCGGTCCGCATCCACAAGCAGATCCTTCTTCTTCCCCATCGCCGCCGTCATCGACTTCTGTCGCTTCTCCTCCTTCTTCCGCCACTCCTTGCCGATCTCCTTGCACTTATCCTCGCACTTGGTGCCGCCCACCCGCGCCCACTCGTCGCTCCCGTCGCAGCACAGCTCGTAATCGCAGACCCCATCGTTGACCCGCTGGAACGGCACGTACGCCGGCCGGTGGCCCTTGTTCTTACAGTAGAAGCCGGGGAGCACCGCCGTGAGCTCCAGATCGCTGTTGCCCGGGCGATCAGCCGCCGTCAGCGCCGAGTTCTTGGACAGATACGAGCAGGCCGACGTCCCCGGCTCGTCGCTGCCGTCCGGGCAATCGCAGAAGTCGTCGTTGACCGCCGAGAAGGGGATCTGGATGGCCGGGTGCGAGATGCAGGTGAACGTGTCGGTGTCTTTGTAGAATTTGGCGACTGAACAACGTTAGCTTAGGTTCGGGATAAAGGATGAACAGTCGATGGAATTGGATGGGTGTAGTCAATGGAGCCACTCCCAACACCATGCAAGCTACGGAGTAAACATAACTCACATTCAGGACCAACACCGCGAGGCCGCGATGAATCACTGGCCGCGGCCACAACCGTGGCGCATGCCGCCACACCCACAAACAAGACCGAACCCTGTGGAAGTATCATGATCGCAGCATTGAGCTGTATGCCAATGCAGAGGATGGGGGTGCGGAGAGAGCTTCTGGCCAGCTGTTAGTGCCGGATCTAATCTGGGGAGGGGAGCTTAGTCATCCTTATCTTGGTCTTTTCAGTGGCGACCCGCAGGCCCTCTCTACCTTACCTTCATTACTACGTCTACACTTCTTGCCGCTCCATACATTCAATTAATGAACGATGGGTAACGACGGTGGAAGGTACATATTTCCAATCTCCATATCTTCAGCGTCACGCTAACCCTCGCAGTATCCCCACGCGCCGCGAACTCGTCCGCGAAGCGGCGCGCAACCCGAGCACCGCTCAAGTAAAAGAAGCGCAGCGCGAGCTCCAAGAACACTACTGGACGACATGCCCGCTCTCGCACAAGCCACTTATCCGGCCGATTGTCTCCGACAGCGCAGGCAACCTGTACAACAAAGACGCCGTTCTTAAATTCCTGCTCCCCGGCGAAGATGTCGAGGGCATCAGCTCGAAGGTGGACTGCGAGGAGATCCTAGGCGGGCGGGTGAAGGGGCTGCGCGACGTGGTGGAGCTGAAATTCGAGATCGACACTGAGCGCGGCGAGCACCCATCGCACAAGCTCGACCGGCGCGAGGCTTGGATCTGCCCCGTCACCGCGAAGCAGCTCGGCCCCAACGTCAAGTCCGTGTACCTGGTGCCGTGCGGGCATGTGTTTTCGGAGGAGGCGATCCGTCAGCTGAAGGAGGATAAGTGTCTGCAGTGCAATGAGGGGTATACGGCGGAGAATGTTATTCCCATTCTGCCGACGAAGGACGCCGACAAGCAGGCGCTGGTGGCGCGCGCGCAGAAGCTGGCCGAGCAGGGTCTGACGCATTCGCTTAAGAAGGCGCCCGGTTCGAAGAAGCGGAAGAAGCAGGCTAATGGCGATGCGGCCGCTGGCGAGACCGATGCGGCTGCGGAGAAGGAGAAGAAAGCGTCCTCTCGGAGTCACTCGTCTACACCGACCCCCGGCGCGGCGAATGGGATCAAGAATGCGGCGACGGCTATGCTGACCGCGCGAGTACTGGAAGAAGAGAATGAGAAGAAGAAGCGGAGGAAGATGATGGGGCTGAATGACAACCTGGACAGCCTTTTCACAAAAGAATCCAAAGATGGGAAGATGAAGAATACGGACTTTATGACGAGAGGTTATACCATGCCTACGGCCGCCAAAAGATGATGCATTGTGTTTGTTTCAGGCGTATGGTTGGTTGGGTTGATTCTCCTCTTGTCTTTGTACTGACTATGACATAGTATATTATACCTACTTGAATACATGATTTCCATGCACACTGATTGTAGAATTTTGATTTCTATAGTACAAATATCGAACAGTACATGCTACAAGAACTATATGACTAAATCGCAAACTCCGACTCGTAATCTATTCGATGAGACCGCGGGCGCGAAGCTCAGCCTCGATGACCTTCTTGCGGCCCAGTTCCTCATCCTGATCCATCCGCTTCTGCTTTTTCGGGAACACCTTGACATTGGACATGTTCTGAATGCGCTGGTTGCCAGCCAGGTACTCGGCCAGCTTCTTGGGCTTGGGGCTCAGCACGGTCTGGATGTACTCGACGGCCTCGGCAACGGTGGAGATGGAGTGGATGGCAGGGTCCGGGAAGTAGTGGCCGCTCAGCTGGGAGAATCTCTTCAGGAACTAGAGGTGCAACAACATCAGCCAACTGTAAAGTATCTCCCACAGACATGACTTACGGCAAACTTGGTGGTCAGATCATCCAACGGCAAGGACAGATATCCCTTGTCATGGACGTCGGAGTAGCCAAAGAACGGAGGAGCAGAGGTTTCCCACTGCTGCTCCTCGACGACGTCCTCGAACTCTGACGCCTCGACGCTCTCCTCAGCTTCCACCTGGTCCTCCGCAACGGCCGCGGCAGGCTCCTGCTGCGCGCCGATCTGCTCGAAAATGTAGATGAGAGCGTCCTTCGTCTCCTGGTCGGGGTAAGTCAGGGTCTCTGCACCCCATTGGCCGGTGGGCTCGATCTTGCACTTCCACAGCAGCTTGAAGACGGCCTTGTCGTGTTCCTTGACGTCGCACACGCTCGTCAGGGGTCTGTTCAGCGAATGCATCAGACAGAGTTCGACGGCGGCCTGGTGCGCGGCGAGAGCAAGGTGTCCCTTCTTCGTGAGTTTCTTCTTGAGCATGAAGCTGCATTGCATTAGTACGGGTCATTCTCAATCGGGATCCGCACACGATCCGAGGGCAACATACGAGTCGTACACATCCGCCTCCGAACGAGGAAGTTTCGACCATTCGCCCAGATGTCCCACACGGGGCAATCCCTCCCATGTCGAAGCGGGCTCGTACGCCTCCGCGGCCACGGCCTCGGCCTCCTCAGCGGCAACGCTCTCCTCCATCGCGACGGGCTCAGCCGTCTCCTCCACTGCCTCCGTCGCCGGCTGGTCCTTGCGGAACCGCTTCTCGAGAAGACTCTCCCCGTACGGATCCTTCAGACCCGGCGGGTTGTCCGTGCCCCAGATCTTGCGGCGCACTCGTTCGGTGATTGGGGTTGTGTTGGAGGCGTTGCGCAGGAATTGCCGGGCGAGGAGCGGCCGCGGGCGGGTTTCTTGCCGGCAGATCGAGCAGACGTACAGGGTCCGAGAGCCCTGGAGGGAAGAGACCTCCAGGTTCAATAGCCGCATTGACGGACGCATGGCGAGAGCGGTGGTGGTTGTGCACGTATCGCCGGAGTCAGGTCGGAGCATCGAAAAGTTTCAACGGAGGATCTTCCCGCGAGGCAGAGGTCACGTGATATGCTTGGCAGGTCAGCGTACTCAAACAGGACTTTCTTCCTATTTATTTACTATTTATTTAGTGACTGTTGGACGATCGTCTTGCAGGAGATTTCTGGAGAATATTGTTCAATAATAATTGCTGTATATACATGTATTGCGCTGATATCATAATGCTAGCTCAAATCTATACAAAGAACGAAAAGACCCATTTACTCCCGAACAAACATGCCAGCCATGCCCATACCAGTTCCAATGCACATGCTCACAACACCAACTTCCTGGCCCGTACGCTCCAGCTCGGGGAGGAGAGTGGACAGCTGACGGGCACCAGTGGCTCCCAGAGGGTGACCGATGGCAATCGCACCACCCTTGGGGTTGACCTTGGCCTCGTCGATGCCAAGTTTGCGGACCGAGTAGAGAGCCTGGGAAGCGAACGCCTCGTTGATCTCCCAGATACCGACATCAGACACGTTGACGTCAAGGAGCTGGAGAAGCTTGGGGATGGCCACCGCAGGACCGACACCCATCTCATCGGGAGCGCAGCCAGCCACGGCGGTGCCGACCCAGCGACCCTTGATAGAAGAGGTCAGACCGAGCTCGGTAGCAGTAGAACGGCGCATCAGGAGCGTCGCCGCCGCACCATCGCTGACCTGCGAGCTGTTTCCGGCCGTGCTGTAGCCGGTGGGGGAGAAGGCGGGCTTCAGGCTGGCCATCTTCTCCACGGAGATGTTGGGGCGAACACCGTCGTCCTTGGTCACGGTGATCTCCTTGGGGGGCGCCTCGGGGTTTTCGGGATCGAAGGTCTTGGTCGTGACGGGGACGATCTCCGCATCGAACAGACCGGCGTTCTGGGCGGCGGTGGCCTTCTTGTGGGACTCGGCGGCGAAGGCGTCCTGGTCGGCGCGGTTGATGCCGTAGCGAGAGGCAACGTTCTCCGAGGTGATACCCATGGGCATGATGCAGTCACGGGAGTCCTTGGACGGGGACTCCTTGAGCTCCGGCCAGAGGACCGTGGGGATGGCGCGAGAGCCGTAGTTACGAGTCATGGACTCCATACCACCACCGATACCGACGTTGATGGCGCCGGCGCGGATGCCGTTGGCGATGGCCGTGATGGCGGCCAGACCGGACGAGCACTGCCGATTGATAGTGTGGAAGGGAACGGTGTGAGGGAAACCGGCGTGGATCTGAGCCATACGGCCAGCCTTTGCGCCACCCAGCTCCTGCAGCACGGAACCAATGGCGACATCGTCAATCAAGGCCGGGTCGAGCTTCGGGTTGGCCTCGAGGGTGGCCTTCAGAACGTGGGCGAGGAGCTCTTCCGGGTAGGCATCCTTGAAGCCACCCTTCTTCGCACGGGTGACGGGTGTACGAAGAGACGAGAGGATGACAATGTCCGAGGGGGACTTCTGAAGAACCTGGCGGATACCGCGGGGGACAGGAGAGGCCATCTTGATCGTGTGCCAAAGAGGGTGGACGGGGGGTTGCAGGTCGGGGAAAGAGATGGGGGGTGTCAAGAATTATAAAAGCCCCATCCCAAGGAAAAAAGAGGGCCACCGGGCTGAATTCCGGGGCATTCGGGATCCATCGCGTGCGGACAGAGCCATGAAAGCTGCCATCCAAATTGCCGGCAAAGAAGATCGGCTAAGGGCTCTGCCGGCGCAGAAACGGTTGGGGAAAGCCGGACGATGTGGAGATTCCCGATCTTATCTCAGGCTTGTTCACAAGTATTGAGGTATGAGGGCTATACAATGTATCCAGCACCTTGATATTCTCTCTAACTTACACTGCGACATGCAACAGCGACTTTATTCAGTCGAATGCGTGTGAATGATCGGATGTATGCGACAGCGTCTCCAGGGCAATAAATCCGTATTTGCCGTTGATCGGAACGGTCGCTTATGTCAGCATTCATCGGAACCTCTGTCGGAAGAGGTTTTGGTGGATGAGGGAGTAGTTGGAGGTGGTATATAATAAGTAGTTGTTTAGGTGCCACTGCACGGCATATCAAGGTATCTAATGCTAGTGGACACGTTAGACTCGATCTTACGATAGATCAAAACAATCGTATCATTATACAGACAGTCCCTACTCCATTATCGATAGTTATCCCTTCCAAGCGTCGAGTCCTTCGTACATAATCGTGGTATCATCGAGTCAGTTCATAAAACTAAAGTATACGAGGGTGTCATCAAAATCACCCACCAGGGGTGAAATCTGTAGTCTGGACCTTCAAGGTCGACAGAAGAGGTCAAGGGTGAATGATATGACTGTAATGCCCAGGAACCTTTTGCCGGCATTTATCGCAATCAGCCCGGAATCCCATCGCGAGAGGAGCTTTCTTTTTCTTTCCTAGCTTTGCGGTTGACGCCTGAGACATTGTCTTGGTAGATGACAGCCCACTCGACTCGAGTTTATTGCCAAGTGGATGGACCGTCATGTTCATCGTGTCAGAAGGCCCGCCTGGAGTGGTTTGTGGATCTTCGCCCTCGCTGACAGGACTTGGGAGACGCTGATTGCAGGCGTGAACAGCAGGCATCGTCACCGCGGAAGCCTGGCTGAGGCGCTGGTGAGTTGCGCTACACTCCCCCGCGGGAGATGCCACCTGACTGGAAAAAGGAGATAGAGGATGTCGGTCTGTGAGGGTAAGGGACTGATCGACGAGATTGTGTGGGATTGGCGATGGCCGAATTTTATTGTTGCCTTGCGCATACGTCGACCATGGGTACATGTTGCTACCCTCATTCGAAAATGGAGTGTCTCGATTACTGTCGATGTCCATTGGGGAATGTCCAGCATCCAAAAGATCAGGGTGTTGCGATCCTCCAGTCAACTGGAGATGATGATGCACGTGCCTAGAATCGTCATCGTCGTCCGAGGATTCAACCGGGGTCAAAGTCGGTGGGTCGAGTTTGGGAGTGACATGGCAAGAGTCGGGAAGGGAAGGCTTTTGACAGAGATTCAGTGGTTGTATGGTGAGAGGACGAGGTCTCTACTCGGATGCGTTAGTTGGGGGACATCAGAAAAGAGCAGAAGAGACAGAAAAGGCACAAGACAGACCTTTCGGTCGTGAATCTCAACCACGGGGTCCTCGTGTTCCCTCGGGCGTTTTGATGAAAAGGTAAACATGTCCCTTCAGCTCGCCAAGGATATGCGGACAGTGAGGCAATTAATAGGGGAACAATCAAGTCGAAGGCCAATTTCCAATGGTGTAGCCTTGCAGGAAAGAGATGCGTTGGTAGGACAAGTCAGTGGGCCAGGCCAAACGTGAGGAATACGTGGGAGGTACGGCCCAGACACCAATCACGGCATGAGGTTGGCCCCGTGGCCGACTAAGAAAAGGGAAAATACGACGAAATTAAAGAGGGGGGCGACAGAGCATCAGGAGAACGGTTGAATCGAGGATGCAGTGGTAAACATGATCAGCGCAAGGAGACGTGCATGGAGAAAGCAGTACGAAGTAGTTGGAGGTAGTTAGCAGTAAACTGACTAAGGGATGGAGCTGAAGAACGGAGAGGCACTAGACCGTGTTGAGACTAGTCGAGAGGGCTTGGGCCGCTGACTAATAGCCGGGCACCTTTCCTCTTTTGTTCGGGACACGAAGGGTGGAGAATCTTGAAATAACAATACCTGATGTAGTTAGTAGTAACGTCTCTCGTCCCCTGATCTATACAAATGATCTACACGAATTTGATCTACATTCTGTACAAACTTGGACGGCTGATGACACTACGGAGTGCACACGGAATGTTCGGATGCATGTCTACTCCATACAGCAATCGACATCTCATTCACCAACGACATGCGGTGTGGGCGGGTTGAGCCCGCCTCGAAACGCCTCTCACCCAAAGACCGACAGACAACAACCCTGTGCAGAACACACCACCAGCGGTGAATCTTCTCCGAGTTCCTCCATCAATCAGCAATGCAGCGGTGGACCACCATTCACATCCCTTGCAGAGAACGCCATCTGCACTATGGACTTCGTGGGCCCTTGCGGAAGATTTCCATCTGCTTTCGAGGTCGCACAGGTACTCATGCAGAACCGATCCAGACTCGACACGATAGATGCCTTGATGATGAGACCAGTCATTTTCCACAGTAATACTGGTCGATTCAGATCGGTTGGTGAGAGGTACCTTCACACGCAAATTTAGCAGCGACGGTACCTCGGTCCCGCGCAGGGTCTGTTCCAAGTTGGTAATCGCGCCGTATGGAGCAAATTCATAATACGGGCCTGTGAGTGGCCACCTTATTTTTTTTTTTCTTCTTCGTGTGTGAATCATCGGGATTCTCCACCCTTCAGATATGCAACTTTTTGCCCAGTCGATCACCGTTGGCTTCTTCTCCGTCTCTACCTACCGCAATTCGACCTGTTGGAATTCTCGCTGCGAGGGATTACTGCATTGCTTCTGCAGCTGATCATATTATAAAAGAGTCCATCGCTGCTCCGTCACATTCCATCCGCTTCGTTTTGCCGCTCTGTTGTCAATCGGACAATTGCCCCTCCTGCCACCTTTAGTTTCGACTGTACTCCCGCCGCCATCATGCCTCTGATCAAAACCACCGAAGTCAACGAGGATACTCGTGGTATGTACCGTTCTTTTGGCGCTGGAAGAAATCTTTCTCACCAATTCTGATTGTAGTCCTCGGATACGATCCTCTGCTTTCTCCTCAATACCTCCAGACCGAAATCCCAGCTGTGAGTCACCGCCCCCCGATTTCGAAGCCTCTGTATGGGCATTGACATGGCCCGCCTTCGCTTTCTCTGGATAAACAGAGAAGTCCTACTCTATAATTACACCCACTAACTATGTTCTCCTAGCCCTCTCATGCCATCGATACTGTTCGCTCTGGCCGCAACCAGGCCATTGAGATCATTGAGCAACGGGATGACCGTCTCCTGGTGGTTGTGGGACCGTGCTCGATTCACGACCCCGAGACTGCCCTCGAATATGCCTCGCGGCTGAAGGCCCTCTCCGAGAAGCTCTCGTCCGACCTCTGCATCATCATGCGTGCCTACCTGGAGAAGCCCCGCACCACGGTGGGATGGAAGGGTCTGATCAACGACCCCGATATCGACGAGTCGTACAACATCAACAAGGGTCTGCGCGTCTCGCGTAAGCTGTACGCTGATCTGACCGGCATGGGCATGCCCATCGCCAGCGAGATGCTTGACACCATCTCCCCTCAGTTCCTGGCGGATCTGATCTCGCTGGGAGCGATCGGCGCCCGCACCACCGAGTCGCAGCTGCACCGCGAGCTGGCGTCCGGTCTGAGTTTCCCCATCGGCTACAAGAACGGCACGGATGGCAACCTGACCGTGGCCATCGACGCGATTGGGGCGGCCGCGCACCCCCACCGCTTCCTCGGTGTCACAAAGCAGGGTCTCGCGGCCATCACCAAGACCTCGGGCAACGAGCACGGCTTCGTCATCCTCCGCGGCGGCAGCAAGGGCACCAACTACGACGCGCAGAGCATCCAGAACGCGCGCGAGTCGCTGCGCTCCAAGAAGCAGCGCGAGGTCGTCATGGTCGACTGCTCGCACGGCAACTCCAACAAGAACCACCGCAACCAGCCGCTCGTCGCCAAGGACGTTGCTGACCAGATGCGCGCCGGCCAGGATGCCATCGTCGGCGTCATGATCGAGTCCAACATCAACGAGGGCAACCAGAAGGTGCCGCCCGAGGGTCCGTCGGGCCTGAAGCGCGGCGTCAGCATCACCGACGCCTGCATCGACTGGGAGACCACCGTCTCGGTGCTGGAGGACCTGGCGGACGCCGTGCGGGCTCGTCGGGCCACCAAGGCCGCGGGCAAATCCAACGGCGCTGCTCAATAAGGTGGATGGGTTTGCGGGGGTTTGTTCATTTGTCTAGATACCATAGCTTAATGCCTTGTTTCTTCACTTCTTGGTACTTTTTCGACCATCTCGTTCAAAAATTGTGGCATTAGCATTGTCCTGTGTCTTGATTTCGGGACCAAAAATTCCATCTTTGATGGATTGAAGGAGATTTCTAGTTCTGTAGGAGATTTCATAATGCATATTTTAGGAGACAGCAGTTCACAGATACTCTATAATTTTGATTTTCAGAAGACCGCTGTAACCAAGGGAAAAACTATATGTACACAATATGACATGGGCCCAGTATTACATGGTTTCAAAGACAAGAGACACACCCAGACAGACGCCGGAAACCCCCAATGGATGGAGTACAAGGGAGATGGGAAGACAGCCAAATGCCATGCACAACGTGTAGTCAGACATCATGAAGAAGGCTCGGGCAAGGACCCGTGCGTAGATCGCAATCAATTTTAAGGCAGGGGAATAGTGCCAGCGGAGAGGAGCGCTCACCGACCCGTCAACCAGCTCTTCCAGCTACGCGTCGTCTGCTTCGCTGCCGCTTCCGCATTGTCCGCCAGGACATCCAGCTGGCCGGGGCCGGCCGTCGGCGTCGACAGCGCCGCGGCGCTCGCATCTTCCGCAGTCTTTGCGTTCAGCGCCTCCAGCACGCCGGGCTTGCCAGACTCGGTCGACGCCGCCGCCGCAGCGTCCGTGGCGGTCTCGTCCGACTTCAACCCGCCAAAGATATAGGTCTTGAGCTGGTTCCACGGACGGTGGGCCTTCTCCTCGTCCTTCTTCTGCTTCATGATCTCGGCAATCTTCTCGTTCTTCAGCAGCTCGAGCTGGGCGGGGGTGGCGGAGCCGGCGACGTAGGCGGCTTTGGCGTCCTGCAGCTTCTGCATCTCGTTTTCGATCCACAGCGCGCGCTGGCGGCGGTTGTACAGGGTGAGCGAGACCATCGAGTAGACCGTGAGGGCTCCGCAGACGCCTGCCCCATCAGCAGTTAGCTTGGCTTTCCTGATGAATTCGTGGGAAGGGAGGGGGGAGGGGGGAGAAGGAGGGG